>CM052722.1:92845023-92880670 GCA_028551405.1 Uromys caudimaculatus
TCGCTGCGTTTCGCCCCCTCCCCTCAAGCGGTGGTTTTCATTTGTGGGTTAACAGCCCTTGCACCCCTAGGAGATATGCTCCATTGCACGGGGATGGGTGTTACTCATAGCATAGCCTCCTTAGCCCTTGCACCCAGGGGTCTTGTACCATTGCACCTGGAAGGGTAAGGATGGAATGCTCTCAGAATATTGGCCCTTGCTCGCCTATTCACTCATGACGGAATTCGCTTGATCGAGCCTGGTTCTGTGTTTTGATACCACTGTAGGGAGGTGTGGCCTATTTAACCCAGCTGACCCCCCTCTCCTTCTTACTTGAAAGAATGGGGGGAGATGTAGGGAGCGGTTAGAGTATTCGCCATTACAAGATGGCGCTGACTTCCGCTGTCCCTCTAAGGAAACTTACGGATAGCACGGGAATACCCCGAAGCGCCTGCGCATTATGGGTGTACATGACTAATCACCGCCCACTCCCGGGGCGCGCCAATCAGTGGAGGACACATTGCCTCAGGGCTATATAAGCAGCGCCATTCTGGGGCCCGGGGTCTTCCTCTTTTCATCATGCAATAAACGCATTGCTGCAGAAGGATCCGTGTGTCCACGTGGGTTCTTGCTGGCGAGACCAAACAGCGCGCGGGACAGTTGTACACTGAGAGATGCACCTTACATACCTCTATTTATCCATAGATTGTATATGTATATATTTGTATGTTATTTAAATATTTAATGTATAATTTGTATTATATATTTATATATTATTTTTCTAAATATATAATTTGCATAATATATAATTTGTATAATATAAAATATAAATTATATGTAATATATAAACCTAATAAATAAATAAATTGATAGATAATTTTGCATATTTTTCTTTCGTTTACCTGCTAATACTTTGTTTCTCTTTCTGTAGGATCCTATAAAAATAGCCTTTGCCTTATTAACAGGAAATATTTAATACTAAGAAAGCAAAGTGATAGTATCCTCAGAGCTCTAGATAACAATGTTTTATTTAAAAAAAAAAATATGTATTCTGTGGCATTCTTACTGTGCTATGCAGCAACTGCATGAAAGGTGAGAGGTGGCAAAGACTCTCTGCTTGACCAAATTGTAGAGCCATCACTGAGTAGTCTTTTCGGCCAGGTGCTAATCTTGCCTCTACTTTCTTCTCCCATGGCCTACTAGTACTGAATGTGTTGGTTTGAATGAGACTGCCCATCAGATTCATCACACATGATTGAATATTTGGTCCCCAATTGGTGTAACTGGTAATAATTAGAAGGTGTGGAATGATTGAAGGATTTGTGTTGCTTGTTTGGGTCTGACTATGAGCGTCAAATGTCCAAGCTCTTCTCATTTTACACCCTCTGCCTCATGCTTGTTGATAAGATGGAAACTCTCCACTAGTGCTCCCTAGCCATGTTTGTCTGCTTCAAGTTCCTGGTCAAAAGGCTCTTCGACTCTAACTTCTGGAATCTGAGTCCCACATTACATGCTTTCTTTTTTATAAACTCCATTAACCATGGTGTTTTTCCATGACAAGTGAAAAGTAGCTAAGACAACATATCAGTCAATGTTGGCAAAAATTTCAGTCAGTTTAGAGAAATCTTATACCCATAGTACTTCCCCTTAGCAATATCCTATTCAAAAGTACCATCACTCTGTTATTTGACTACATATTCCCAGCTGCCTTTTTGTATTTGGAGGACTAGAGCCCTATCTCCTTTAGTGAGTTTTTTTATTCTTATTATATTCACTTTCAACAATATCTTTTCTATTTTTTCAAGTGACAGAATATATTTACCAGAGGGCTGAATGTTGATGAAATCATATACTCTCTGACTGATTTCAGAAAAGCAAAGCTGTTGTTCTAGCTTCTGAGGAAAGGATGTTTATGTCAGACGTGTTCAGAATGGCAAGATCTGGAAAAAACCACAACAGTCTTATCCTGAAAACTTACTAGATAGAAGCAAGAAAGAGCCAATATTGTATGTATGTAAGTATGTATGTATGTATGTATGTATGTATGTATGTATGTGCATGTGTATGCATATGTATGTATGTATGTGTGTGTATGTGTGTATGTATATAATGTTTATTTCTGTGGTAGCCAGTGAGCAAAGATTTGAACATTCATCACTTCTAGATCATGGGACTAGACTTGAGGCAAAACAATGAAGCCATTCCATTGTCACTGAACGAGTGTGTCTTTAAGATTTAATAGCCAAAAGCACTATTTTGGATGAGCCTATTTTTGCCAGTCAAATTCAATAGTACCTGTGTTCAGAATAAACTTTTCTCTTTTAAATAATATAGTGTGTGTGTGTGTGTGTGTGTGTGTGTGTGTGTGTGTGTGTGTAAGCAAGCAAGCGAGCAAGCTTGAGCCAATATGTTATGGTGTATGTATGAAGTTAGAGGACAATTTTGTAGTTACTTCTCTCTTTTCCCCTTTATATAGGTTCCAGGGAGCCAACTCAAGACACCAAGCTTGCAAATCAAGTACTTTTCCTGCTGAGCCATCTTCAGCCCTACCAAAGAATTTTTCTCATGATTGAATAGTAAAGACCATAAAACTATAGAGTAGTGTCTGCAGTAGAGCACATATGAATGAGCTGAATCTTTAAGGATAAGAGGGTGAATATTAATATGGAAGAGTATTGACAATTATTTTTCCATGTAATCAGCTAGTCACAAATCTGCTGTAGAATGCAGACTCTGGAAAGACCTATTTCAGTGATACATTTTCTTTCTTTTGTCCCCTGCTGAGGCAACTCCTGGGGAGGGTAAAAAATAGGACACAGTATGAGTGAATAAATCTGAATTAGTGCCCCATAGGTGGTGGATGGCTCTTTAACTCCCAACTTCATCACTCAAAGGAGAGTTTAAGTTGGAGTTTCAGTTTCCCTACCCCCATGTAACACACACAAATATACAACTACAAAGAAAATTAAGGCTAACTTTACTCATTGTTCTCTGCAGGCTACCAATTCCATCAGTATATCTACAAATCTAATTCTTGCATTTTAAATAGACAACAAGATACTTTGAACATGATGAACTTTTTAATGGAACCAAATCTGAAGCCTGAAACCCCATCTCTCATAGTGCAATGAGGGCAATCCCTAACCACGGTGTGTGTGTGTGTGTGTGTGTGTGTGTGTGTGTGTGTGTGTGTGTGTGTGTCTGTGTCTGTGCATGCGTGCTTAGATCAAGTAAGACAAAATATGAATATCACAGATCACATGGGTACACAACAGGAAATTGAAACTAAAGTAGTTCAGTCATATCCAATGATAAGACAGAAAATATAGATTATCTTCACATATTGATTAAAGACCTTCACTGCACACTTGGTCATAGCCATGTTCTTCACTAGAATACAGACTTATGGGAGAACAGAACACGTTCTCCTTACTTAAAGTAATGCTGAAATCATTTGCAACTTGAGATACTTGAATTTCATCTGAGTCTATTCCCCAGAAATAAGCATCATATTAGTATTTGGACAAAGAGATACAATTCACCCATAACCTTAAATCATAAGGGAAAATATGAATGAAGTTTAATCTTCTCTATACATTCACCAGGAATAAGTTTTAAAGACATCTGTTTGAATTGCTTCATCATACTTTTCTTATATCAACTCCCTTTCTCACTACACAACAGTTTATATCTAAGTATTACCAAAGACTCTCATTTCCCTAGCTGTAAAAGTCGGCATCTATTTCTGTGATAGACACCATTACCAAAATCAACTTGGTGAGAAAATTATTTATTTGGTTTACAGAATGCAGTCCATCTTCAAAGGAAGCCAAGGAAGGAACATGAGACAGAAACCTTGAACTGAAACAGGAATTTTCTTTTTTCCATTAATTAATTTATGTATTCACTTTATATCCTGATTGCAGACTCCCTCACCTGCAAATTCCAGTGTCAGCCTCTCCTGCATGCCACCCTCCTCTTCTCCTCTGAGAAGTGGGAGGCCCCCCTGGGTACCAACCCACCCTGGCATCTCAAGCAGGATTAGGCACATCTTCCCCTACTGAGGCCAGACAAGGCAGCTCAGTTAGGGGAAAATGATCCACAGGCAGGCAACAGAGTCAGGAATAGCTCCTGCTTCTGTTGTTGGGGTCTCACATGATAACCAAGCTGCACATCTGCTACATATATGCTGGGGAGCCTAGATCCAGCCTATGTATGCTCGTTGGTTGGTGGTTCAGTCTGTGGGATCCCACATTCGTCCAGGTTAGTTGACTCTGTTGTTCTTTCTCTGGAGTCCCTATCCTCTTTGGGTCCCTCAATCCTTTTCCCAACTCTTCTGTAAGACTCTGTGAGCTCTGTCCAATGTTCGGCTATGGGTCTCTACATCTGTTTCTGTCAGCTGCTGAATGGAACCTCTCAGAGTACACTTATGCTAGGCTCCTGTCCACAAGCACCACAGAATATCATTAATAGAATCAGGGATTGGTTCTTGCCCACAGGATGTGTCTAAAGTTGGGCCAGTCATTGGTTGGCCATCCCCTCAGACTCTGCTCCATCTTTGTTCCTGAAGTTCTTGTAGGCAGGACAAATTTGGAGTCGAAAATTGTGTGGATGGGTTGTTGTCCTTATATCTTCAGTGGGATTCTGGTCTGGCTGCAGGAGGTGGCCATTTCAGACTCCCTATCTTCTACTCCTATGATTCTCAGCTAGAGTCATCTTCATAGACTCCATGGATCCTCCCCCATTCCAGATTTCTGGCATGTCCTAAAGAAATGCTCCCCGTAAGCCTCCAATTTACATTCACTTTTCTGACCCTCTCTGTCAGGATCTCCCCACACCTGATCCACCACTCCCGGGCATATGCCCAAAAAATACAACAAAGAAACTTGTTCAACTATGTTCATAGCAGTTTTATTTGTAATAGTCAGAAGATGGAAATGACTTAGATGTCCCTTAATCAAAGAATGGATTGGGAAAATGGTTCATTTGCACAATGGAATACTACTCAGTTATTAAAAACATGGACATCATGAAATTTGCAGGCAAATGGATGGAACTAGACAATATCATAGTGAGTGAGGATACCCAGATCAAAAAGGACAGACATGGTATGCACTCACATATAAGTGGATATTAGCCATAAATTACAAGATACCAATTCTGTAATACACAGACCTAAAGAAGCATTAAGAGGAGGAGAGCCCAAAGAAAGATACTTGAGTCTCACTAAGAAGGGAAAAGAAAATAGACATTGGAGGTAGATGGAGGCAGGAGACCTGGTGGGAAACAGAGGAGGGAGGGGAATGGAGGGGGTCAATTGTGGGAAGAGCCAAGGACAGGGAGCCTGAAGAGTGAATGAAAATCTTATTGGTTTTTTTTTCCTGCTTCTGCTAATCTAGCTTTCTTATGTAATTGAGAATCATCTGTCCATTTTGGCACTCCACATAGTGAGCTAGGACCTTCTTATTACTCATTAATCAAGAAAATATGGACAGGTCAATCTGATGGAGCCAATTCCTCAGTTATGATTTCCTCTTCCCAAATATGTCATGTTGATAACCAAAATACCTACTACACTACATTATAACAGCTCTCTAATCTATTCATTTTAACTGTACATATTCTATAAGAATAAATAATAATTCTGAATATGAAGCAAGAATATATGTATTCTTACTTATAAATTAACAGTATTTTGATAGATATAATTTTTAAAAACCTAATTATTCTCTACATATTTTATGACAAACTGGATATTTATGAAATTTATGGTTTAATTTGAAACATACAAATTAGTTCCATGATAGAAATAATGAAAGGCCACTTAAATCAGCTAACAGGTTTGAACACTAGAAAATTCATATGGCAGATGTTATAAAAAGCAATAAAACTGTGGGGTTCAAGGATGGTTATATGGTCACATTGATTCAAATTCATGAATGCTTTGAGGGGATACTTGGGAAAGGAGAAAGCAATTTGAAAATTGTTTCCCAACTATCACAGGAACAGTAGTCTCTAGGTACGATTATGGTTTCTCTAGCTTCTTTATAGTGTATTCTAATTTACTGAGTATTACTAGTATTTCTCTCTTATGTTCCATCCTGTGAGGAACACAGTAAATTAAGGGTCTGATATATTTTTGCATTTGAACATAAGGGTGAAATGATGAGCAAGATTAAGCCCCTGGGTTCTCCCTTTTCCTTTGCTGTTTTCTCTTTTTTTTTTATAGCCTTGCTAATAATAATTAGACCATTTGAGAATTGAATCCTTCAATTACTAGCCAAGATCTTTTCTCATAGTAAATCCCCCTGAGAAGAGAAAGGTTTCCTCTTCTGTGTGATTTTTTGAACAATCGCTGATTAGTCAGCCTTGACAGCTGTTAGAAAATCTTAGTGTAGCTTGAACATTATATTGATTAGCTGATACATGGCCTGAGACTTGGCCAGGCTTATTGCTTTATCACTACAGCACTCAAGAAATTCAGATTAGTTAGGCCTCATTGTAAACTTCCATTTATCCAGAACTCAAAGCTCAAGAAAGTTTAAAAAGTCAGACTTATTTCCAGGTGTTTTACAAAATACTCAAGGGCAGACAAAAAAGAACAAAGTGATTTGTGAATCATATATTTATTCCTTCTTCATGATAATCACTGACTATTATCTCAAAAAATCATGATCCTTGTCCCTGAGAGACTACGAGTCCATTGATAAAACTGAGTTTTGGAAAGATAATATTATAATAAATTAAGTACAGTGACTTAAAATCCTGTCCAAGGAGGACTGAGTATGTTCTTCAAGGTTACAAAATCCCTACCATATAAAAGGCCCTAGGATAAATCCCAAACCACCCTGCCATGACTCTGACCACACACACACATGAAGCCTATGGGTCTGTAGCAATGCTGACGTGATGATGTCCTTTTATATATGAACCCTTAAATGCTATAGATTGGACTCATATCTGTTTTGGTCAGCTCTTTTACTGTTCTGAAGAAAAAAGTCTAATAGAACAAACCTTAAATGATGAAATGCTTACTTAGGTGTACATTTTCAGACTGTGATCATACGGTCCTATTGCTTTTGGTAGGAGTATGTGACAGTGGATTCCTGGTCACACTATGGTGGCTTGAAATAAAGATGAGGAAGAAGGAAAAGCAGAGAAACAAGAATTCACAGTGCCCTACAAGGTGTTTATAAGGACACCCTTGATCTAGGTTCTTCTAACTAGGATCCACCTCCTACATATTCCACGGTTCTCGAAAGTGCCAAAGACTGCATGTAGGCTACGCATTTAATACACCTTTCAATGACATTCCCTATTCAAACCATAGCACTGTCAATGGGGAAAATACAGTGCCTGAATCATACAAGATGAGCACTTGTTTGGGATCTAAATACATAAGGGTTTAACAGAAAACCTCTTATAACTGTGAGCTGTGTGAAACAAGACAACACTAATGACTTCCAGAAGTCAGTTATCATTTCAGAGATTCTTTCTTTCTTTTCTTTTCTTTTCTTTTCTTTTCTTTTCTTTTCTTTTCTTTTCTTTTCTTTCTTTCTTTTTTTTTTCTTTGTTATATGGAACCAATGAGATTATTCATGCATTGTCTTCCTGGTTTCTCATAAGTACAGAGATATTTATCTTTGTTTTACAAAGGAAGAACAAAGTCTGGAAGAACTAAAAGATTTGCCTTAGTATACCCAACTAATTTGTGGATGGTCACCTCGTGCCACTATCATTGCTATGCCTTCTCTTTTTTCATTTCAGCAAAACAGTTATGACACTACCTATTATGGTGGAGGCAGACATCCTCAAGGAAATTTTCAACCCTGAGAGCTAAAGTGCATGAAATTTCTCCGTTTATGGAGCTATCTCATTAAACAGAATCACTTTATCACATCTCTCGCCATACAATCTCCATTTCTTCCTAATTAAACTAGTGATAGATTTGCAATGATCTTTAAGTGCTCTAAATAGAACTCTTAGTTCTATATCTGGTTCATCAGTCCAGACAGTGCACAAAGCATGTTAGGTAGTGGCTTGGCAGACAATTGCTTCAGTTGTGCATTGTTCTCTGCCTTTCATGGTAACAGTCAGTAGAATAGAAGACACCTGGGGCTTATTTGATCTCCTGGCTTCTTAATGTCTCTTTCAAGAGTACATGCCTTGGTTTTAAAAGTTAGCAGTTGGCTTTCTGCTGGGAAAGTCAGAAGTCAAAAAGAACAAAAACAAAAACAAAACAATAAGAAGATACTAAAGTCTAAAGTCGAAAAAGAACATCTTAATAATTTTTAAAGATATGTATTCCCTAAGCCAAAGGGGTGAAGTATTAAGGGGGTGCTTCTTTGGAACTGTTCTTGTATCAGAATCCAGGCATTATCTTCCTATTGGTAAAAATGATGGATATAATTTTAGTTTAGTGAACCGAAATGAAGAACACCTGCCTTGCCTCTGATCATCCTGGCACGTGGTAATAGTGAGAAATGGCTAGGGATTATTGGATGTGTCTTGCAAAATGGTACTGGTGGGCTGGAACTTGAAGTTTGTCATTTGCAGAAGGGAATTGACTTCCCCAAGTGGACCTAATTATGACAGCCGTGATAAATAGTCTTTCCGTGTTGGCATGTTTGTTTTTCAGAATCCTGAACAGAGAAATTGGTTTTATGTATTTTTGTGGGTTAGAAGAATTACTTTTTGTATGATTTCTTATGACAAATTCATCACTTGATAATATGAAGGTAAGATCAAATTGAAACAGCAGGTGACTACCTTAGTCTCCTAAATATTTGATGTTATTTAAGCAAGATATTAATCAGAAAGTGAAAGGGAGGTTTCTTTTCCTTTCTATTCATTCAGATCCTTGGGAAAGAAAACATATCTCCAGTGTCCAAATCAAATATTCTTTGTCTCATCCTTGACAACTTCGTATTTTTCACTAAAGTCTTATAAGACAAAGAGATAGAGAACTAAGAGAGGAAAAGTTTCCATTTTTAAACAGTTTTTCCTGTTTTGTTCAAGAAAATATCTAGTTTATTTCTCAGTTCTTTCATGTTTTAAATCTCACTGAGTTGAAATATTAAATTCCTTGATTATCACTGCTGATTTAGTATGCAAAAACTTTAGTTTGTATTCCAGTCTTTCTTAGGGTCCCTAGTGTAACACTAATGATGACAGACATATTATAGATTGATCTATATTAAACACATAGAAATAGATCAAGTAATACATTAATATACTTATTCAATTATACCATCCTCAGTAGATAGGGACAAAGTAGACATACTAGTTGCTGTTTTGAGTTACATATATTTACATGTCTTGAAACTTTATAATATATAGGACTATTCTCTCTTTTTAATTATTTTCTTAAATACTGAAGATCAGCTCTGGAGTTTAATTTTATATGCCCTTTCTACCTTTTTAATGCTTAAAGTTGTTCCTAAATTTATAATTCAGCTATTCTTTCAGGAGTAGTTTCAAAACCATCAAAGTCTCAAAGTTAAATCAATTACATATGGCATGATCATGTCTTATAGTATTTAATTATCATATGCTAACATATGTGGGATTTATATTTCCATAACAAAGAGACATTTATTCATAAATATCTGTCAGGATCCATAGGATATGGTTTAATACTGTGAATGTCCATGTTTTAAGTTAGAGACAGAGGAGACTGATATGGTAATAAACAGACTATGGATCCATTACTTGTTTCAGTTGGAATAGAAGAAAAGAGAATTATATGGCATTTGAAAGAAGAAAATTTTCAGCAAATTGTAAAATATGGAGGTGCAGATTCTGGGTGGGCAGTTCTAACATTCAATGTTTTGGCAAAATTCTATTTGGTAACAGGAAACAGGAATAGGTAAAAATAGTTTCATTATAAACTAATATGGGAGATTTAAGGACATGAGAAAATAGAAAACATAATTGTCCTACTTATAAGTGGAGTATTATATAGTTATTTCCTCTGAATTAAAAGATTATCTCCTGAAAGAAAGCTCAGATGCTTGCAAGAATTAGGATGATAATAACACTTATTTGGGAAGATAATAAGGATTATTAGGGTCTGAAGTTCATGAGACTTACAGGACTCAGGAGGTTCAGAAAGCTCAAAAACTCAGAATTATGTGAAAAACTAAACAATGGCTAGTGGAGTAGAAACTCTTTATAGAAGCTGTTGGCAAGTCACACTACAATAATGCAGCTTTCTTCATTCATCACCCATCATAGAGTTGACTCTTCATTCCTGTAGCTGCCTTTGTATCACCCACATTTCCATAGGTGACCTCTAACCAATTCTTCTGAAAGTCAGCAAAATGAGTTAACTGGTTCACCAAAAGTAGATGAGGGTGGAATTGTATCATTAGTCCTTCATTGGTTTGGTATCTGGGTATCTTAGCTTGTTCCTTGGTTTTTGTTATAAACAGCAAGACCAAAAGCAATTTGTAGAGATACATGCACAGGTCGATCTGATGGAGAAAATTCCTCAATTGAGACTTTCTCTTCTCATGTATGTCAAGGTTTGTGTCAAGTTGCCAAAAGTGGACTATGACACAGAGCTAAATCGACATTTTGTCATGTCTCTCCAAGACAAATCATACAACATGGGGCTAGCTGGAGAAAATGGGTCACTAGATAGGTCACTGGAAGGTTGGACTTAAATTGTTAAAGCTGTACCTGTTCTGGCCCAAAGCACTTGTTTACTAGTCCACCAAGATTTGAGACAACTCCTTTACACACACAGTACTACCCCTGTTAACCATGTCAGGATGGACTACATCCATGTGTTAAAACAAGTACTTGTCCCTTTATTTTCTTCTCTAATATTTTACTTATAGTAATGAGAAATGAATATATATGTGTGTGTGTATGTGTGTGTGTGTGTGTGTGTGTGTGTGTGTAAACTGTACTTAGAAGTGAGATCACTACTGTCACTATGATAAGCTGTCACTATGATAAGCTTGAACATGCCATTGTCAGACCTTTGCAATTGTTTCTAGGAGAAAATTTGAAATAAAAGCTAATGAATCCTCACATTGACATGAAGAAAACTTAGTTGGTTTTTTAATAGAAGTGTGGAAAAACAAAATTCCTATACAAATACAGACAATAAGATCTGTATGCATGAGGTTTTAAAAAGATTGAAGAACTTTATCATAAATTAACATCAAACTAAATGGAGAGAAACTTGAAGCAATCCCACTAAAATCAAGGACTAGACAAGGCTGCCCACTCTTTCCCTATCTATTCAACATGTCACTATTTTAATCTTTTTTATTAATCGTTTTACTCTTTTATATCTCAAATGATATCCCCCTTTACAATTACCCCTCCACAACCCCATCCCATCCCCCATTCCCCCTCCCATTTCCTTCTGTGAGGGTGCTCCCCTCCCTACTCTCTCACTCCTGCCTCACCACTCTAGTATCCCCCTATGCTGGGGCATCAAACCTCCAACTAACTAAGGGCCTCCCCTCCCATTGATGTCAGATAAGGCCATCCTCTGCTACATATGTATCTGGAGCCCTACAGCCCTCCATGTATACTCTTTGGTTGGTGATTTAGTCTCTGGGAACTCCGGGGGGTCCAGTTAGTTGATATTGTTCTTCCTATGGGGTTGCAATCTCCTTCAGCTCTTTCAGTCCTTTCCCTAGCTCTTCCATTGGGATGATTTGGTATTTTTCCAAGTCTAATCTTTCTTTTTTCTCATTGAATTTTTTTCATGCAATCATGGAATTCCAAGCCCCAAACTCTTCCAAGATCCTCCTATCATTACCCACCCAACTTTATGTGCTCCTCCATATCTCTTAAAACAAAACTGATATAAGAAATGCAAAAAAACAGAGTCTAATTTGTGTTGGCTAACTACTATTGAACAAAGGGTCTACCTTGGAATGTGGCTGGTAAGCACAGTAGCACTCCGGTGGAAGAAATCAATTTTCCTTTTCCCAGAAGGTATCATTGACAGACAGCTGTCTGGTTAGGGGTAAGGCTTCATGTCTACTTTCTCTTCTCAGTGCTGTTACCTCATCTGGCTTGAACCTGTGTCAGGTCGTGTGTGCATTCTTTCCACAGTTTCTGTGAGGTTGTATATGTATAAGTCCTGCTCTGCCTGCAAGATGCTGTTTCTTTGGAATCATCTATCACATCTGGATCTTACAATTTTTTGCCTCCTTTTCTACATAGTTTCCTGAGTCTTGAGAAAATGAGACATCTCATTTGGTATGGAGTGTTCCAAAGAGTCTCCCTCTCTGCACATTGCCCAGCTGTGAGTCTCTGAGTTAGTTTCCATCTAAAACAGAACCTTCTTTGATGAAGTTTGAGCAAAGGCCTTTATCCATGAATATATGTGAATATCATTAAGAATAACTTTATTTCTATGTTCCTTAAGCCAAATAATAATAACAGGCTTTTCCTTGGGTCAATGACCTATCTAGTCTCAAATTCTTGGCCACTTTAGCAATGGGTACCTCTTATGCAGTGGGCCTTAAATACAATTCTTAAAACATGCTTGGCTACTCCCATGATATTTATACCATGATTACACCAGCATATCTTGAAGGCAGGCCATTGATTTAGGCCATGTGTTTTGTAGCTGGGTGATAATGTTTAATGGTTATCTTTCTTCTGTGATATCAGGTAAAGTACTATATGAAGCTTAAATGGTAGTCAGCAGGAGTAAAGCTTCTAGTGAGGCACCAGCTCAGTTTCTCTGTGTTCAATGGCATGAATCACTATTGTCTTCAGCAACAGGGTCTCACCATCATGTTGTGAGAACAATCAATAACCTCTAAGTCTAATTTTCATTTTGTTATTGTTTTACTATTTTTCTTTATTTATTCTCTTTCCGTCCTTATCAAAGCCCCTTTTCTCCCCTTCCAGTCCCACTGGCACACTCCTTCCCCTAATCCCCCTCCCCTTCAGAGAAGGGAAGGAATCCCCAAGGGCACCGACCTGTCCTGGTCTGCCAAGTGGTAGCAGGTCTAAGTGCATCCTCTCCAACTAAGGGCAGACAAGGCAACCCAGCTAGGAGGAAAGGATCCAACTGACAGAGACAAAGACAGCCCTCACTACAATTATTAGGGGACCCATATGAAGACCAAGCTACAAGTATGCTACAAATGTGTAGGGGAGTTGGTACAGCCTATGCATGCTCTTTGATTGATAGTTTGGTCTCTGAGAGCTCCCATGGGCCCAGGTTAGTTGACTCTGTAGGTCTTGTGGTGTCCTTGACCCCTCCAGCTCCCTAAATCCTTGCCCCAATTCTTCTACAAGTGTCCCTGAGCTCTGCCTAGTGGGTGACTGTGTGTCTCTGCATCTGTTTCTACCAGCTGCTGGATGAAGCCTCTCAGGAGAAAGTTATGCTAGGCTCCTGTATACAAGCATAGCAAATTATCATTGATTGACTTAAGAAAGAAAAATTTATAGGCTCTTGGCTTACAGAGCAGGGCTTGACCACTGGGACATACTGACCCCCAGAATCAGATGTGAGAGAAAAGTTTCTTCTATAGGAAGTCAAGAGATTTTCAGCAGGGGGATAATTCTGAGTAGCCACATACAACAGAGGGGTGTGTGTGTGTGTGTGTGTGTGTGTCTGTGTGTGTGTGTGTGTCTGTGTGTCTGTCTGTGTGTCTGTGTGTCTGTGTGTGTGTGCCGTGTTTGTCTGTGTGTATCAGTGTTTGTGTGTCTGTGTGTCTGGGTGTCTGTGTGTGTGTGCCGTGTTTGTCTGTGTGTATCAGTGTTTGTGTGTCTGTGTCTGCCTCTCTGTGTGTACAACACACAGATGGATCTTCATATATAGACAAAAGCTAGAGTTTGAATCCTATTTCAATTATAGGAGGTACCTATGATCATTGGGTTTATATCACCTGAATCAGAAGTAGAATTTTCCTTGCCTCAGAAATTTCCTGTGAAGATTTTTTTCAGTATGCCAGGACTTCCTAACTGATACAGGAATTATGCTTGTAACACACTTCACTAATGGAGCAGAGAATAAAAAGCTGCAGGTTGCTACTTTGACTCCACAGGAAGAAATACAAGTCAGATCAAATTTCACATTTCTGTTTCAACTATCTGGTGCCCAGAGGCCCACTGTTGTGTACTTACTTCTCTGCCTTGAACAAGACATAAGAGTGTGCTTTCACCGTTATATTTCTTAAGCTACTTAGAGAATTACAAGGTCAAAGCTATTTTCCCCTAAAAAATAAGAAAAACCGTCTTCTGCTGTGCATACGTGAAGGAAAATCTAGAGATTTCTCGCATGTAGATAAAATAATTGAGATTCCTTCCATGATCTTCAGAAGCTAATGGGATAGAGTACCCTGCTCACATCAAAGATCTTCCTATTAGGTAAAGCCTTAGCTATTATACGCTTTTTTTCTCCTTTCTCTAGATGATGTTCATCCTGCATGTCAAGCAATCTTAGCATTTTTGAGATGATGGGGACGCCTTAACTTGTAAGATTTTGCTTATAGTAATAATAAAATCAGTACACTTCCTAATGGGAACCACGGGGTTATATGTCAAAGCACGCTGGATTTGGGCATTCTAAATTGGTTACAGCTAATCCACAAAGTGAAGAATGCACATGGAAGCAGTTGCAAAGTACTATTTTTCACAAGAGGAGGTGTGGAAGATATAAAACAGCTTTCCAACTTCTGTAAATACATTTCTATCTATTAAGTTGGGGGTTTTGAAAAGACTCTTCATGTAAGTGCCATTCAACTTCCAGAACCACTGTGAACCTCTTTTACCTTCTTTCTGGCACTACCCTGTCTGGGATCAGGGAGCATTTGCCGAAGGCTTTCTGCGGTTTCTTTTCTTTGCTGAAAGTTTCCTCCTGTCTTACTCCATCCTCTTAACAACTCAGTTCAACTGCCCCTTCCAAGTGAGACAAATGACCTCAGAAAATGTTCTGTGCTTCATTGAGAGAGTTGCTAAATAATATAGGACACAGAAGACCTGAAGCCATATGAAGTGGGGACTTAATGGCTAAGCTTCACACAGTGACTGCACACCAGCCAGACAGAGGGAGAGCTTCAGAGCAAAAACTTCTTCCAAGATTTTCATCCTTCTTCCATTCTAATCTGGTATAAGGATTCCTTTCAAATCCACCCACCATGCCACTAAGCCCCTTCCTCGTAGTACTCAAATCAAACACATAACACTTGATCATACCCAGGTCATTGCTTTTCACCCCAGGAACTCCTTCAACTAAGTACAATTCACCATCCCTAAATGCCTGCCTAAAAGCAAAGCTTAAATGGGCCATGAGATTTCTTTCCCTCTATGCCATATCTCAGGTTCCCAGACCCTCTGACTTCCCATGCTATACAGATTGCTGAGATTTTCATTCACTTTTGGAAAAATGCATAGCACAACAAATGAACCCTTTTCAGGATCAAATTGATAAGTGAATGACAGAGTACATATTATTTGTTCCTGGCACTAGGGGTAGGCTTACACCTTCATCTACTACTGCCCAATTCCCCACCAGCTTCATGAGTTGACACTAAATTCAAAAGAGTATGACTATTTTCCTTTGTAAGCTACCTCCATTTCTTTCTTACAACTCAGAAACCAAAATGTTTTATGGTTCATATATTATCTGTATCTCATCATTAGCTGATTAAAAAGATTTCAAATTCCTATTTGTGCTCTAGCAGAATTAATTGGAACTTAGGGCTGGAATGTACAAGTAGTAAATGGGGTATACAAAGCCATTCTGGGAAGGAGTCTTGGGGAATAACTCTGTTTTCCATTCCATCACCCTTTCCTTCATTTTCCTGACTTTCCCTGTGATAATGCCTGTATCTCATAGCATTTTCATTTGCATGGATATAAGGTTTCTTACCATGTGCCCCTTGTGTCACTGGGTGAATACTGTGGTGCCTTGCTCCTATACTCCACATCACTTCAATGATATTTGTGTTAGGAACGCATTGACATCAGATCGGAGCAGGCCTGGGTCACCAGTCAGTTTTGGGTAAATAGGTTAAAGCTCACCAACTCACAAATAATTATAGCCTATCAGTTTCACAGCTGGCTTCCTACTTTTCTTTTTTATGTATATGTGTACATATATATTAGTTTATCTGCTCAATTCTAGCCTACATGCTTGTTCAACAAGCAGAAGTGTAGCATGGTGTGATGGTTATACTGTAAAGGTTAAGAAGATGAGCTTTTGAGTCACACAGATAATATTTACATACTGATTTTAAAAATTCTAGGCATGTTAGTGTAATTTAAACTCCTCTGTGAGAATAAATAAATCTGTAATACCAGTCACATACAGTTATTGGAGGACAAAAATGAGACCCTGCATGCAACAATATGGAATCATATTTTAGTCTGTGCCCATAAAACCCTGAATATGCCTGATTTCATCTGAATCATATGTCAACCATGGGAAGGTTTCAATAGAAAACGGAGAAGGAAATTCAAGGATAATAACTTCTCATATTGTCAGGATAGTTCCTAAGATCTTTGATATGCCAGAACAAAGAAGATTCATAACAGATTTCAGAAGACAGAATAATAATAATAGAATCTTAGTGATCAGTAGCCTCAAGCTCAGAGAAAGAGAATAGGTTATCTCGATTCACATGGAAGACTGTGGTATGTATGAGGTTAAAACTCAGATATCTATTCTCTCCTTCCTTTATGCTTGTATCTGTGATATAGTTTAAACAATAGCTTTTCTGCATTGAAAAATACACAGAAATATATTCTTGTGAAAAAATGAGAATCAGCAAAGTCCATGATATAGGAACATAGACTGAACACAGGGAAGAAGTCAAATGAAGGAAAAGTAAATAAATGAGAAAAAGAATCTATTATATGCACATTATGCAAGCACAACATCAAAGAAACAAGTATACTCAGCATAATTCGAACAGGCAGAAGAACTATATATCCAGGTCTGAGAAGCACTATTAAAATACAATATACTTAGAATCAAAAAAAGTTAACAGAGGGTAACTACCTTCGAATGGTAACTACCTTTGAGAAAGTAGAGACTCCTAGGCTCTTCTTGAGGAAGTCCAAAGGGTCAGGAAAATGGATAGAAATATGTAGCTGTGGGGAGTAGGAAACTGGGAAAACTACTAGAAAGTCCCAGATGCCAGGGAAGCGAGAGGTTGGGCCCAATGGGAATGACATTAGTCGAAATACCCAACAGAGGGGAGATAAAACCTGTAGAGACCACCTTAAGTAGATAGGCATGACCCCCAGTTGAAGAATGGGGCCACCTACCAATCTCAAAAATATTAACCCAGAATTGTTCCTGTCTAAAGGAAATGCAGGAAAAAAAAAAATTAGAGCAGAAACTGAAGGAAAAGCCATCCAGAGACCACTCCACCTTGGGATCGATTCCATCTGCAGACACCAAACCCCAATACTATTGCTGATGCCAAGAAGTGCTTACTGACAAGAGCCTGGTATAGCTGTCCTCGGAGAGGCTCTGCCACACCTGACTAATACAGATGCAGATACTCACAGCTATCTATCAGACTAAGCCCAGGGACCCCGATGGAAGAGTTAGGGGAAGGACTGAAGGAGGTGAAGGGGATTACGACCCCATAGAAAAATAACAATATCAACTAACCAGACACCCCAGAGCTCCCAGGGACTGAACCACCAACCAAAGAGTATACATGGATGGGTCCATGACTCCTGCTACATATGTAGCAGAGGATTGTTTTGTCTGGCATCAAATGGGAGGGGAGATCCTTGGTCCCGTGGAAGCTTAATGCCCCAGTGTAGGGGATGCTAGACAGGTGAGGTGGGAGTGGGTGGGTGGGTAGGGGAGCACCCTCTTAGAGGCAAAGGGGAGGAGGGTTGTGATGAGGGCTTTGCAGAGGGAGACCGGGAAGGGGAACAACATTTGAAATGTAAATGAATAAAATAACCAATAAAAATAAATAAATAAAGTATCTTCTCAAACATTTAAGAACATTAAGAGGATGCTACCTACTCTACCTTGCCAGAATCTGCCTTATCCTATATGGATCCATTTATAAGGAAGATCAAATATATATCTCCATCTTGCTTTCTATGTGCTCTAAAGACAAGCTTTTCCACAGCTGTTAAGCCTTCATGAAGCTTCCTAACTCATCCCACACATTTACCACAAAAGCTGTTACCACAGACAGATTTGACAGAAGCCATTTAGTTAAAGTGCATTTTCAGCTGCCAAAAATACAATGTAAACTACCTTGGCCAAATTCTCACTCCTAGAGATGTTTTCCCTCTCTGACTTCCCCATAGTGAGGTGTCAGACTGACCCTTGCCTCAGCAGGCTTAATGGAGAACAGACAGCAGATTTCGTTAATGGATCAGTTCCTCTCCTCAGCATGCCCGATCTATAATGAAAATGAATTACTGTGTTTTAGTTCACTCAGAATAACCAAGTATGGATTAGTCTTTGATTCTGACTTTACAGATGCACAAATCGTATTGTCTAAGGCCTTAACAGGAACCTGTAATGTTTCAAGTCTGGATGTGCAAAGGAGGGCTGTGCATAGATTAGTCAAATGTCCATTTATTCATCGACACAGCAGAATTCAAATAATAGATCTTCAAAAACAATATGCCTTAGTCAGTTTCCTTCTCAGGCATGTGCTTCACAGGTACTAGAAAAGTATTTTTGGCAAAGCACTGAAATAAAGCAGGAAAGTTTTTCTGCAGGTTTCCTACATCCTTCCTGTTAATTCCTTGTCACTGTGCCACAGCACTTGATGTTTCTCTTATCGTGCTGTGGTGTCCCACTTAGATTCCAGGGGATTACTTGAACTCAGCTCTCTTCTCATCTCATGCCACGACCTAGTACTCTTTACTAATCAATAATTTAATTCAGAAAAATATGGATTGAGTGGTGTCTCTACTGTTATTACTCAGGAAGGAAACATGTTTGCTAATCTTCAGCAAGTTATGCTACTGAAAAGACAAGCAAAGTCAGAGTGTTGACTGCACATATCCTTGAATAGAATTACAGTAAAGGATTCAGATTTCATTACTCAAGTAATATAGGTATATATGAAACAAGGTTTGCTGTTGTTCATGATTTTTATTTTTCATCAGGACCTCACCATGTGGCTCATGCTGGCTGGAAATGAACTACATGGCCTAGGGCATCTCTAAATGCTGTGACAAGCTTGATAAGAGATATTAATATAATAGAATATATCTGAGTCTTGTCTAGAAGAAGTTATCTTGGAGAGCCATTCTAATTCTCAGACACTTACAATTTTTTTGCCCCTCTTCTGAGATGTTGCTTAGGTGTAGGGGGTCATGGTATATATGTCAAATAGGGGCATAGATACCACATAGTCATTTATTCTCTGCATTTTAACCAGTGGTAGATTTCTCCACTCTTCTTTCTGTTGAGAAGAAGAGTCCTTTAAGGGTTCTTTAGGTCCAGTTAAACAGTTTGGGCTGCTTTCACTATGTAAGTGCCATTATTGAAATGTTACAGTATATCTTGCTGATTTTGTCATTGTTGTGGTTTTTAAGCTTTAGAAATGTGTAAGATTGTTGGCATTCTCAGAGTTAGCACTCAGAGAGGGGGCTTCCAGGTCAGTACAAGCCTGATTTCCCCAAGTCCTCTAAGAGAAGAACATGGAAAATTTAAAGAATAAATAAAAAATATTTTTAAAACTCAAAGTGAATCAAAAAAGAAATAAAAGTGACACAAAAGAAAGAAATATCATACCATAAAGACATACTTTGGAAGACACAAGTGATGTTTGTTGCAAAGGGTATAAAGTATATTGTAGACAGAGTTCCTGAAGTAGAGTCAGTCTTCAAGCTCAGAACCAGTCACAAGTCAAATGGCATGGATTAGAAAAAATGACAACATTACAGAATAAATATCAAATGGTGCCAACTGTTGATTTAAGGTAGGACTCTATAAGACTAATTTCCAGTGAGGTCAAATTAAGATAGGGGTTCAGCTCTTTTGTGGAGCTGTATTAGGAACACAAATCAAATGATGAAGATGTGCTACTATGTGCTCATGAAATGAGAAATCATGGGGAAATGAAAAAAATCAGTCTTTGAAGCAATGTTCTAAACATAACATATTTGAGAACACTTGTAGGCATCCAAACAGCCCACCTATTTTTGCTGTCTCAATGAAGAAGTACTCTCAGATAACACCTACTGGAGAAAGGCTGACAGGAGCAATTTCTGTTTCTAGAGCTTATCAATTTTTCTGCTCTTTAACAATTACAGCAGCATTCCTTCTCAAGCAAAAGAGAGAACAGCCCTGAGTAAGGTTTATTATGAATAAATCCCTGTATCTACTGACCTCAACCAACAAAGAGCATCTGATCCCTCACAGTTATAGATAGCTAGTATATATTTCTGAGGAAAAGGCTGTAGTTACACATCATTGCAATGTTCTGCTCAGTTTCAAGGCCAATCACAAAACAGAAGTTCAGATATTTACTTAGTTTGCAAGGTATGTAGTACTAAAGAATTGTGCTACAGTTAGCTAACAACAGAAAGTATCACTTCAAATTCCTGGACCCAAAAATGTCAAGATAAAAGATTGCCAGCACTTGTTCCTTCATACTGTGTATGAGATAGCATCTGCTGTATGCCTTCTTCTTTAGATTTTGGTAATTATCTGCCAGTGTCAGACCCTACTTGAACTGTACATGATTCACCCAGATATTGCCTTGATTGTTACACAGCCAGTCTCTGCATATCTATCAACATGTCCAAATTCCCCTTTTCTATAACACAGCCATATTGGATGATGGCATATTCCCATAACTTAACCTTAATTGATCACTTGAAAACACCCTGTTTTCACATAGCTCCTTACTCACAGCCACTGAATTAGAGAATTCCAACATCTTTCATGAATGCAGTTCAATCTATCACAGTAACTTTCCACATGGTCTCACTAATTTAATGTCCATGATAGTCAGATTTTTTAATGGCATTTATACATGGCAACAAAATCAAGCTTTGTTCATTCTATAATCAAGTGTACAGTCTATTTTCAGGATGAATAAAATATAAAGGACAAAACAACTCAAGTATCATAGAATATATTCATATATTCTTATTTATAGGTCCACATGTATCTTTATGCTTGTGAGCAATGTAAGTACAAGTATCAGTGACTCAAAATGAAGCTAAACAATGTAGATAAGCAAAGACAGGAAAAGTGGGATATGAATAGCTTGAATAGTGACTGGAAAGAGCTGGAGTTATCAAGTTAAATATGATGAGAACTTGAGGGGAATGTGTACTGGATTTGATGCTTTCATATTAGATCAACTTCACACAAACGTGTATACATGCACAGGGTACCTATTTTATATGCAAGTGCTAAATATTATTGCATAACCATTTAATACAGGTTCTCTCTATTTCAATCTATATTTCAACACCTCCTTGGTATATGATCTTAGGGAAATCATTTGAAATACTTGTCCCTTGTTTTCCTCATTTATACAATAGGTATAATTACAGTACTTTTTTCTAATAGCATTTTAACTAGTATTCTATGGGTTAATGTATGGTAAACTGCTTTATAGTAACTCATAAAACATCTTAGTTGTTGTGAGGCCTATGCTATGACTACTTATTACCCTAAGGAGAGCATCTTGCAATCCTTTTACTATTTTCCGTCTCTTACTATCTACTCCTTCCTCTACTCTGCTCCATTAGTCTGGAAGGAGATGGTAAATGGTTTTATGTGGAGCTGAGCACTCAGCTATCATTCATTCCCAAAATCTTGTGCAGCAATATGTCTCTGCCTTCATCATGGTGCACTGGAAAATGTCCTCTCTGGTTGAGGGTGAACATGGTAGTTGTATCAAAATTGTACTTATCAATAGTCAAACCAGAGTAGAGAAGGGACTCAGCAGGGCCTTACCCATCACTGCTGAACTATTTCATATGGACAAGTTCAGAGAAATGGAGAATCATTGCCTTGTTTGTAAACATGAGTCATTTCACTAACCACCAGTATGTAACCCAATCCAGTGGTTGCATAGATGACCCTGATGAATGTAAATACACACACAATGAAGCCAAAAGGAATCAGTTTGAGAAAGGCACAAGATAGTGGTTGATATGAGTGGGAGAGAGATTAAGAGAAAATAAGGAAAGAAAATAACCAGAATGTACTATAAACATTTATAAAATGATCAAAGAACTAACAATAAAAATAACAAAAGAGCCATAGCACAAAACAAACATTCAATAATGGTAACTATTATTGAACTGAAATAAATAAAATGCATAGATTCAGATGAACACAAGTAAGAGAGTTGGCATTTTGAAATTATGTGACCAACTTCCATAAACTCAAAATCTGCGAACAGTTTTAGTTTATTTCTCTTATAAATTAAAATAAAACTTTGAAACTAAGAACTAATAATCAAATTAAATAAGACAGGAAAATAAAACTTATATTGTTTTATTTCATCATATTACCTGAAAACTCACCTGAACCTATTAATCTAAAAACAGATCTATGGCTAAGATTGTCACCTGGGGTTTCTATATAGCACAGGCAAATGTATAGTACATCTGTGCCATCACACTTCAAAGAGCTATCTCATTTAAAGCTAGGTAGTAAAATAAATATTTTTCTGTCATGGACGATTATAAGATCCAGAAAACCAGTGCTGATCATACAGGACATACACACATATTTTCAAGCAACCAGAAGTTTGTTTGTTTGTTTTCTCTCCATCCTCCCACAATTATTACATCTTTGCCTGTATGCAGATTTAAGTTCTCTAAAAAAATGCTTGGTCAGTCCTCAGATGAAAAATGTTACAGGCAGCCATGAGAACAAGACTAAAAGGAGATGAGATAGGCAGAGAGCTAAGAGGAGAAAACCCAGTTTAAGCATTATGGAAGTTACTGAAGGTTGGAAGCACTAATCAAATACTGAAAGAATGCTTTTCAGGGTTTTCAAAGAAGGCAATGAAAGGAGGCCTGTGCTTGAACATATTTATTTATTTATTTATTTATTTATTTATTTATTTATTTATTTATTTATTTATCTATTTCTTCATTTATTTTAAACTCCAGATTGTATTCCCCTCCTGGTCCATCCACTGACTATTCCACAACCCATACCTCCTCCCAGCCCCACTGTCTTCACAAAGTTGTCCCCAACCCTCACTCCCATCCCACCATCTTAGAGAAGCAAACAAAATAGTGTATTCAAAGGATCGAAAAAAAACCCTACAAACAGCCATGGAGAAAAGGAAAAGAGGCCACGTATCTATAAAAGTAAACATTTTAAGCTAGCTTCAAACTTCAAATATATCAGACACACAATATGTTCCACAAATGAAACAAATGGAATAACTCAAAGAGAACTTTGAAAGAAAAGGCTGTGAACTAAAATCTATGTTAAACTAAATTGCTCTTTATGTTTAGAAGCATAAATTGTATTCAGCTTATGGTTCATAAGACTCAATGACCAGTGCTAAGGTCCAATTGTACTAGCATGTATGATCACTTCCAGAGCTCTGACTGAACACTTAGGATTCACAAATGGATGATATTGACATGAAAACAAGTATGTAATTGCCACAAGGCAAAGATCCAGGTGTCCAAAACTAGCAGTAGCATCACAGTGAGAAAGCAGTTTAAGGGCTTAGAACTGGTAAGGAAATGCCTGTGCTCAGTCTCATATAATTGTGTGGTGTGTGTGTGTGTGTGTGTGTGTGTGTGTGTGTGTGTGTGTGTGTGTGTATGTGTGTGTAAACATACAAATATGTATTTGTATATATTTACATATATATAGTATATATGATACATATTATTGTTCTATATAAATAAAATAGTTTTACACAATGAAAAACGCCCTACAAAATCAAAGTACCATAAATATCTGCTCATTTATAATTTATTTACTAAATTTTATTTCTAACATTTGAACATTCTTTTAAAGCATTGTGCCCATTATCTGGACAAAAATATATGCTTATTGCAATCATCTAATTGTACACAATTTCATATCCTTTATAAATAACTCCTCAATTATGACATTTTTTCTAATTTTCTAGAATTTTGTTGAAATTGGCAGTTTAGATGATGACATTAATGTTATTTTGATGCATCCATATATGCAAATTTCTTATATTGCAATTTTCATACTAAACTATTCATTATTTCATGTGTATTTGTATCACATCCCCAAATAAACTGTAATTTCCATGGGAAGAAAAACATGTTCTTCCTGAAGAGTCGTTAATGATGTGGGAAAATACTTATTATTTGGTGTTGAATGAAAAAGGAAAGATAAAAATCAAATATATAGTGTGATATTAACTACAAAAAAAGAGAATAGAAGGAAGTACACTAAGAATAGTAATTATTTTTCTGTGTTGTACAGATATAAGTGATTGGTAATTAAACTTATTTGATTTTAATTTTTTTCAAGGATACATATGTTTTATATTCAAAAATGTTTATTAAACACAGTTAAATTCTCCATCTAAATGTTATACATGGTGGAGATCTGTTCAAACCAGTACCTCAGTAATTCCTTTAACAGTTACATCAAAGACATGTTTAAACAGTTCCCTGGATTTCTCTCAAATCACATTTCTATTAAAACAAATCATGTTTTCTATTTGTTTCTTCAAATTTCAAATTAACTACCTATATAGGTTAGTATATTTTATATTTCTAGTGAGCAAAAACCCTCACTCAAAGTATCTTGACACAATAGAGTATTGATTTGCTCCTAGAACAAAAATCTCCAAACACTGGCTGATGTTAGACTGCCAACAAATTATAGCTAAGTGTGGCTTACTTTAGATTAAGTTCATGGCATACTTTAGACTGAGTTTCGTTCAGGAATTCAAGGTATCTTATTGGCTCTGGCCATATTCCCATGAAAGTAACTCACTCTCTCTGTCTCTCTCTCCTTTTTTTCTCAAACTTTGTCCTCAGGCTTTCTTTCCTATGGTGTTTAAAATGCCTATGATTGAAACCATACATTTTCAGATTGCTCAACACACTTAGGATGAGAACCTTTATCTCAGAATTCATCGAAAAGCTCCTGAGGGTGTATGAGGTTGAACTGGATTGCTTATTTTGTGTACCTATGCCAATCATTCCTATGGCAATCATTTAGACAAATGCTGTATTCAGGTTGGATTAGTCTGAATCAAACTTTCATGGGAGCGCTTAAAATTGCTTAATTTCTGAAGGAAATGCACATGTCCGTTATACATAGAGGAGAGAATAGCAAATACTACACAACTTTTTAGAATATAATCTCACTGTCTCTGTCTTTCTGTCTCTTCCTCTTCTCTCTCTCTCTCTCTCTCTCTCTCTCTCTCTCTCTCTTCATGTGACAAGCCTGAACCATAAAAATTAAAGAATTGTAAACCATTTGACTCAGTATGTTATATAAAAACATATGAATTTGATATTTTTCAAGGAGACATAGATTTATACTCATAAAATGCTTATTAAAACACATTAAAATTCCCCATATAAATTTGATTCATGGTAGATATCTGTTCAACAACTACAAAACCAATGATCCATGGACATATGTATCTGGATACACACACACACACACACATATATATATATGAGCATGTAGAATGCATTAATATTGTTGGAAAGCTATAATTTTAAGCCATGACTGATGCATACAGAGGGAACGCATATACTCATGAATATATAAAATTATGGAACAATGCAATATGATTCATTCTTTTAAAGTGCTTGATAATAAAACTTCATTGCTTTTGGTCTTATTGTCTTCTAAATTCAAATTGTCTGAAGTTCTTTCCATGGTTTCCTTTCCACACACTTGCAGAGTAACCCTTAATAACCTTTACTAACATCCTCAATTTCCTTGCCTGTCAAAACAGATAAGCAGTCAGCAGCTGATGACTGGGTAACTCTGTGACCCTAACATCAGAATGACAAATCTAGTTTTCTGAGAATGAGCAAGCTGACAAAAAGGAAACATTCATATCTGTCTACTGGAAATAAATAGAACAAGCAACATATATCCTAAATTGTTCAGCTACTAATGCTCTATGAGTAGCATAATATGAGTAGAGGGAGCAAGACATGCTCAACTATGGTTTTGTTTTGTTTTGTTTTTCTAAAAGAATACAGCACACATCTTTCTTACCTCTTTGTTAACTTTTTTCTATTTGGTGATTGAGTTAATCCTACCCCTTATAACTTCCTAACTAAACTGTTTCAGAAATATAGTAACCAAATTCCAAATGCTGTAGGTAAGAACAACTTTTCTCAAGTTTTTCTGGTTCTCAAACAGTCCCAAACTTCAGTGGAGTACATGCCTTTTAGTAGAGTGTGAGAAAACAAGACCCTCTCCAAACTGTTATACTTGCAAGACTTCCTAGTAGAGTACCCAGCATCTTTGAGAAATATCATGAGAACTATAAGAACAAATAGTATTTGCCCCACTTAAAAACCTTACTAACCACATGATAACAACCAGAATCACAAGAGTAGGTAGGCAATGAAGAATTGTATGTCCTACTGAAAAAATAATCAATTTTCTTAAATGTTTATGTAGGATTATTTTTGTTTTCTCTGTTGACTTTTCAGTTCTCTCATAGTACATCACTCTTTGTCAGTTATCCTCATAATATAATCCTATATTGGGCAGTGTGAACAGAATATGGAAAAATGAAATAGGAAACCCTTGAAGGCATAATTATTCAATGTCAATGACGTTTTAAGTTAATCAGATATTTCGGTGATACTCTGATTTAACTACCATGGGATGTTCACAACAAGAGTAAAAATAATTGATTACTATTCTTTTTTTGTGTTTTGGAGATAAAACAATTGAAGTTCTTTAAGTGAAATGTATTTGACACTGTTTCAGAAATTCTGTCAAAATTACCCACTCCTATTAAAGACTGAACTTTCAAAAAGACTTTTATTATATAACCGAGATATGTGCAAGTCTATGTATGAAGATTAATCTGACTCAATGTGATTTTTATATCTGTAATATCCAGGAAAATGGAAATATACAAGAAAATTTGGAGTAGACGATTATATAATTCTGTATCAAACGTTATTGGAAGACTTCTGATGGGAAAGTTATCAAATATTTCAGTTGGAATAAACATGAAAAACTAGATTACATCATCTCTTTGCCCAACTAAAGAAGTAAGTGAGCAAAACACATTGGGCAGAAGTATATACTTAGAGAAACAAATGCTACCATATGCTGTAAACTTGGAAAAGATGTAGCTAAGTAATGTAACAAGTTATGATGGCATGTTATCTGGGAGCTTTTGGAAGAGAAGCCATTCAAATTGAAGGCAATAGATGATATTCAAGAGCATTCAGGAATAACCCAAAATCTGGAGAGCATTTCATTGACCGAACAATCCTAGAGATAAGTTCAAGTAACATCGTCACGAGTGTGAGTACATACCTATCACCATCAAATTCACTACATACAATGAAGAAATCATCATAGTCACAAACGCCTGCAATGTTTAAAGTCCCATGATAAATGCTTAGACTGTTCCTAAGCCCAAGAATATGATAAGAGAAGAATATATTTCCCTCGGAGATGATATCAACTCAAAGAACACTGCTCTGGCCTCAAAGGGAACAAGGGACAGTGCATTATGAAGTCAAGTTTGAGTGCTCAGGAACATGTAGCTTGGTTACACCAGGTTCCATATTCTCTAGGGGAGGCAATGTCATGAAATTTTATAGTAGCATACAAACAAAGAAAACCATAAATTGAAGAAATTTAAAATTACATTGGTAGAGACATCAGACAGATGGTTATATTAACTTAAAGATGCAAAAAGAAACAATACTGACTCAAATAATAATGGCCAAATTAATTAAAGAAACACATTTTTAATTTGTGTACACAGACTGCCTTACCCTAAGGTGAGACTCAAGAATTCAGCAGTGCACATGAGGAGGGTAAGGTTTTTATAGTTCTGGAGTAGGGGGTTTTCAAATGGGGGGAAAAGGCAGGGTTACAGAAGCAGAATGTAAGCATAAGTTGATCATAACAACCTTTGGAAACAGACATAATTACAAGATAATAATGTAATCATAACAACAGGTAGTCAAATTAACCTTTTGAAACAAAAATAGAATTGCAAGATAGTCATTACAACTTTTGAAACAGGGATGATTGCCCTTTCCTGGAACAGGCAGTCCAATAACATTTGTAGCTAAGGTACAGGTAGAGATACTCAAAGGCTTGTGAGACACAGGTTTAATCACAAACAAGAATGAACCTAGTTTGTCTTTACTATAAAATAGCCATTAAACCTAAGATGGAGGCAGGTTGGTTCATTAGTTGCATCTGATACAGGACTATCTCTAATAGGACTCAGGTGCTATCTGATGACATTCTTAATTTTGGATCAGTGGGAGCTAGTATTCTTCTAAATTAATAAAAACTAAAGTGTTTTTATGTGTTAGTTACATGCTCTTAGTTTTCACATGAAAGTGTGCAAGGAATGGCTAATCAGAGGGCAAAAGGAAGCCCAGGATAAAGTGTACTTAGGCACTGGACCAGCCACCTCCCAACTTCTCCACATCATTGCAGTTCTAATTATTTAATCAGTCTTTGGAGACACTGCTTCTTCCCAGAACTTCTTGTTCGCCATAAACTGAATGGAAATATGAGATCTATTGTAGGATTTTAGAAGAAATAACAGAATTGCCATCCACACTCTTATGTTGGCATCAATGGAACTATTCTTCCCTTTCTACCTACTCCAGTCTTCTATGTTTAAATTTTCTTGAGAGAAAAAGAAAAAGAAAATCTATATATACTTGAGACACCATAAACATTTTAAATGCAAAGGGATAGGAATGAAAGAAAATTCATTGATTTTGGTCTAAGAAGAAATAGAAAATCTGAACAGAGCTTACCAAGCTAATAATGACCAAATGTTAATATCACAAATATACTATCACAACACTGAAACCTATAAAAGCATAATCTCAAATGGAGTAGATAATACTACTGTTGATCCCAGTTTTCTTTCTATCCTCTGCTGTATTTTTGTGTCTCTTTCTTTGATATGGATTTATGTCCACCAGTTAGCATATTTTGTCAGAGGTCTGTCCATGGACTCCTGCTTTACATTCCAGCCTCAGTGAGTATTCTTCTGCCACTCAAACTAAGCAACTGAAGGTTTGACCATTGACTAAAAAGGGCTTGAGAACCTTACTCTTTTAGTTGGAAACTCTGAAGTGTAATATTGATTCTGGAATGCCTATGGAGATTGGCTAAAATTAACTCTTGGGTTTGCCCCTGCTCTCTACCTCTCTCTTGGGCTTTTCCAAGGGGATACTTCCTTCTTTAATTACCTATTAACCTAGAAATCCATTCCTGTGAGGGGCTGCTTCTAGGGAACACAACTAAAGACATGCAAACAGGTGGAATAATCCCACATGTAAAAGACATGTCCCAGTGAGAGGAAGAAAATTCTCCTTTAGTAATTATACTATGAAAGAACTTGATATTAACAATTATTTCAGTAAAAGTAAATCTTGGTGACAAGAAAATAAAATAGCAGATTAAGATAACAAGTGAGATTATTGAGAAGAAAAAACAAAAATAAGGATCAGAATACTGTCCTTACAGAAGTAATACTTGTTAATATACATAGCATAAGTAGCTATGAATTAAAGTCTAATTACTGAAAACACAAAAAGCACCTGAGACAGTCAGAAAATCTGAGGGAAGAAAGATAAATATGAAAGTATTAAGAGATAAGATTAAGAATTATGTACCTATACTCGCAATAGGCGAATACAATTCAATCAAAAGTACTAAAAATATAAAACTTTGAAAAATATTTCCGTGAAAAAAAAACTGACTCTACAGCCTAAGATATCACATGATGTCCCATGGAAAGATAATACAAAAATTAACACAAGAAACTCAAATCAGTGCATAGTCTGCTTAAGTCATTAATTTTTAATATTATCAAATGGCACATACTTTTGTCTAGGCATTAAATATATTATGTAACAAAAGAACTTGTTTGCTATCAAAATTCTCCACTATATTATTCAATATGAGGATGTTAAAATATTTTCTTCCAAGTTCTATGTGAAATAGAAAGTGACCCAGATATATCATACTTAGTCAAGTTGACTTGAAAGATAAAAACTACATCATAGCTCAAGCAGAAAAAAAATTGAGAATGCAATTACGACTGCTAACTATTTTTTTTTTTAAATGAAGGTGAGGATAAAAACATGCTAAAATAAAGATCAATAACATGAAATATGTCAGTTGTATAAAAAATAGTTGTAATAAATAAATGAATAATAAAAACACAATACTAAAACCGTTGGAACTGTGCCTATATAGTATATTTTCAAAGGGAGTTAAATAAAGAAAGCTTAGAGGAAATATAGTCATCAAGATATCAAATTTGTCTGAGAATTGGAAACAAGCTGAATTCCTTTCGTGGGATTGTTGATATTGAACACAGCAATGCTGCATCAAGCTTCTGTCATCAGGTAAACATTTTACATAATACTCCCTCCTTCAGTTCAGTTATTGTCATTTATGTGTAGAATACATGGGTAAATATATAGACAATAGAGTACTAAAGCCCTCCCACTTCTCAATATAGTATAGAGAATGCGGCAGGGATTTTACCATTGTGTACTTCATGTTACTTTGACTGTTATTTCCTGCTGATTTCACTAAGTGTAGGTTGGATACCTACTTTATCACCTCTTTCCTCTCAGTGCTTCAGAAAATAACTTGACGTTATTTTGCTAGCAGATTTACAGTGGACCCTTCCCTTTGCATTTACATATGTGAAGTGCACAATTTATTGGTTTATGCCATTTTAATAGGTTTAGATGATACTTGTTTTACTGCTTCACTCCCATTGCCCACACTCACCTCTTCACCTCTTCTCACTAGTTCCCTTCTTCCTCTCCAATCAGCTCTCTTCTGCTCTTATCTCTGTTTTTCATTTAGATTTTCCCATGAGAAAATATGGTCTTCAACTTTCTAAGCCTGTTTTATGAATAATTTTAAATACATATTTGTATTTATTTTTTTATGTATGGGTATCTTCCATACATGCTTGTCTGTAAACCACATGCATGCATTTGTCTCAGAGGCCAGAAGAGGGCATTGGATTCTCTGGAATTATAGTTGTAGACTGTTGTGAACTGCCATGTGGGAATTGGGAATCAAACCTGGGTCCTCTGGAAGAGAAACCTGTGCTCTTAACTATTGAGTCATCTCTCCAGGTTCCTGAGTCCTTTGTTGGGAGAGGTATACATAACAACTCCTTTATATTCTCAATAGTTTCTACAAATTACAAAAGAAACAGAAACAGAGGCATTAAGTAAAAGCAATTAAGAGGAAGAGGCAGGAAAGCAAATTCTAATCCAATGTTCCTGATATCAGGCTGTAAATACAAAGAAGCCATAACAGCTGCCTTTGTCAGGCACATATAATTCAGCCATTATTCCAAAATGCCTGCAAGCACTAAACTCTCCAAATTCAGTTTCCATTATGCTTTACATCACCCTGTGCATTCCTTAAGTACATCAGAGATGTCAATGTAGACATAAGGAAGTACAGAGAAATGAGGTGGTGAATCAGAAGAGCATAGTAACACAGTTACTATATTGAGTTAATTGTGATTTTTTTTGTCATCTTTTTCTGACTCGAACTTCAGTTTCTATAATGGCAAAGTAGTTAAAATCGGAATAATTTTAGGAAGTCAGCTCATAGATAAATAGATAGATAGATAGATAGATAGATAGATAGATAGATAGATAGATAGATAGATTGTACAGTGTGTATGTATGTGCATGTGTGTATGCATGTGTGTGTGACTATACACATATTTGTGATATATACAGTTGACAAGCAAATAATAACTTTATGTGTTTAATTACATGGCTATATTTTTATCAGATACTTTGTTTAATAATCCCTGAGTGGAAAATTATCTGATTAAATGGATTATTCTAGTCCTGAATCAGGACAGATGATGGAGTTTTCTCAGTATACTTGTAGAAATAAGGCTTGGGTAGTTCACACAAAATTTTAGTATATAAGAGAAGCAGCCAAGATTATTAGATTATCATAGCACAATATCATACCCCAGAAAACACAGCCATACCCTATAGTTGAGAGCCCTAAAAACACTACTGTTTGAAATTCAATCTACTGAGTCAGAAATATCTCTTATATTGTCTCCATTCTTCAATATGGCACAATCATGACATAAGTCAGTGGCAAATGCCTCAGCCTGAAAGGTACTAAGAGCAAAATAAGTATACATATGCATACAGAGTTCCATTCTACTGGACAGCATTGGTAGAGAGACTTGTTGAAAAATATTTCTTCTCCAAATCCTGGCTCAGTTTGCCTTGATGACACAGACCTTCCATACATGTGAAAATCATTTCTTAACCATGGCTTTTTAATCAAGACTAAGGTAGTCTATTACCTGAAATAGCTAATATACTAATGAGGGGTCTTTTTTATATAACAGTTTTTGCTATCACATGACAGACCAAAGCACCAAATACTGTAAAAAAAAAAAATTAGCTTAAGAGAATATCCAAAATATGAAACCTTACCTAGGCCAAAGTAAGATATAAACTGAGGACCTTGTTGTTCAGTAATTGATTGAGAGTCCTAGAAGGACAGAAAAGGTGGAAAATCCCATACAGTATCTAAGAAGGAATAGAAAAGAACATCTGCTGCTTCAGCTGTAAAGAGAAATTATAGTAAGTGAAGTCTACAGGGGCTAGCAAGGTCTACAAATATTTTCTCTATGTGAGAGTGGATGCTAGGGCATTGCTTAGAAAAATAAGCCACCTTGAACTAATAATATGTATGTTAATTTAATATTCTTTAGTTGATCTGTGTCTCTCCAGTCACCCCAAATTCTCCTAAAGGTCACAATTCATGAATAAATCTTAATTAATAATTTGGTATTGAAAGACTTCCAGAAATCTTGGGACAGGATTAAACTTTAGGTAAGAAGTACTGACTAATGCTGATGAAGTGGCTCAGTGGGTAAAGACACTTACCATCCAAGCCTTGTGATGTGGGTTCAATCAGTGGAAAACATCTGATATTGGAAAGACAGAATCTACTCTACAAAGTTGTCTTCTGACTTCTACAAGCGCATACATAATTAAATAAATAAAACTTTTGAAAATATGTATAGAGTCTATGGCAGTAGTAACAATTTGACAAAAATAAGACTATAATGAACTCAATAATATGAGAAGAAAATTGAGTATTTACAATTTCTAAACTATTTAATATTTTTAAAGAAATTACTAAAACTAAGAGAAGGAATTAAAGATTTGAGATATATTAATAGCTGCATTTTAAAAACCATAAAATGTTCTATTCTGGTATAAAAATAGAGAGAAAAATGTTGATTTCCAGCAAAACTGTTATTAGGCAGATGACATTTAGGCATTTATGAAAGAAGCCAATATGGATTCACCAAAAATTCATGTTCATTTTTTTTTATAGTATTAGTTATCCAGCAGCTTTCCTAGATTTTCTACTTAACGTTCAAAGAGAAATGGGATAACTCTTAAGGCTAAAGGGGAACATTCTCACTGGATTCATGTAAGTAGCTATTTATGAAGGTGAATAAGAAATGCTTGAAATTGCAGCTCAAAGAGTAAAACAATGACATCACGCATAAACAGGTTTCCCTTATAAATTTCATCTGTACAATAAGTAAGACGAGATTCATACATTAGCCTATTGATATGTATTGATAAAGAAGATAACATGTGAAAAAATTACTAGCTTCATGTTATATCAGAGGAAATCCTGATGGTGCTTTGAAAGGAAAATATTTCCCCCATACTTCTGTGTTTGAATACTTAGTTTCTAGATGTTGGTACTCTTTGGGAAGATTCTGGAACCTTTAGAAGGTGGAGACATGCTGTGAGAAGTTGACACTGGCCAAGTATCTTGAAGTTTTAATAGCCTAGCCCCATGTCCTGTTCTCTTTCCTGACTAAAGATGCAGTGTCAGCTGTCAGCCTCCCACTTGTGCTCCCCTACCTTCCACACTATGTTTTTTTTTTAAAAAAAAAAAATCGCCTTCTACTCAAACTGTACACTGAACAAAACCTTTCCTCCCTTCAATTGCCTCTTTCTGTGTACTTTTTGCCACAGAAGTGAGGAAGTAACTAATATGGATGGAAATGGCGCAGCTTATAAATGAATTTCACTTTATTCACAGTACTTGCACATATGTACAGATTGCATTTTGCAAAATATCCATGGCTATCCACTGAATATTGAATTAAAAGTATTTTCTCAAGGCCCCACTGTGACATGAATCCCATATGAACATGTTAATGTACTATATAAATTTCCCCCTCTAATTACAGGGAGCCTCCTTCAATCTCATCTTCTGGAAGGATATACTATTTTATTTCTACAAGTTAATTTTAGCCAATAATATCCAAAATGCCATTACACTTTCACATGGTGGTAAAAGTTTGGCTTATTATGAAACAAGTACTCAACTAGAAGGAGTACTGGAAAACTTTTTGCTTAAGAAATGTCTAAAAACAGCTTTTTGAGTCAAGTGCAGGTATAGACATCACTTGGAACATACTTCAGACAGACACAGGAACACCTCAGGGCCTTACTGGTACCATGTTTAAAATCAAATCTTAGCTGTATAGCACTTTACTGTGGATTTTATTTTTCTTTGTTTTGCTTAAATGACCTATAACACTTGTTATCACCCAGTTGACAATCCAGGAATGAGCATGTGAGATACCAAATGGAAGTATTTTGATGAGTGTAGAGAGTATGTATTCTGTACTCCAGAGAAATATAATAAGACCAGGGACCAGAGAGCTGCTGAGGAATAACTACATAGAATAATCTTCAACTCATATCATAGCACCTAGCCAAAACATAACAAATATTTAAAGGATGAATAGATTAGGTGATGAATGCCCTTAAAGATAAAGGAGAACATTATATGCTTCTATGTCTTACTGTAATATTTCTCAGTCATGATGGTATGTGTATTAACAATGACCTCAGCAATAACACAAATAATAATATAATATAGAGCATTTTCAATAATATTAACATGATGCATATATGCAGGAAAGAACTCTCCAAATAGGGCTCCATTTGCCCAATAATTCAAGGCCAAGAGTTGACAAGTGAGACTTCATAAAACTAAAAAGCTTGAAAACGGATAAAGAAACAATCAACTGTGTCCCGCGCGCTGTTTGGTCTCGCCAGCAAGAACCCACGCAGACACACGGATCCTTCTGCAGCAATGCGTTTATTGCATGATGAAAGGAGGAAGACCCCGGGGCCCCAGAATGGCGCTGCTTATATAGCCCTGAGGCAACGTGTCCTCCACTGGTTGGCGCGCCCCGGGAGTGGGCGGTGATTAGTCATGTACACCCATAATACGCAGGCTCTTCGGGCGAGCCACCCCGCGCTATCCACAAGTTTCCTTAGAGCGACAGCGGAAGTCAGCGCCATCTTGTAATGGCGAATACTCTAACCGCTCCCTACATCTCCCCCCATTCTTTCAAGTAAGAAGGAGAGGGGGGTCAGCTGGGTTAAATAGGCCACACCTCCCTACAGTGGTATCAAAACACAGAACCAGGCTCGATCAAGC
>CM052722.1:92881170-92921177 GCA_028551405.1 Uromys caudimaculatus
CATGATTTTACCAGCTTCCACAAAGACATGGTCCCCATAAAGAGGGCGAGTGCGGCCGATACCATAAGGATAGCTTCTATCACGTCAGCCGATTGTGGAAGAAAGTGGGGGAAAAGGTCGCGGACAGACATACCTCTCAGAGCTTGCCTTCAGTCCTGCAGTTCTGAATCTACTCCGCAGAAGCGGAGGGTCTCCTCTGGCGCCGGCGATGATGAAGTCGCTATTCCCGGGTTTCGGCACCAGTTGTCCCGCGCGCTGTTTGGTCTCGCCAGCAAGAACCTACGCGGACACACGGATCCTTCTGCAGCAATTCGTTTATTGCATGATGAAAAGAGGAAGACCCCGGGGCCCCAGAATGGCGCTGCTTATATAGCCCTGAGGCAACGTGTCCTCCACTGGTTGGCGCCCCCGGGAGTGGGCAGTGATTAGTCATGTACACCCATAATACGCAGGCGCTTCGGGCGAGCCACCCCGCGCTATCCACAAGTTTCCTTAGAGCGACAGCGGAAGTCAGCGCCATCTTGTAATGGCGAATACTCTAACCGCTCCCTACACAACTGGATGAACAGGAAAGCTCACAGAATGGAAGAGAATCTTTGCCAGTTGTGCAACCGAGAGAGAACATATATAATTCAATACTTAAGAATAGTTAAAGAATTCAAGACAGAAAGATTCAAAAATCAAATGAGTCGTTTGAAAATAAGCCTGGGACCTACACAGAGAATTTTCAAGAGAAAAACAAACTAAGAAAGACTTTTTTAAAAAAAAAATCATCTATAGCAATTAAGGAAATATAAACCAAAACAAATTTGAGATGTCAAAGTATCTTAGAATGGCAACGATCAAGAAAATAACTGAGAGAAAGTTCTATGGGGCATGGTGAGAAAAGGGAATTTTCATTCACTCTTGGGGATTGCAAACAGGAAGTCACCATTGAAATAACTGTGGATAATTTAAATTAAAAATGCTAAAAGTATGTTTACTATATGCCCAGTTCCACCATTCCTTTGTATAGGCTCGAAGGCCTGGATATTCTGTTCCATAGATACTTGCTCAGGGTGCTCACTGATGCCCTTTTCACAATAACTAGGAAATGGAAATGGCATAAATGTCTTCCAACAGATGAAAGGATAATGAAAACATAGTACATATATACTGTAGAATAATAATTTTCTGGTAAACAGATGGAATTTAAAAAGATCATATTTAGGCCTTCCAGCTCCTACCTCCACCAGCAGGGAACAGAGACCTAGCACAGAATCTGATCACTCACAGCACACACCTCAGTTGCAGCTCAACCCCCCAGGTATTCAGACACAACCAGCTTCACAAGCGAGAATTTTTTTAAAGGAGGAGGTAAAATTATCTTTATTTTCAAATGATATGATAGTATGCATAAGTGAACCAAAACTTCCCAAAGGCAATTTTGAGAACTGATGAACATGTTCAGCAAAGTTGTTGGATGCGTGATTAACTAGAAAAAGAAAAAGAAAAATCAGTGGCCTGCATATGTACAAATGAGTTTGCAAGTGCAAACAAAATAGAGAGACATCAAGTTTGGATTATTAACACTTGCCACATTTTTTTTCTACATAATAAATAATCTTGAGTAACTCAGTGTTAGTGTGTTGGGTAAGATCTTATCACATTCTTTGTAGTGACAGATTACTTTTTGTATTCATGAAGGTTCTCAAAGACTACTGTGATATGCAAAGTCTTTAATAGATTGAGTACATGCTAAAGAGTTTACTCTTGTTTAAAGATACCAGAAAGTGAAAAACTTTAACACATTGACTATGTTTATGGGGTTTCTCTGCATTATGACTTTTTCTCATGGTTTCTAAGACTATTGCTTCATGTAAATTCTTTACCACATTGCTTATTCATAGCATTTCTCTCCAGGATGTGTTCTTTTATGTATACATAAATAACTGTTGTGAAAAAGTTTTATCAAATTGATTACATTTGTAAGATTTCTCTTTAATATGTGTTCTATTATATATTCAAAAATGACTATTGTATACCCCGCCCAGAAAGCCGGCATACTGGGACCCCTGAAACCCAGCGAAGCAGATTCCCATCCAGCTGGATACCAGGATGCCTTCCAGCTATAACCTGTGCCACACTGGGAACAGAGACCTGATTCCACACAGCACACATACCAGTGTCAGCTCGACCCCCACCCTGTTTGACCCCCCCAGGGTCACAGGATTATAAGAAGGACAGGCATTCAGTCAGAGACAGGGAGATCAGATAACACCAGAGATAACCAGATGGTTAGAGGCAAGCATAAGAACATAACTAAGAGGAACCAATTAGACTTGGCAACATCAGAACCCAATTCTCTCATCAAAGCAAGTCCTGGATACCCAAACACAACCTTAAAACAAGATGCAGATCTAAACTCTTATTTCATGAAGATGATAGAGGACTTGGTGGTCTCCAAAGAGGATACCTAGAAAGGGGGAAACATTGGAAATGTAAATAAAGTATCAAAAAAAAAAAAAAGAAATACAAAAAAAGAAATAAAAAAAAAAAGAAGGACATAAAAAAACTCCCTTAAAGAAACAGAGAAGAACACAAGTAAACAAGGAGAATCCCTTAAAGAGGAAACATATAAATCCCTTAAAGAAATACAGGAGAACGCAATCAAACAGGTGAAAGAATTGAACAAATTGTCCAGGATCTAAAAATGGAAATAGAATCATTAAAAAAAACTCAAAGGGAGACAGCCCTGGAGATGGAAAACCTAGAAAAGAGAACAGGAGTCACAGATGCAAGAATCACCAACAGAATACATGAGATAGAAGAGAGAATCTCAGCAGCAGAAGATACAATAAAAGGCATAGATATAACAATCAAGGAAAATACAAAAAGCAAAAAGCTCCAATATCAAAATATTCATGAAATCCATCACAAAATGAAAAGACCCAACCTGAGAATACTAGGTATAGAAGAGAGTGAAAATTCCCAACTCAAAGGGACAGCAAACATCTTCAACAAAATTATAAAAGAGACCTCTGCCAACCTACAGGGAAAAAATGACTATAAGCATACAAGAAGCCTACAGAACTCCAAACAAATGGGACCAGAAAAGAAATTCCTCTCATTATATAATAATTAAAACACCAAATGCACAGAACAAAGAAAGAGTGTTAAAAGCAGTAAGGAAAAAAGGTCAAGTAACATATAAAGGCAGACCTATCAGAATTATACCAGACTTCTCACCAGAGACTATAAAAGCCAGAAGTGCCTGGGCAGATGTCAAACAGACCCTATGAGATCAAAAATGCCAGCCCAGACTATTATACCCAGCAAAACTCTAAATTACTGTAGATGGAGAAATCAAAGTTTTCTAAGACAAAACCAAATTTATACAATATCTTTCTACTCATCTGGACCTACAGAGGAAAATAGAAAAAAAAGTCCAACACGAGGAGGTAAGCTATACCCAAGAAAAAGCAAGAAATTAATCTTTTCACAACAAACTGAAAAGAAGAGAAACACACAAATGTAATTCCAACACTAACAACAAAAATAACAGGAAGCAATAATCACTGGTCCCTAATATTTCTCAACATCAATGGGCTCAAGTCCCAATAAAATGACATAGGCTAAAAGAATGGATATGTAAATAGGATCCAACATTTTGCTGCATTCAGGAAACACACCTCAGAGTCAAAGACAGATATTCCCTCAATGTAAAAGTATGGTAAAACATTTTCTAAGACAATGGTCCTGAGTAACAAGCTGGAGTAGCCATCCTAATATCCAACAAAATAGACTTTCAACCAAAAGTTATCAACAAAAGATATGGAAGGTCATGACATACTTATCAAAGGAAAAATCCACCAGGATGAACTCTCACTTCTAAACATCTATGCCCCAAATGCAAGGACACCCACATTTTTAAAAGAAATGCTACTAAAATCAAAACACACATTGAACCTCACACAATATTATTATGAGATTTCAACACCCCACTCTCACCAATGGACAGATCATGGAAACAAAAACTAAACAGAGACACAGTGAAACTAAAAGAAGTTATGAACCAAATGGATTTAACAGATATCTACAAAAAATTTCACCCTAAAACAAAAGAATATAGCTTCTTCTCAGTACCACATGATACATTCTCAAAAATTGACCATATACTTATACACAAAACAAACCTCAACAGATATGAGAAGATTGAAATAATCTCATGTATTCTGTCGGACCACCATGAACTAAGGCTGTTCTTCAATAACAACAAAGCAATAGAAAGCCCACATGCACTTGGAAGCTGAACAACTATGATAACTTAGTGATGAAGAAATAAAGAAATTAAGGACATTTTAGAATTCAATGAAAATGAAGGCACGGCATACCCAAACTTATGGGACACAATAAAAGCAGTGCTAAGAGGAAAACTCATAGCTCTGAGTGCCTCCAAAAAGAAAATGGAGAGAGCATACATTAGCAGCTTAACAGCTCATCTGAAAACTCTAGAACAAAAAGAAGCAAATACACCCAAAAGAAGTAGAAGGCAGGAAATAATCAAACTCAAGACTGAAATCAACCAAGTAGAAACAAAAAGAACTATACAAAGAATCAACAACACCAGGAGCTGGTTCTTTGAGAAAATCAACAAGGTAGACAAATCTTTAACCAGATTCTCCAGAGTGCACAGAGATAGTATCCAAATTAACAGAATCAGGAATGAAAGGGGAAGCATAACAACAGAAACCAAGGAAATTCCAAAAATAATCAAATCCTACTACAAAAGCCTATACTCAACAAAACTAGAAAACCTGGATGAAATGGATGATTTTCTAGATAGATACCAGGTACAAGAGTTAAGTCAGGATCAGATAAACCATCTAAACAGCCCCATAACCCCTAAGGAAATAGATGCAGTCATTAAAAGACTCCCAACCAAAAAGAGCCCAGGGCCAGATGGTTTTAGTGCAGAATTCTATCAGATCTTCAAAGAGTATCTAATATCAATACTCTTGAAACTATTCTATAAAAGAGAAATAGAAGAAAAATTATGCAAATATTTATATGATGCCACAGTTACACTAACCCAAACAAGACCCAATAAAAAAAGAAAATTATAGACCAATTTCCTTTATGAATATCAATGCAAAAATAATAAAGTTCTCACAAACCGAATCCAAGAACACATCAAAATGATCATCTATCATGATCACATAGGCTTCATCCCAGGGATGCAGGAATGGTTTAATATATGCAAATCCATCAATGTAATCCAATATATAAACAAACTCAAAGAAAAATCATATGATCATCCTATTAGATGTGGAAAAAGCCTTTGAAAGAATACAGCACCCATTCATGTTAAAAATACTGGAGAGATCAGGAATTCAAGATGCATACCTAAAAATAGTAAAAGCAACATACATTAACCAGCATCAAACTAAATGGGGAGAAACTCAAAGCAATCTCATTTAAATCAGGATCTAGACAAGGCTGCCCACTCTCCCTACCTATTCAATATAGTACTCTAAGTTCTAATCAGAACAATTGGACAATGAAAAGAAATCAAAGGGATATAAATAGGGAAGGAAGAAGTCAAGGTATCACTCTATGCAGATGATATGATTGTATACATAAGTGACCCCAAAAAATTCTATCAGAGAGCTCATACAGCTGATAAATTCAGCAGCGTGGGTGGATATAAAATTACCTCAAACAAATCAGTAGCCTTCCTCTACTCAAAGGATAAAAAGGATGAGAAAGAAATTAGGGGAATGACACCATTCACAATAGTCACAAATAATATAAAATACCTTGGTGTGACTTTAACCAAGCAAGGGAAAGATCTGTATGATAAGAACTTCAAGTCTCTGAAGAAAGAAATCAAAGAAGACCTCAGAAGATGGAAAGCTCTCCCATGATTATGCACTGGCAAGGTTAATATAGTAAAAATGGCCATCTTGCTGAAAGCAATCTACAGATTCAATGCAATCCCATCAACATTCCAACTCAATTCTTCATAGACTTAGAAAAAGCAATTCTCAAATTCATTTGGAATAACAAAAAACCCAGGACAGCAAAAACTATTCTAAACAATAAAAGAACTTGTGGGGGGATTACCATCTCTGACCTCAAGCTATACTATAGAGCAATATTGATAAAAACTTAATGGCATAGTACAGAAACAGGCAAGTAGATCAATGGAATAGAATTGAAGACCCAGAAATGAACCCATGCACCTACAGTCACTTGATCTTTGACAAAGACGCTAAAAATATTCAGTGGAAAAAAAGACAGCATTTTCAGCAAATGGTGCTGGTTCAACTGGCGGTCTGCATGTAGAAAAATGCAAATGGATCCATACCTATCTCCTTGCACAGAGTTCAAGTCCAAGTGGATCAAGAACCTCCATATAAAACCAGATACACTGAATCTAATAGACGAGAAAGTGGGGAATAGCCTCGAATACTTGGACACAGGGGAAAACTTCCTGAACACCAGTGGTGTATACTTTAGAAGCAACAATCAACAAATGGGATGTCATAAAATTGCAAAGCTTCTGTAAATCAAAGAACACTGTCAATAGACAAAACGGCAACCCTCAGATTGGGAAAAGATATTTACCAACCCTATATCTGATAGAGGGCTAATATCTAAAATATACAAAGAATTCAAGAAGTTAGACTCCAGAGAATGAAATAATCTTATTTTAAAAATGGGGAACAGAGCTAAACAAAGAATATTCAGCGGAGGAATATCGAATGGCTGAAAAATCTTTAAAGAAATGTTCAACATCTTTAGTCCTTAGGGAAATGCAAATCAAAACAACCATGAGATTCTACCTCATAACTGTCAGAATGGCTAAGATCAAAAACTCAGGTGACAGCAGATGCTGGCAAGAATGTGGAGAAAGAGGAACACTCCTCCATTGTTGGTGGGATTGCAAGCTGCTACAACCACTCTGGAAATCAGTCTGGTGGTTCCTCAGAAAATTGGACATAGTATTATCTGAGGACCCAGCTATACCCCTCCTGGGCATATCCCCAGAAGATGCTCCAACATGTAATAAAGACACATGCTCCACTATGTTCATAGCAGCCTTTTTATAGTAGCCAGAAGCTAGAAACAACCCAGATATCCCTCAATAGAAAAATGGATACAGAAAATATGGTACATATACACAATGGAGTACTAAGCAGCGATTAAAAATGAGGACTTTACGAAATTCATAGGAAAATGAATGGAACTAGAAAATATCATCCTGAGTGAGGTAACCCAGACACAAAAGAACACACATGGCATGTACTCAGTAATATGTGGATACTAAACCAAAAGCTCACAGTGTATATGATACGACTTATAGACCACATGGAGTGTAGAATGAAGGAAGATCAGGGGGTGGATACTTCAACCCTACAAGGAGGGGGAACAAGACAATTGTGGGAGATGGAAGGAGAGGGGGACAATGGAGGAAGAAAAGAGGAGGAAGAAATAAGGGTGGCAATATCAGAATCTGGAGGAGATGTGAAAGGGGTACAGGGGCTCAGAAAATCAAATAAAAATAGGTTGCAGGGGAAATGAGGAACTTGGGATAGCCACTGAAGGGTCCCAGACACCAGAGAAATGTGAAGTTCATAGGATCCAATAGGATTAACTTTAGCTGAAATGCACAGAGAAGGGGGAGATAGAACCTATGGAGACTACCTCCAGTGGATAGGCATGGTCCCTGGTGGAGGGCTGGAGCCACTCACCCATCTCAATTTTTTTTTAATCCAGAAATGTTCCTTTCCAAAGGAAGAACATGAACAAAAAATGGAACAGACACTGAAGGAAGGGCCAACCGGGGAATGGCTCCACATGGGGGATACATCATGTCTGCAGACACCAAACCCTGTGAAGAGCTAGCTGTCCCGTCCCGCCCGGGGGCCCCTCCCAGGAGGGACTATCGACCAGGGTCCGAAGTGTCCTGCCTGCAGGACTTTCAGGTGCTGAGGAGGGAGCTGTGGATAATGGAAAGAAAGACAGGAGACCAAAAATGCCTGGGACCAAGACGAAAAGTCCGATCAAGTTCCGACCAGCCTTTATTCCAAGTCCGTATATAAGCACTTAGGGTGGGAAGTGGCAGAGGAAGAGGGATTCCAAAAGGTAACCAGATGTCACACATAGCTGTGAGTCAGGATGACAGTCATTGTTGTCTTGAAGCTGCAGACTACTTCAAACAGGATGTCTTATCTCTTGCTGGAGGCAGTGGGAATGGGAAGGAATCAAAGGAATGCCTGTTGTAGAGCCAAGGACACTTTGACTTGCTAATTAAGCCAAGCCTGGGACACTCTGGCCAGCTGATTAAGAGCAAGGCCTTAGATTCAAACAAGGCCATTTGGTCTCCAGCAAAACCCAACAGTGTTGCTGGGGTGGGTCAAGAGGCACTTGCAGAGAGAAACCAAGTGTGGCAGTTCCTGGGGAGGTCCGATCAACAACTGACCAATGCAGAGGCGGATGCTTGGAGCCAACTCATCTGGCTGAACTTGGGGAACCTGGTAGGGTAGCAGGCAGAAGGGCAGGAGGAGAGGAGGGGGATTGCAACCTTATTGGAAGAACAATATAGGCTGGTATGACCACCCAGTTCTCCCAGATACTAGACCTCCACCCAAGGATTTTACCTAAAGGGATCTTTGGTCCCTGATACATATATAGCAGAGGATGGCCTTGTCAGACAGCAACAGGAGGGGAGGCCCTTGGTCCGAGGAGGTTTGATGCCCCAGAGTAGGGGGATGCTGGAGTGGTGGAGCAGGAGAGTGTGGGTGGGTGGGTGGGGGAGCTCCCATACAGGCAAAATGGAGGAGGGAGGGCAGATGTGGGACGGGGGCATGGCAGAGGGTTAACTGGGAAGTAGGATATCATGGGATGGGGGTTTAGAGGAAGGGGTAGCTGGGAAATGGGATATCATTTGAGATGTAAACTAATGGAATGATTAATACTAATAAAAGAAAAATTCAATAAAGGTCATATTTAGTGAAGAAATTTAGATTAAGGAATACAAACATCACAAGTTCTTCATCATCTGATGCTTGTAGCTCCATATATCATGTAGTCACTACAGAAACCAGGAAGGTAAATGGAAAGTAAAATTAAAAATTAAATAAATAAAAAGGACCATTTCTGAAATCCGGAGTTTAGAGAACAATAGAGAAAGGCATATAGCATGGTATACGTTATCTGATCAGGGGAATTGGAAAGGGGAGATATACTTTTTTATTGGATATTTTCTTCATTTATATTTAAAATGTTATCCTCTTTCCCTGTTTTGCCCCTGGAAACCCCCCTATCCCATAAGGAGGTAGGGAGGGAGTTTGATAAGAAAAAGGGAACATGGTAAAAAGCAGAAAAAGTTCCTGAAAAAAGTCATAAGAAACATACTATTCACTACCTTTTTTAAAAAGCACATTATACATCAACCTGTGTATAATTATACATATATAGTTAAAATGAAATATTCTCATTTGGGCTAACAATTATCACTCCATGAGCCAAAGATCACCTAACAAATACCTTAGTATCAGCCATAAGAATGTTTCTTGTGTTGCTGGTTGGGTTGTCCAAGAGAGTTACTATCAAATGGCCTTTTGCCATTGAGCTTGCTTGACTCTCCGAGCTGTAAGGAAAGTGTTTACTGTCACAGTCACTACACAGGTAATATACTGTGCCCAGAAGTTCCTGCGTTAGAATTGATTGGGATGTCTCTTCCATAAGGACTAGCCTTCATGGGACCAGAAGGTACCATGCTAGTTTACAAAGAAAGGAAACAACCAATAGTCCTACTCATGTGTGACACCTGTGAATGAACACAATAACCAGCATGGCACATAGAGGTGCATTAGTGGCATACATTCCTTGATTATAACCAACAGCTCTCAAATTGGATTTAAAGCACTCTGAACAAGAGAAAAACCAGGGCTGGTACTAGAAACCTCGCCAATAATCCAGGGCTACTAAAGTCATGCCTCTTAGAAAGTAACCTACAACTGTTATTTTACTGTATCATAATGACCCATAAGAACACTTTAAATAGACATCCTTATATTCACAGATAAGTGAAGAACTTACCCCTCATCATGAAAACTTCTCTTTGAAACAGACAGAGACCATCACACACACACACACACACACACACACACAAAAAAAAAAAAAAAAAAAAAAAACCCCACAACTAATAACAAAGGAAACTTGGGAAGCCTAGTATTAATGGATCCATGTACAAAACAACTCTAAATTTGAAGGAACACTGTGAAAGAGTAGGCAGAAAGATTGTACAAGCCACATAATTTTGGGATTTGCTTTGAGATTGTGTCTCCTAGTAAATTCAAAAGCTACACCCATAGTATCTGACAAATATGACTGCCTAAACATGAGCTGAACAAAGACAGCCATAACAAGCATATTAATGTAGACAGGAGAAAACCCATGAGGCATCAAACCTACACAAAGAACTTATAGGCAAGTATAGACTGCTGAGAGTAGGAGGTGTAGTCTTCTCTAAGGAAGAGTAGTCTTCTCTAAGAAAGAGCACACCAATTGGTTATCTAATACCAAATGGTCATCCCTGAATACATACATACAAGTAATATTATACAGACTGAGCAGGTTGTATTTAGGAATATATGTCTATACATAAACATATATGTATGTAACCAAAATTAATGAAAAGAGGCCAAGAATTTGGAAGAAAGCAAGGAATGGTATATGACAGGCTTTGGAAGGAGGCATGAGAAAAAAGAAGTGATGAAATGATATCTTTAAAAGTTTTTTTTTTAATGTATATTTTGGTTTTGGAAAGTTTAACAGTGATTTTCCAGCTCTTTGATGTACATTAACTTTATTAAAATGTATTCCATCACTCATTGTCCATTCTGGTATAAGATGTTTTACTCCTCCAATCTCAGAAATACTACTATATACAAAGGATCAGGCTAACATTCACTTCATGTTCTCTGCAGGCTCCTGAATTTCACCAACTAACTTTTTGTCATCATAACGTTAAGTGCTAAGAGTGATTATATCTAATTGTCTATTGAGAGTAAACATGTATAATCATATAATTACAATATGTAGTTACATAATTATGATGTATAATTAAGCAAATGTCACTGGAATGATGTTGGAAAGATCTTCAGAGACCTGTTGGAAGAAGGGATGATTTAGTCTCTGGAAATTCCCAGACTCAGGCTGAATATGTGCAGCACATTTCCTAGGGTTAAGTAATACAGTAGAGTTTAGGATTGTTGTTCCAGATTAAGGAGAAAAACAGGGTTAAAAAAATTGGCCGTTTCTTGGGTCTTTTCTATCTAGTTGCAAATAAATATTTCCTTGTATTAATTGAAACCTGAAGATGACTTATCCCACACTAGGCTTAGCGCATAAAACAAAGGATTGTATGCAAGTCATATATGTGGATAATTCTCAAATAATATTCCCCAAATTATTCATTCACAATTTTGTATATAATCATATAGACAAATTGACTTATAAAATAACTACCAAAATACTTTTTAATCATAACATTTATTATTTTGTATTGTCAGGGATGCAAAAATTGTGACACACATGTAGATATCAGAAGACAATTTGAAGTAGTTCTCTTATTTTACATGAGTCCTGGGAATCGAACTCAAGTTATCTGACTTTCCTGGTGCTCACTCTGCAGAGTAGGCTGGCCTTGAACTCACAAAGATTCACCTCCCTCTACCTCCCAAGTGCTGGAATTAAGGGCAAGTGCTACCACTTCCCAGTGTATCTTCATATTTTTATAAACAGCTAAGATTAATGTCATTTGCCACATGGAATATACCAGTTTTATAACTTATCACAGATTATCAGTGGATAATATACAAACTGTATTCTTGTTTCATCAAGATTTCAAAAAATAGCTTTTAAAGTATATCCTCACAGGAAGAAAGGTTTGCATAATATGATAGCTAGAGATCTTGATAGCTAGTAATATCTAGGTAGATTAAATTTGAAGAAATAGTCTGATATCCAGACATGCTACAGAAGAAAAATAGATACAACCTTCTAGAAAGTGAATGAAGTTGAAGAAAATAACTTCTAAATTTATAAAAATCTCATTCCATCAGCATGTCTGATATGGGATTCTTCTCAGTATCAATAATTAAAGTAATAGATGAAAGTAGTCATTTGTGACAAATGCCACAAAGACTGAATTTTTTTCTTTAAGACAAAGTCTCCCTATGAAGCAAACTAGCCTGTAACTCAAGATCCACCATCATCTTAATTAGTGGCCTTTACAAGTATATACCATGATAGCCAGCTAAGGTATTCATTTTTGATAATTCTTTTATTTGTGCCATGTTATTACCTATTTTTTCATAAATGAAAATCTTCATGATTCATTTTCCCTTCAGTAAAATGTAGTCTCTTTACTGATATGAAGTAATATACAAGATGTACTTCCTGTTCCTGACCTCCATCAGTCATTTAATCAAGTGTAAAGAGCCAAGTTTTATTGTTAAGCACCTTTTGTAAAACAAACCAGATGGACTTTTAAGTGAGGTTTTGCTAACTATTCACTTTTCTTGGGATCATGTTGAATGACATTAATGTGATTTACAATTCCTTTCGACCTTCTTAGCTATCCTGTGCATATGCATATATAAATTCAGATGTTTCTTCCCATTCTGTTTAAAGGATCAGTACATAACACTAATATATAATGAAGGCTTGAGAGAAATATCTAGAATGGACTTTTTATTGTAATTAGAAATGCCAGCAAGCTCCAACTCACAAAATAAGCAAAAGTAAATATTTTTTCAATTTGGTGAGTACTGGATAATGGTACACATTCTGGTAGCAAGAAATTTTCTATAAAGTATTCAACTGCTTGTGGACCATCATTCTTTAAAGGTCCTCCAATTACTCTGGTGAGTAAGCTGGAGTCCAATCAAGCAGGACAAGTCTGATAGGCAAACATATCTGAAGGAGTAGTGAATCACATTGGTGTCACCATTCAACAAAGTTCCTGGAAAAGTTAATGGTGTGCAAAGCATCCCTCAGTCGTTAGTCCTCCCATTTTTCAAAAGCTGCTAAAATGAAACCTAGCTCTATACTTGGTGGAACTCCTGATGGAGGCAGATGATGCAAGATGGCATAACTCTTACACCTCAAGTAAGTGATTTAAATCCTTACAGAAAACTCACATTGTTTGCTCTCATCTGCTAGTATATTCTGAGAGTTATAGCCACCGAGTTAAGGCTTTTTTATTAGAGAACCACACATAGTAAAGAGTTTAGTCTTTATTGTATTTAAAAGAAGTAACACATATGCTGCTTTATGTTCCATTTTTTTACTCGATTAACCTATCAATAATTATCCCCCACAAAGGACCAACTACTTTAACTATTATTTATGAAACATGTATTCTGAGTCAGATATTGTAATAGTATTTTAGAAGGAAAATCCAAAATTAATAAATAGGGACTTGGCTCAGATAAGAGCTTAAAATCTATTTGTGAGAGGTGCATCCATTTTCCTGTAGTTTTCTTTTTTGTTGTTGTTGTTCAGGATTATGGCTGGCAGGTTCATTGCCAATTGTCTTTGATGAATAGTGAGGAAATTCACTCCTTTGTCTGCAACCCAACAAAGAGACCCTCATCCAATCAACAGGAAATAGCATATCTATTTATGAGTGAATACACAGGTTAATTTTTAAAGAATACTTTACCCAGATTTGGTTTAAAACAAAGCACATAATATTTCTTTTTTATTCCTTCATTAACTTCCTTAACCAATATTCAATTGGAGAAGAATGAGTCAATAACTTCAAAACACTGAAAGAATGTGAAAGTTATTGTCATAGAAAAATGGAAATTGTGATCATTCTAATGCTATATTCAGTTCTCTAATTCTTCATGTCACATATGATTAAATATATGTCAATTTGTTGATTTCATAACAGTTATAGCCCAACTAATGTATATTCCTGCTACTGTTCTGCTGATAAAATAATCTGCTGTGTGAAAATTGTTTGATCACCCACACGGCTTTCTGCACACCTCATCTAAGATATTTGTACAGTAGCATACTAACAAACGCTACATTATGGACACATACAAGGTGTAGAAGGATAGGGGAATAGAAAAATTTCATCCACAAGGAGTGAAGTTTTGTCTTTTACAGGAAAAGAGATACAACTGGAGATAATTATATTAAATGAATTAAAGCAGTCACAGAATGACAGAGTCACATTTTATCTCATGTGTGGTTCTTCAAGTTTATATAGACACAAGCACATACTCATCAATTATGAAAGTAAAAGCAAAATTGTCTAGTAGGACAAAGAGTTCAACAGGTAGGTGGGATGAAGAAAGCTTCACATGTGTTGTATGAGGAGGATTACACTCAGCACACAATCCATACATCTGTGAATACCTGAATACATAGAATTAAAAAATGCTCTACAACACAACTGGTAAAACTTAGGCTCAGGGATCCTTGCAGAAGAGAGAATAGAAAGACTGTAAGAACCAGAGAAGTTGCCGTGAAATTATTTTCTCCTAGGAATGTAAGACTCTACAATTAAAGTCTCATTAACATTACTACCAAGCATGAGCTGAATAAGATTGACCCTAACATACCTGGTAACAAAGAAGTTGAGAAATCTCATGTGGCCTCAAGCCTAGATAAACAGGTATAGACAACTAAAAATTACTGAGACTAGGAGAAACAGAGAAACAGTCTTTGCCATGGGAGATAACAAATCGGTTATCTAATACTGAATGCTCATCTGTGAAAACTTATACATACAGTATACAGACTGAGCAGGTTGTATTTACATATTTAGGGATGTGTGCGTGCCTGTGTGCGTGGGTGTGTGCGAGCGTGTGTGTGTGTGTGTGTGTGTGTGTGTGTGTGTGTGTGTGTGTGTAGAATTTTATTTTTTATTTTTGATACTTTATTTATATTTCAAATGTTTTCCACTTTCCAGATCTCCCCTTTGGAAAACCCCTATCCCATGCCCACTACCCTTGACTCTATAAGGGTATTCACTCACCCAGCCACCCACTCCCATCTTCCCTCCCTGGCATTCCCCTATACTGGGGCATCTAACACTCTAAGACCCAAGGGCCTCTCCTCTTACTGATGGCCAAGAAGGCCCTCCTCTGCCAAATATGTGGCCAACACCATGGGTCCCTCCATATGAATTCTTTGGTTGGTGACCCAGTCTCTGGGATAAAGGGGGGCCTGACCAGTTGACACTGTTGCTCCATCCGTGGGGCTGCAAACTCTATCAGCTCCTTCAGTAACTTCTCCAACTCCTCCATCTAGGACCTTGCACTCAGTCCAACAGTTGCTGTTAATTGAATCATGGGTATTCAGAACTTTTGGGCTAATATCCACTTATCAGTGAATACATGCCTAGTTTGTTCTTTTGTGACTGAGTTACTTCAATCAAGATGATATTTTCATCAAGTCATTGTTTTTAATAGCTGAGTAGTATTACGTTGTGCAAATGTACCACATTTTATGCATCCATTCCTCTGTTGAGGGACACCTGGGTTGTTTCCAGCTTCTGGCTATTATAAATATGACTGCTATGAACATAGTGGAGCATGTATCCTTATTACACGTTGGAGCATCTTCTGGGCCCAGGACTGTTATAGCTGGGGCCTCAGGTAGTATTATGTACAATTTTATGACAGTCCACAAAACTGATTTCCAGAGTGGTTGTACCAGCTTGCAATCCCACCAGTAATAGAGGAGTGTTCCTCTTTCTCCACATCCTCGCCAGCATTTGCTATCACCTGAGTTTTTGATCTTAGACATTCTGACTATTGTGAGGTGGAATCTCAAGGTTGTTTGAAATGCATTTCCCTGATGACTAAGGATGTTGAGCATTTCTTTAGGTGCTTCTCAGCCATTCGAGTTTCCTCAGTTGAGAATTCTCTGTTTAGCTCTGTTCCTCATTTTTTTGATAGGGTTATTTGGTTCTCTGGAGTCTAACTTCTTGAGTTCTTTGTATATATTGGATATTAGCCCTCTATCAGACTTAGGATTGGTAAAGATCTTTTCCCAATCTCTTGGTTGCCGTTTTGTCCTATTGACAGTGTCCTTTGCCTTACAGAAACTTTGCAATTTTATGAGGTCCTATTTGTCTATTCTTGATCTTAGAGCATAAGCCTTTGATGTTCTGTTCAGGAACTTTTCCCCTGTGCCCATGTGTTCGAGACTTTCCCCCACTTTTTCTTCTATTAGATTTACTGTATCTGTTTTTTTGTGGAGGTCCTTGATCCACTTGGACTTGAGCTTTGTACAGGGAAATAGAAATGGATCAATTTGCATTCTTCTACAGGTTGATTGCCAGTTGAACCAGCACCATTTGTTGAAAATGCTGTCTTTTTTCCACTGGGTGGTTTTAGCTCCTTTGTCAAAGATCAAGTGACCGTAGGTGTATGGGTTCATTTCTGGGTCTTCAGTTCTATTCCATTCATCTGCCTGTCTGTCACTGTACCAATATCATGTAGTTTTTATCACTACTGCTCTATAGTACAACTTGAGGTCAAGGATGCTGATTCCCACAAATGATCTTAAATTGTTGAGAGTAGTTTTTGCTATCCTGGGTTTTTTGTTATTCCAAATGAATTTGAGAATTATTCTTTCTAAGTGTATGAAGAATTGAGTTGGAATTTTGATGGGGATTGCATTGAATCTGCATATTGCTTTTGGCAACTATATTAATCCTGCCAATCCTTGAACATGGGAGAGCTTTCTATCTTCTGAGGTCTTCTGTGATTTCTTTCTTCAGAGACTTGAAGTTCTTGTCATACAGATTTTTCACTTGTTTGGTTAGAGTCAAACCAAGATACTTTATATTGTTTAAGACTATTGTGAAGGGTTTCATTTCCCTAATTTCTTTCTCAGCCTGATTATTCTTCAAGTATAGAATGGCTACTGATTTGTTTCAGTTAATTTCATATCCAGCCACTTTGGTGAAGTTGTGTATCAGGTGTAGCAGTTCTCTGGTGGAGTTTTTCAGGTCACTTAAGTATATGATCATATCATCTGCAAATAGTGAAATTTTGTATTCTTCCTTTCCAATTTTTATCTCTTTGACCTCCTTTTGTTGTCTAATTGCTCTAGCTAGAACTTCAAGTACTATATTGACTAGATATGGAGAGAGTAGAAAGCCTTGCTTAGTCCCTGACTTTAGTGAGATTGCTTCAAGTTTCACTCCATTTAGTTTGATGTTGGCTACTGGTTTCTGTATATTGCTTTTGCTATGTTTAGGTATGGGCCTTCAATTCATGATCTTTCTAAGACTTTTATCATGAAGGGATGTTTAATTTTGTCAAATGCTTTTTCAGCATCTAATGAAATGACCATGTGGTTTTTTTCTTTGAGTTTGTTTATGTAGTGTATTACACTGATGGATTTCTGGGTATTGAACCATCCCTGCATCCCTGGGATGAAGCCTACTTGATCATGACGATTGATCGTTTTGATATGTTCTTTGATTCAGTTTCTGATCATTTTATTGAGTATTTTTGCATCGATATTCATAAGGGAAATTGTTCTGAAGTTTTCTTTCTTTGTTGGGTCTTTGTGAGGTTTTGGTGTCAGTGTAACTGTGACCTCATAGAATGAATTGGGTAGCATTACTTCTGTTTCTATTTTGTAGAATAATTTGAAGGGTCTTGGTATTAGGTATTCTTTGAAGGTATAGTAGAATTCTACACTAAACCCATCTGTTCCTGGGCTTTATTTAGTTGGGAGACTTTTAATGACTGTTTCTATATCTTTAGAGATTATGAGACTGTTTAGATGGTTTAACTGATCCTGACTTAACTTTGGTATTTGGTATCTGTCTAGAAAATTGTCCATTTCCACCAGAGTTTAAATTTAGTTGAGTATAGGGTTTTGTTGTAGGATCTGATGATTTTTGAATTTCCTCAGAATCTATTGTTATATCTCCCTTTTCATTTCTGATTTTGTTAATTTGCATACTGTCTCTGTGCCCTCTGGTTAGTCTGGCTAAGAGTTTATCTATCTTATTGATTTTCTCAAACAACCAGCTCCTGGTTTTGTTGATTCTTTGTATAGTTCTTTTTGTTTCTACTTGGTTGATTTCAGCCCTAAATTTGATTATTTCTTGTCTTCTACTCCTGTTTGTTGTATTAGCTTCTTTTTGTTCTAGAGCTTTCAGGTGTGCTGTTAAGTTGCTAGTGTATGCTCTCTTCTATTTCTTTTTGGAGGCACTCAGAGCTATGAGTTTTCCTCTTAACTCTGCTTTCATTGTGTCCCATAAGTTTGGGTATGTTGTACTTACATTTTCATTAAATTCTAGGAAGTCTTTCATTTCTTTCTTTATTTCTTCTTTGACCAAGTTATCATTGAATAGAGCTTTGTTCAGATTCCATTTGTATTTGGGCTTTCTGTTGTTGTTGTTGTTGCTATTGAAGATCAGCCTTAATCTGAAGTGATCTGATAGGAGGCATGGGATTATTTCTATCTTCTTATATCTGTTGAGATTTGTTTTGTGACCAATTACATGGTCAGTTTTGGAGAAGATACCATGAGGTGCTGAGAAGAAGGTATATCCTTTTGATTTAGGATGAAATGTTCTAAAGATATCTGTTAAATCCATTTGGTCCATAACTTCTGGTAGTTTCACTGTGTCTCTGTTTAGTTTGTGATTCCAATTTCTGTCCATTGATGATAGTGGAGTGTTGAAATCTCCTACTATTATTGTATGAGGTGCGATGTGTGCTTTGAGCTTTAGTAAGGTTTCTTTTATGAATGTGGGTGCTCTTGCATTTGGAGCATAGATGTTTAGAATTGAGAGTTCTTCTTGGTAGATTTTTACTTTGATGAGTATGAAGTGTCCTTCCTTATCTTTTTTGATGACTTTTGGTTGAAAATCGTTTTTATCCGATATTAGAATGACTACTCCTGCCTGTTTTCTGGGACCATTTGCCTGGAAAATTGTTTGCCAGCACTTTACTCTGAGGTAGTGTTTGTCTCTAACACTGAGGTGCATTTCCTCTATGCAGCAAAATGCTGGGTCCTGTTTATGGATCCAGTCTGTTAGTCTATGTCTTTTTATTGGGGAATTGAGTACATTGATGGTAAGAGATGTTAAGGACTAGTGATTGTTGCTTCCAGTTATTTTTTATGTTATTTTTATGCTTGTGTGGCTATCTTCTTTTGTGTTTGTTGAAAGATTACTTTCTTACTTTTTCTAGAGTGTAGTTTCCTTCCTTGTGTTCTTATTTTCCATCTCTTATCCTTTGTAGGACTGGGCTTGTGGAAAGATATTGTGTAAATTTGGTTTTGTCATGGAATATCTTGGTTTCACCATCTATGGTAATTGAGAGTTATACTGAGTATAGCAGCCTGGGCTGGCATTTGTGTTCTCTTGGGGTCTGTATGAGGTCTGCCCAGGATCTTCTAGCTTTCATAGTCTCTGGTGAGAAGTCTGGTATAATTCTGATAGGTCTGCCTTTATGTGTTACTTGACCTTTTTCCCTTACTGCTTTTAATATTCTTTCCTTGTTTTGTGCATTTGGTTTTCTGACTATTATGTGACAGGAGGAATTTCTTTTCTGGTCCAATCTATTTGGAGTTCTGTTGGCTTCCTGAATGTTTATGGTCATTTCTTTCTTTAGGTTAGGGAAGTTTTCTTCTATAATTTTGTTGAAGATATTTACTGGCCCTTTAATTTGGGAATCTTCGCTCTCTTCTATACCTATTATCCTTAGGTTCTGTCTTCTCATTGTGTTCTGGATTTCCTGGATGTTTTGGGTTAGGAGCTTTTTGCATTTTGCATTTTCTTTGACTGTTGTGCCAATGTTTTCTATGGTATCTTCTGTACCTGAGATTCTCTCTTCTGTCTCTTGTATTCTGTTGGTGATACTTGCATCTATGACTCCTGATCTCTTTCCTAGGGTTTCTTTCTCCAGGGCTGTCTCCCTTTGTGATTTCTTTATTATTTATATTTCCATTTTTAGATCCTGGATGGTTTTGTTCATTTCCTTTGCCTGTTTGATTGTGTTGTCCTGTATTTCCTCTTTAAGTGCTTCTAGCTGTTTATCTGTGTCTTGTATTTCTTTAAGGGAGTTATTTATTTCCTTCTTAAAGTCTTCTATCATCATCATGAGAAGTAATTTTAAATCTGAGTCTTGCTTTTCTGGTGTGTTGGGGTATCCAGGTCTCATTGTGATGGGAGAACTGGGTTCTGATGATGCCACGTTGCCTTGGTTTCTGTTCCTTATGTCCTTTTTTTTTTTTTTGGTTTTTCGAGACAGGGTTTCTCTGTGTAGCTCTGGCTGTCTTCCTTATGTTCTTTCCCTTGTCTTTTGCTATCTGGTGTTAGCTGGTATTGCTCTCTCTGACTGTGACTTGTCCCTCCTGCAAGCCTTTGTGTCAGTACTCCTTGGAGATCAGTTCTTTCTGAGATGATATTTTTTTTTTTTTTGCAGAGCTGTGGTAAAGGGTCAGGTCTGGGGTGCAGACAGAAACCAGAAGGATCCTGTTCCCAGCTGTTCCTTGGTTCCTGTGTCCTGATGGCTCTGTGAGGGTCCCTCTTGACTGAGGAATTTGAACAGAAGTGGTGGTCTTCCTGTGCTCAAAAGTGTACGGGCACTCCTGGAAGACCAGCTCCCTCCTCTTTGAGTATGGAGCCCTGTGTCACAGGATCAGCTCCTCTGCTGCAGAAGGAAACTGGAAGGCCACTCCTTAGTCCCTGTGTCCTGAGGGTTCTGAGTGGATCCCTCTGAGCAGAGTTGCTGACCTTACCCCCAATCACAGGCTTGTCCACACTCCTGGGAGGCTAGCTCATTCCCTGTGCTATTTGGATATGTAGCCATGTGGCACAGGCTGAGGTCCATGGCCGCAGATGGAAAATGGTAGGCTCCTGTCCCAGGCTGCTCTTCAGTCCCTGCGTCCTGAGAGTTCCAGGCTGTCTCTCTGAGCAGAAGTACTGCTCACAGGCTTGTCCACACTCAAGAGAGGCAAGCTCTTTCCCTGTGGTATTTGGGTATGGAGCAGTGCGGCACAGGCCACAGGCATAAACTGAAAGACTCCTGTCCCAGGCTGCTCCTTAGTCCCTGTGTCCTGAGGATTCCAGGTAGATCCTGCTGAGCAGAGATGTTTGTCTTACCTCTACTCACAGGCTCTTCCACACACCTGTGAGGCTACCTTTCTCCTGCTGCTATTTGGCTATGGAGCCCTGTGGCACAGGCTCAGGTTATAGGCCACAGATGGAAACAGGAACCTGTGTGTGTAGTTTTACAATTAAAGAATAGAGGCCATGAAATTGAGAGTGGAAAGGGAAGGAAGGAGGAAATGGAAGGAAAAAATTATGTTATTATATTTTAACATCATAAAACATTTGTAAAAAGAAAAGCTCTTCAACCACTGCCATTTGTAAGATACATTTTATATCTAGATTATTTGAGTCACTAGATTCTGTAACACCTGCAGAGTGCTTTATTATATGCTACCTAGTATTGTTTTCTAGTGTTCTGAGCTAAATGGTTGGATCCCATGCCAAATAATAATATCCTAAGGCACAATAAAGCTGTATTATAGTGCTCTACCACCTGCCTTTCTTATATTCAGTAATAAGCACAGGACAGAATTATAGAAAATTCCCTATCCCTGTGTCATTTGGATAATTAATCTGATTATTTCATCTTCCTCAAAAAGAGACACCACAATATACATGATAGGGCTTTAATATATAAAACTAATCCAGCTTGAATCAAACAGGAAAGTGTATGAGAAAGCAGCCCAAGAGACTCTAGAGCTAGAAGTTTATATCAAAGTGCCTCTTCCATCTGTTTGCAAGTGTACCAATACTAAACAGACTATTCATAGCTCCTAGTCCCTGCAAATGGCTGTCAGGCTAGTTCAGTTTTGAAAAGGTAGCACTGCCTGTCAAATTTTAAAGACAATATATACTTTACATATTCCTAGTGTATCACAAAAATATCTTACTTTTTTTTTCAGACTAATGTAACTTTATGAGACTTTAGCATTTGAAGTCTCACCTCAAAATATAGTATATATCAATGTCTTTTAAAACATTCTCTGCACTACCTTGGAAGAAGACTATTAAGATCATGGCCTAAATTCCCTGACAAAAGTTTTAAAAGGATTCTTGGAATCAAGAACCCACTATAAAACAATCTAAGGGAACATGACTGACCTTCAGGGTCTAAGTAATCTCAATGCAAGGTTGAAGCCAAAGAGATGGATCAGATTAAAAATGCAAACTGTTCTTGCAGAGAACTAGATTTGGGTTTCTAAGGCAGCTCACAACCTTCTATAATGCTCCAAGGGTATTCACGGCCTTTGGCCTTGGCAGGATCCTGTGCTCATATGTGCACTGACCCTCACACATACACATATTTTGAAATAACTATATAAGTTTTTATTCAAGCGTAAGGTTAATTCTCTGGGTGCCAACAATAGCCTGGGTGTCAAGTACAACTCCAGCTTGTTTTAGAACATTTGCAGGCTGAAGCTTAAACTGAATTCCTCATCTTATATGGTTGCTTAAATGCCAGCAAATAACAAAAATGTCTGACAGAGACACATAGATCCTAAAATTATTTACTATCAGAAAGACAAACCTAAGAGCATCCCCTAACTCCCTGAAAATTTCTGTGACAATAAAGACACAAAACTTTTATCCCTAAGACTGTGGCAACAGCCTGCATGCCTCCTTACCTTATCTTTCACTTTTGTTCAAAGGCTGTTCTGAAGGGAAACGCAGGGATTCTTAATCAGGGTTTGTCAAATTCTAATACACATTTGAATCACTTAGGTGTCTTGTTAAATGCAGATTGTAATTCACTAGGTTCAGGATGCTGCCCTAGAGTCTGCATTGCAAATAAATCCTCAGGAAATACTAATGCTTCTAGTCCACAGGCCATGGGGTTTTAAGAAGCTGGTTTTAGGAAAGTACAATTTGCAAATGGTATAATTTACATTTTCCTTTCACAGGTCCATGAATTTTGACAAAGGCATAAGTTCCTGAAAACTCTACCAGAAGCTTCAGGGAAAAAAATAATCCTGTCGGCCCATAAAGCTCCCCTGTGTCTCTTCCTAATCAATCTCTTATTGCAATCCCTGGCAACCATTGATTTCTTTCTTATTCCTATATTTTTGGCTTTTTTCAGAATGCCAAATAAAACAAATATCAGATACAGTATGTAAAATCTGGCATTTAGCTGCTTTCACAATGAAGGCAGCATGAACGATATTCAACCATGATTTTCTCATTTGTCAAAAAATTATGATTGGGCCAGCATGTTGGCACATGCTTGAAATTCCAGCATTTGGGAGACTGAAACAGAATCATACATTTAAAAGATGGACTAACCTGAGAAGCAGCGTCCTTCCTAGAAACAAGTGTATAGTTAAATATGTAAGAAACAATATTTTCCACAGTGATTCTGCCATTTTACTTTCCCAGCAGTGATGTATGAGTATCCACACTCCTTAACAGGTGATTGAGCAGAGGGTCATTTGTTCATTTTCTTCAATAATACAGTCTGGATCATTGAAATTTTGAATTTCTGTAATAAATAGAATTTTTGAGTACCATTTTTGTGCTTTTGCTATATCAGTGTGCTCTTGAGTGAACATCACTTCAAATCCTTTGCCTGTTTTCAAAATGGGCTTTTCATTAGTATCTCTTTTAGAGCTCTTTTTAGCTTATGGAGAGAGTGATTTTTATCAGGTATGGGCTTTGCAAATGTTTTCTCCTTGTTTGAGGTACACCATTTAATTTTCTTAGCATTATATTTCTAAAAGCATTTCATGTGATAAAGTCCAATTATTCACTTAAAGAAAATAAAATTCAATGCTCTTCTGTAAAATTTTATCCATATATGAAATGAGAAAATCCTGCGTTGCCTCCTACATATTTGTTTTTTGTTTGTTCCTTTTATGCTTATTTCTGTAATTTAATCTGAGAAACATTTTTGTGAATGATATGAATGATAGGTATACTGGTGTATATCAGCACTTTCTCCCCTGATTTATCGTTATAATTAAAAAAATAAAATGTTGTTTATATTCAGGGTCTGTTGGGCTGTGGCAGGGGATGGGATCACGAGCGGGGATGGAGTGGGAGCCACCTCTGCCGCTCTCCTGCTCTGAGCCAGGTCCTGAACGCAGTGCGATCCCAGCAAGACCCCGCACCCGCTGTCAGCGCACACCCAGCACTTGGCCCAGAGAGCAGACCTCTTCCTGGGCCAAAAGGACACCAGAGTAGTTTTCACACCTTTATTCCTTCTGGATAGCGAGCGGCGGGCACGGGAGGAAGCGGGCAGGGCAGGCAGGTAGAGAGAGTACACAGGTCAGGACAGTCTGATATACTGTTTGGGAGGGGTCAGGGGTTTGGCAACTGATATTTTCCATTGGCTTGGTCTGAGGGCTTGGTAGTGCCTCATTTGCTTGTTGGAGGACTCAGAGTTGCTTTTTACGTGGTAAGTCTCACATGCCAGGCCTCTCTCTATATAAGAGTTGTGAAAGCTGTAGCTGTTTTTACAGGAGTCTTCCGGGAGTGTCGGCTAAAAACACAGTCCGGCCCCTCATGGATATTCCATTGAGTCTCCCAGAATTTTCAGCCTATGCTCAACCGGGTGTCAGATTGCCTGCCACAAACCACTGCCCTACAAGGGTCTATGATGGATACTAACATGAACTTATTCAGTTGTGCATTATGTGTGTGTGTGTGTGTGTGTGTGTGTGTGTGTGTGTGTGTGTGTGTGTGTGTGTTTTGTTCTGCATTCAGTGGAAGTGACTAAAAGATCAAGAAGAAAATTTTCACATTAAATTCTCTGTCTTACTGTTCATCATGTTCTCATTTGATTATTTCACGATGAGATTAAGTTTTGAAATCAAGTAGTAGAGTCCTCTCAACTTGTCCATTTTCAAAAGTAATTTTAGCTATTCTGGTTCTGCTGCTTTCACTGTACATTTGAAAATCTCCTTGTGATTATTTCTAAATGTCACCTGGAACTCTAATTTTGATGGCATAAAACTACAAATCAACTTGAAGAGAAATTGTATCATAAAAACTCAAGTTGACACAACCAGGAAGACAGCATACAACTTAATTGATTTATATTATCTTCTATTTTTTCCACTTAATTGATTTATATTATCATTTTTTTCTTCCACTTATATTCAGATTTATAAATGTATATCTATTTCATAGGCTTTAGAGAAGTTATAGTGCTTTCATAATGTATATATTTTCCTTACATCTTAATTTACTGTTTTTAGTATAAAATTGAAATATGATACACAGTGCTTTTATTATGCTCTTGTTGGAAGAATAATAAACTCATTTCTGTCTTATAATATCTGGATAAATTTTAAATACTTTTCTATATAGAAACATGTAATCTCTGCATAGAAAATGTTCTATATTTCTGCTATCACTGTACATGATTTATACTTCTTTTTGTTATTTTTTTCTAGTTGCCTCTCAACGTGATGTGGGTTAGGAATGGTGCCAGTAGGTTCTTCTGTCCCATATCTGATAGCATTTATAATTTGGTCATGAATATTAGCTGTAAGGAATTTTGTTGGTGGTATATTTCATCATACCTTTAATTGACTAAGATTTTTACAAAAATCTTAATATTATCCATTTTCTTTTATCTGTAATGAGTAGAATTTTTCACATACAGTTACAAGGAACTCATCTGACAGATACTTAAAAGTTGAAAAAACTTTCTATTTCCAAGAAATACACCTCTCCATTTAGTAAAAATCTGATCCTTATTCAATTTTTCTGAATTAGATTTAGTAATGTTCTTTTAATGATTTTTACATCAAGTATAGGAAGGCTATTAGTCTAATTTGTTCATAACACCTTTCCTTCTTCTTCTTCTTCTTCTTCTTCTTCTTCTTCTTCTTCTTCTTCTTCTTCTTCTTCTTCTTCTTCTTTTTTTCCTTTTTTTTTTTTTTTTTTTTTTTTGGTGTCAATATAAAGATGACTTGCCAGTTTTACGTATCTTTGTCTTGACTATTCCCCACGGGGGGAAATGTAGTTTTTAAAGTAAAGATTGAGAGAAGTCCTAGTTTCTAGTTATAAAAATAAATATTTAGAAGGCAATTTGATAACATGAACATTTAGGACAGTAGTTGTTTGTCACCCTTGTTCCTAAAGTCTATGGCAGGTTTGCAGTATCAGGCATGAATACTTTCCTGTGGAGCAGACTTCTAATCTAATCAAAAAATGGTTGTTCATCCTATAAAGGTACTTTGGTGAGGGTTCTGGAACATCTTTTAATTTGCTCTCAATTATTTAAACATATGAGCCATCTCATGCCTCTGTCACAAGAGAATAAAATCTCTGGACTGTCAGAGATGATGAGTCTCTTAATTGGTTGCTGCCTACTATAAAATAATGCTTTTCAAAAAGCAACAAAGTTTCACAGAAGCACTGGTCTATGGATATGATCATTATACTGTTAGTTTATACTTCATGCTGCTCTAGATCTGTCCAATCTTATCTAATATAATATTTTAAGAGCAGGTATAGAAATATGCACATCACTCCCTTGTTAAGTGAGGATTATTAGTTTTTTAATTTCAAAAAGTTTGTCCATTTCATGTAACTTGCCATTTTATACACATAAAATTAACTGCAGTGGTAGAAATGTAGTTCAGTGGACTAGGGAGTTTGACAACAGTGAGGATTATTCCTGGTTGCCAAGTTTCTAGATCTGGCATTAACAAAAAATCCAAGTGGTTCAGTACATCTATGAAGGATTTTTTTTTCTTTATTGAATCATTTGAGGTAGGAAGAACCAATTTAAAAACTAACCTTTTATGTTGGGAAGTTCCAACACAAATCTGGGCTACACCAGGTGGCAGTCTGTATGAGGAGATGGAAAAAGGAAGCATTTGCTGTCTGCCAGTTTGCCTTCACTCTTACTAACAAGTCCATTTCTTTACTGGTATTATAGCCTACTTTTTTTGGGATTCTGTCATATTCTGAAGACAAGTTAAGACATCCAGGCTTAAGGAATGAACACTATTAGACACTTGAACTTTCTATCAGGAGACAGGCATTGTTGGAATAGCCAGACTGTGGTGGTCTGAATATGCTTGGCCCAGGGAGTGGAACTATTAGGAGGTGTGGCCCGGTTGGAAGAAGTGTGTCACTGCGCAAGTGTACTTGGAGACTCTCCTCCTAACTGCCTGGAGGACAATCTGCTCCTGACTTCCTTTGTGCAAAGATGTAAAACTCTTAGCTGCTTCTCCAGCACAATGCCTGCCTGCAGACTGCCATGCTTTTCATGATGTTGATAATAGACTGAACCTCTGAAAATGTAAGGTAGCTTCAACTAATTGTTGATCTTTATAAGAGTTGCTTTGGTCAAGATGTCTCTCCACAGCAATAAAACTCTAAAATTTACACCATAACTTATAAGCCATCCCAGTAAATCTTGTTTTTAAATTACTGATCTGTACTATCAGGGTCTCTAGAGACCAAGTACAAGGCCCAGACTCTGATACCTAGGACCTCAAAAACATTAATAACAATATTCTCTCACTATATTTTGGTGTCCATGGGATTGAAAGGAAGGATTGTGCTTCCATTTCTCATATAGGTAATACTATCTCATGTTTTCTGGATTATTATCAATAAAGGATTAGTCAATTAATTGTTATCTTCAATAAAAATGATTCTAGTTATGTTGAATTTTTCATTGTTATTATTTTTATAAAATGTATTTAATTCTACTATTCATTCTGTTACATCACTATGTTTCTTGGGATTTAATTTGCTATTTTCCAACAATTTAATAAGGATCAGCTCTTTGTTTCTATAACTGAATACCTTAAATGATCATATTTAAAGGAAGGAAAACATTATTTTTTCACACAGCTTTGCAGCTCTTGATCCTTAGTTAGTCTGTTTATTTGCTTTTTTTTTTTTGGCCTAGAGCAAGAAAGTTCATGATAGTGGGTACCTGGAAAAAGAAGTTGCTTCCCCATGCCTGATGGGTAGAAAAAAAGGGAAAGAATCAGATCATGGTTCTGTTAGCCTCTTTAAGAGAATGTTCCTATGTTACTAGACTTCTTTCAATTAGACCTCAACTTTTACAAGCTTCTACCATTTTCCATGATGATGAAGTTGATAATTCAGCATGCCAACATATAGACTTTTGGGAAACACTCGTGTTCCAAATTTAGCAAGAAATGCTTAGATAACTGATTTAAAACCTTTTTTTTATATATTCATTCAGTACAATATTTTCCTTCTGAAAAATAGTCCAAAGTCATTATATAAATTTAGGCATGCTATATTTCTATTGCCATTGAATTAAAAGTAACTGAATTTCCTGTGTGTATTCTACGTTTATGGATATTTGAGAAATGACTTGTTCAATTTATATACATTTAGGAACTTTTTTTTCATTTTTAAATTATTTTTAGTGTAGTCCCTTTTTCTCAGTAATATACTTCGTGTGATATCCATTATTCTACAATAATTTAAATCTATCTTATAGTTCAGAATATGATGTATTGTCATAAACAGTTCATGGTATTGGAACAAAATGACTATTCAACTATTGTTTTATTTTAATTCTATAAATATCAACAATAGTGTTGCTAAAGTTTTGTTCTACTTTGTGAATTTTTTCGCCTGTGAGTTAGTTAAATGAGGATTTGTCCAATTCCATAATACATCTCTTTTACTCATTTAATGTCTTTTACTTTTTCCATTTTTTAAATTTATTGGTTTCAATAACTTGTACTTTGACAATTTCACGCATGTATATAGTGTATTATAGTTGTTATTATTATCCCCACATTCTCTTACCCCCTCCAACTCCTGTAAACTACTACATTTCCACCTGTACAAGTCCATTTCCCACGTTTCTATATTTATGGGGTTTATTTTTGTTTGTTTGTTTTGTGAGCAACTGAGTTTAATCAGGACCATGAGTATGGGTATATGTATTTATTTTGAGGTTTCCATTAGATCTTGGTGGGCTTATCAGTACATACACAACAGAAGGCAGTGTGTGTCCCTTCCCAATAGTTAAGCAGAAGAAATGAGTGGGCCCCGAGAGACATTCCTGTTCACATGCCTAACCTTAAGAAGGCCCACTATAGGCAACAAAAGCTGCTGTGAGATCATGTTTCCAATTATCATGTCATTCTGGCAAGAGAGCATATCTCAGCCTTTAATCCTACCTAACTTTCTATTCATCCATTCTACCCTTCTTTTCTGGACCTTAGAAAAGATAGAACAAATGCCCTATTTAGGCATACACATTCATTCACCATTTATTCTTAGAACTTTGACAAGACATGAGTCTGTGAATTCGGTGCCATTCATTGCAAAGAAAAGCTTCTCTGATTAAGACTGGAAGTAGTATTTATCTATGTGTGTAAAGATAAATATTTATGTAAGACAGATGGGCACAATGATAATCTAGTTGAACAACAGTAGTAAGTATAGCTCTATTTCTAATATAGTTGTCTAATTGTCTCTGCTATGCAATTAGTATATTTATAAACTTCCTTCTTTCTATGCATTGATTGCTTGTTTTGCTTCCTTTCCTTCTTTTTATGGCTTCTTTGAATTTATTTCCTATAATCCTTTCATCCATCACTGAGAGAGATCCTTTTCATTTACCCACCCATGGACAGCTATTCATTACACATGGAAAAGACTTGCTTTTATACCCTATCATTCCCACAGTATTCTGCATTTTCTTACAACCCAAATCATTTGGTTGTGCTATCATCATTGGTTATCTTATAGATTAATAAAATTTATTATTTAGTAACTGTCTTGAGGGCAAATTTTCTACCTTTCTAGTTCTTCCAAATAAGAAAAATTTTGAGTAGTAAATTATGAAGAAACACTCCTTGTGATGGTTTGAGTATATCTAGCCAAGGGAGTGGCACTATTTGGAGGTGTGGCCTTGTTGGAATAGGTATGCCACTGAGGGTTTGGGCTTTGAAACCCTCATCCTAGCTGCCTGGAAGCTAGTCTTCCCCTAGCTGCCTTCAGAATAAGAGGTAGAACTCTCAGCTCCTCCTGCCCACATCTGCTTGGATGCTTCCATAGTCCTACCTTGATGAGAATGGACTGAACCTCTGAACCTCTAAGCCAGCCCCACTTAAATGTTGTCTAAGACTTGCCTGGGCCATAATGTCAGTTCACAGCAGTAAAACCCTAAGAGAGTAGTTGGTACGAGGGACTGGTATCTACCATAATTTGACCTAACCATACTTTGGTTTGGAGGAATGTGGATTTTGGGACTTTGGAAAGCAATCGAATGCTTTAAGTGGGGCTTAATGGGCTATCCTGGTAGGAGTACGGAAGAATTTGTTATTGAGGGTGACTTGAACTGTAGAAGCCTGGCTCTAGAGGTTTCAGAGGAGAAGAATTTTAGTAGTTTGCCAAGAGACTGTTCTTGTGATATTTTGGTGAAGAATGTGGCTGTGTTTTGCCCTTTTATGAAGAATCTACCTGAGGCTAAGGTAAAGAGATTTGTATTAATTGCATTGACAAAGAAAGTCTCAAAAAAAAAACCAACAGAGACATTATTCTCTGGTTAAGTCTCATAACGAGTGTTTTAAAAGAGCATAGCAAGCTTAGAAGGGTAAAATATAAAATGTATTGTTGGAATATTAAAGAGGTACTAAGAAGCAGAATGGAGCTGAATCCTATGTTCTTTGAGAAAACAGATTAAAGGAGTGGAACTTTGGGGCAAGATTCCAGCCAGCTAATTTTTGGTTTAGGCTTGGTGCTACATGCCTTTAATCCCAGGAGACAGAGTCATGCAGATCTCTAAGTTCAAGTTCAATCTACATAGCAAGTTCCAGGACAGCCAAGCCTAGGCAGTGAGGGAATTTGAAAACAGAGAGCTGATGAGATAATAAGAAGGATAATGTTCAAGCCACAGAAAGCAGAACTCAGCAGTGTTGGCTTGAGGCTTTGGCTTTAGAGTCCAGAATGCCAGAGCTGTGGACTATCTGCTGAGGAAAGCTGCTAACAGGAGTGGAACCAGCCCAGGAGAAAAGTTTGTTGCAGTCAACAGAGATGAAAAAGGAGTTGGAGATCTGAAGACCGATTTGTCATCAGATATTGTGGGCCTGTGTACTGGAAGCTTTGCACAGAGATGTCTGGCCAGGCCACATGGGAGGGTTCAAGTGAAGGGGTAAGAACTAGAGCAGAGAGGGGGAATTGCCTCCACCACCTCCATTGCTGCAGGTGTCTCCACTACTGTTGTTGGTGCTATTGCTCCAAGACACTGCACTGGCTGGTCTAAGCTGAGTTGGGCCAAGCTGAGCTGGCAGGAGGCTGTCTAGCCAGCCAGCGAGGGGTGCAGGTGAATTTCTGTTGGAGTTTTGGGAGAGCAGATCTCTTCCCTGGCAGCAGTGTTACAGCTCTTATGACAGAAGGTCTCAGATGATGGAGTAATTCTCACACCATTTTTCCTTCTGGATAGGATCTTATATACAGTTTTGTGATGAGTTGGGGCCTAACAGTAGTTGCTTCCTATTGCCTTGGTCTGAGAGGTTAGGAGTGCCTCATCTACATGTGGAAGGGCTTGAGGTGCTGCCCCTATGTGACTAATGGCCACAAACCTCTCTACGGAGTGCTGCAGGGGCCTGAGGCTATGTGATGGGGCCTGGTTATGGGAGCAGGCAAAGCTCCTACTCTCCCTTCAGGGTCTCCAGAGTTTCTAGCCTTAGCTCAACCTTACCAGGATTCTTCTCATGGCCTACCACCCAGCAAGACATGGAGATACAGACTTTGGAATTTGCCCAGCTAGTTTTCTGTCATGCTTTGGGGATTACAGTTAAAATGATTGGATGAATCTCAGAAGATACTTTGAACTTTGAACTTTTAACATTGTTGAGACTGCTATAGATTATGCGGACTTTGGAAGTTGGACTAAATGTACATTTTATTATACTAAGGCTAGGCATGGCCCCTATACCCTCATGTGTTTGAACAACCCTATGGGGGCCAGGGCATGGAATGTGGTGGTTTGAATATACCTGGCACATGGAGTGGCAGTATTTGGAAGTGTGCTTTGTTGGAGAAGGTGTGGCCTTGTTGGAGTAGGTGTGGCCTTGTTGGAGTAGGTGTGGTCTTGTTGGAGTAGCTGTGTCACTAAGGACTTGGGCTTTGAAACCCTCATAGCTGCATAGAAGGTAGTCTTCTCTTACCTGCCTTAACAACAAGGGGTGGAACTCTTAGCTCCTCCAGTCCCACATCCACCTGGATGTTGCCATGCTCCTGAGTTGATGAGAATGGACTGAACCTCTGAACCTGTAAGCCAGCCCCAATTAAATGTTTTCCAGCAGTTGCCTTAGTTGTGGTATTGGTTCACAGCAGTAAAACCCTAACTAAGACATTCCTATAAAGATAAATATTTTACTAGAGATGAATTTCAGAATATCTTCATTGCTGGGATAGTTCTTAGCAAGAACTTTCTTTTCTTGAGTTCTGCCCTTATAATGTAACTTTTTCTTAAAAGTAATTATAAACAGACATCTGATTCTTAGACCATATAGATATTATTATTTTCCTATTCAAAATAAAATTGAGTTACGTTTGGAGAGTTAAACTAATTGGATAAGATAACTGTTTATCTTAATACATAATTTTTAGTAGTCATAGAGAAGGAATTAACCACAAGAATTTATAATTTTTCCCTGACTGCATGATTATAAATTTTTTTCTCTTGGACCCATCAATATGTAATGAAATAAAGTCCCATCTTTGCCTCAGTTTAACTTTCCACATAGTTAATGGATATGCTAGTATTCAACTTAAATGAATATTCAGGATTGGCTTTGATGGTGAAATAGATGAACATTACTGGGGACTGACAACTGCCACTTAGGTGTAGATACTCTCAATTGGTAAAACTGATTAAAATTCAGAATTTGGACCATGCAAAAAATCTTTCTGGCTGGCCCCTCCATGTAACACTCTCCATAGACATTCTATAAATTAAAACAGTATTGAAGTGTCATCCATACCATTGAAAGTTAAATGAAAAATATGTTTTGTTAGAAAATGTTGAGCTCCCCTAACCTGTCAGTACTTTATTTGGGTTCTTTCAGTTATAGCAGCTCTGTAAGTTTCCACATTTAGTTCTAGCTGAGCAGTTGGATAAAAGTACAGACAAAATGACCTTCTTTGGAAAGAGAGAGAAAGAGAGAGACAGAGACAGACAGAGAGACGTGTTTTCTCCAAGTCCAAATTGCCATTGAGTTCTTCCAAATTTTATTTCAAATAGGGAAAAAATAAAAATCTGCTCTCGTTGTTTACATTAAAAAAGGGTTTTGGGAAAGTGATAATCAGAAATTTCCAGCTGACAGTGGAAAAAAATTGGTCAACCTATCAAATGTATGCAAACTTACAAAATTTGAGAATTATTCACCAAACATCTTGTGTTCAATTATTTTCTAGTTGTTGAGTAACTACCTGAAGAAGATATGATTAAGTCAAACATGGTAGTGTATCCCTATAATTCAAGTACTCTGGGGGTGCTAATATAATGGTACTCTTTGTGAAAAGAAAAAAAGAGGATAAGACAGGAGATAAAAAGAGGGGGTGTTAGGGAGGGGAGAGAAACAGATAAACAAACAGAATTTTCTGGAAATAGTTTACCTAATTGTTTAATAGATAAAATATATGCATAGTAACCTGAGAAGTAAAATGCAATGAAGAATGTTTTAGAGAGAGCTGATTCCAGCTGTTTCAAAAATTAAAAATTATATTCTACAAACTAATCAAAGATCCCAGTGGTTGAGAGACAACTAGAAAAATTTAGAGCTGCAGATATTTTTAAAGCAGTTTTATTTCTGTTTGTATGTTTGCTTGCTTGTCTGTTTTCATCAGTTTTGTTCATATTTACCTTTACTTTTTAGATGATCTTACCTGTATGCTACAATGATGACATCCCACATACTCTTTTTTTTCTTTTTCTTTTTTTTTTTATTTTATTAATCATTCCATTCCTTTACATCTCAAATGAAATCTCCCTTCCCGGTTATCCCTCCATCAATTCCCCATCCTACATCTGCCTTCCCCCCTCCACTTTGCCTGTATGAGGGTGAGCCCCCAACTACTCAATCTCTCTCACCCCACCACTCCAGCATCCCCCTACACTGGGGCATCAAACCTCCAAGGACCAAGGGCTTCCCTCCTATTGTTGTCAGGCAAGGCCATCCTCTATATCTGGAGCCATTGATAGCTTCCTGTACACTCCTTGGTTGGTGGTCTAGTCTCTGGGAACACTGGGTAGTCAGACCAGCCAAGATGTTGTTCTTCCTATGAGGTTGCAATCCTCTTCTGCTCCTCCAGTCCTTCTGCCAGCTCCCCCCACCAGGGTCCCCAAGCTCAGTCATATCGTCTGACCAAATATCCACATCTGCATTGGTCAGGTGCTGGCAGAACCTACCAAGGAACAGCCACCCCAAGTTCCTGTCAGCAAGTGCCTCTTGGAAACAGCAATAGTGTCCAGTTTGGTGTCTGCAGACAGGATGGATCCCCAGGTGGGGCAGTCCCTGGATGGCCCTTCCTTCAGTCTCTGCACCATTTTTTCTCTGTCTTTCCTTTGGACAGGAACATTTCTGGGTTAAAAACCTTGAGATTGGTGGGTGGCCACATACCTCAACTGGGGATCAACTGTGCCTATCTACTGGAGGTGGTCTCTACAGGATCTATCTCCCATTCACTGACCATTTTGGCTAGTCATCCCAGTTCAGTCCTGGGAACCTCTTGCTTCTCTCATATCTGGGACCCCTGCCCCTAGTGCCTCATTCCCCACTGTTACATATTTTTATTCAATTTTCTGACCCTCTGTACTTCTCTCCTGTCCTTTTTAGTACCTGATCCTGCCCCCACTTTTTGTATTTCCCCTCCTCTCTCCCTCCTAGGTCCCCCTCCCTCCACCTCATGTGATCCCCCTCTATGCAGGACTGAAGCATCCACACCCTGGTCTTCCTTCCTCAATTGGTAACATTCCATCTTCCTCCCTCCTTCCTTCTCCCCTCCATCCCTCCCTCATTCTCTCTGCCTGTGAGCTCTCAGCTTCTCCCTTAGCACCATGCCTGATGCCTCTCTGCCTGCTGTCACATTTCCTGCTGTGATGATAATGGAATAATGCTCTGAAACTCTAAAGATTCCTCCAATTAAATACTTTTTTTTACAAGTTGCTTTCATCATGATTTTTCATCACAGCAATAGGACAATAACTAAGACAAGCTATGTAATGTTTCTTGAATAATATGGAAATATTTTCAACAAAATGTAGAGGTATTCCAAAGTGTTATGAAACTCATCAGTATGTGTGAGCATAGAATTGACATATTTAAATGAAGAGTGGTGGGCTATGTTAGTTTAAAGGACAACATAGCCAATAGTTAAGATTTTGAAATCGAATATGTTTTGTATTCTTTGAGCCAATATGGAAATTGCAACATTTATGTAGCCAAACATTAAGAAGCCTCAGAAAAATGACTGCTAGTAACTGAACCATCAATTCACATATAAAACATTATAATTATAGTAAGCAACAACCTACTCATTAACTGTTGTAGTAATGAGGATCAGGCTTAACTTCTCAACATAAACAATTAGAAAAACTATGCAAAATATCAGACTGCCATTTTCACATATTGGACAATAAACAACAAATCTGAGATCCAAAGAGAAGAAAGCACACAGGATAACCCTACCAACATGAGTTCCAGCATTCAGCTTGCAGGCAATCACATTGTGGCTTTCCTGATTTAGAGAGAAAACCAGAGATCAGTGATTCTGAATATGCTTAAATATGTAATGCATAATTCTGAATAAAGGGGAACTATGTGAAAAGAATCCATAAGTCTGTAGAGGACTCACTTGTCAACAAATAATGTAAAACATTGCAAGGCTGGACAATAGCTGTTAAAAAGTTGCAAGCTAGGCAGTTCTCATAGCTCATGTTCTGTGAGATGGGATCAGCATGCATGTGATATAAATCTACTTGCAGGAAATCAGGAATGCAGAACCATCACAAAACAGGTTAAGAGAAGTGATTTTACTAGTTATAAAACAATAGAAAGGGAAAGAGGACTCTAGAATTCAAAGTAAGTTATGCCTCAAGGATCAGCAAAAGTACATGGCCCACACTACACTAAAACCCACTTAAAGCACTCAACACTGGGTTTCATAAACTAGGACAGCTTGGAAGAGTGGTCTCAAATATTTCAGAGTATCTTCTTCTAGGAATGATGGTTATATAGCTCAAGTTAATCTTGAGATTTATCCTTATGTCAGAATGTTACATTTTCATAACAGAATAAAGATATTCTGAGAACTAAGTTAGGAAGTGGGTGAGTTGAGATAACCAAGGTCATCCACAACTTAGAAAATGTTAAAAGCATGGCAGAGAATAAAAATCGTACCACAAATAACAGTTTTTATCCAGACAAAACCCAATACCTATCAAGGAAGTTGACAAAATTTAAACTATCAGCTATGTGCCATTTACTATGTCCACTATACCAACAAAACTTATTAAATCTACCAATATGTAAGAAAATGACTAATAGTGCCAATGTTTCAAGTTCTTTACCTAGGTCTATAGATTGAATGCAATTCTAAACAAACCTACAAGGCATTTTGGAGATACAGACAAATTGACACTAAAGTATTTTTAGAAATGCCAAAAAATGTACTAAAGTACAATAATCAAGATACTGCAGTCCAAACAAAGAATAAACATAGTGTACAATAGAAGATGAGGCAGAACATATTAAACTGAGGCATCACAAATGTGCAAAAGCCACATGATGAGAAATGATAGATTTCATGAATATTCTATATATTTTAATTGATAATTTTCATTATATGTATTTATGATGTAACATGTTTTTATATATAGATTTATTATGCCAGAGTTATCTTACATAGTTATCTTTTAGATATAATACTTAAATTAAATTAAATTCTATGCAAATTGTAACTTAAATGACATCCAAACACTTAGAAATGTTTGGAAATTCAAAGAATAATTAAATCATATAGATGACTTTTTAAAAAATAGTATATTTGAGTTGACAAATAGCACAATGGACAATAGGATCTGAGTTCAAGTCTCCAACACTTATATAAGAGCCAGGTATAACTATATATGTCTATAGCAAACACAGGCACATGTGCCTGCACACACACACACACATGTATATAATACCACATATACATGATACCACACTAACCCACACAAGATAATAAAATTGAATCATTCAATTTTATCAGATGTTAAAACTTATTGAATTATTATAGTTATGATAAAGATATTTAAGATATTTTATGAGGATAGAAAAATATAGAAATCATGATAAAAGTCAGAAAAACAGAAACAAATATACCAAAATATTATTAATGGAAATGATAAGATTTGATGTGATACATTGAACAAGTAAATCTTTTCTAACAAATGGAAATATCTATTTATCATATGTATTCACATTTTGAATATTGACAACTGTTTCTTACTAGAAGCAAAATTAATTCATGACAATGTATATATCTCTACCATAAGACAATAAAATAACCACTTTTAAATAAAGCAAAATATATCTTCATGAATTTTAGACATCAAATATATCCTAAACAGAAAACATAAGTCATTAGTAATAAATAGATCAATAAATTAGTCCATCAAAATTAACATTTCCTTATGAAAAACTACTTTTAGAATAATAAAAAGGAAACCTGCCATGTGAAAAAATAGTAGATACAAATTTATTCAAATAATGACTAATAATTCAGCACACATAACACATTCCTAGAAATAAATCAAGATAGAAAAATAATGGAATATTGAACATAAATAATAGTAGTGTGGGGTGAGTAAAAGAGGTAGAAATTACTGGTCAGAAATAACATGCAAATAAAAATACCAAAAAGACTGTATTACACACACATACCCACAATAGTGTAACTATCTAACATCAGTGCTATGTTTTCAAAAATTTAAATTAGAAATACCATATAATCTAGTAATATCACTTCTACCTATATACATAAAATTATCCAATTCCAAGAGTTCAACAAATATTTGTACATTTATATTTATAGCAGCATGCTATGCATACTATTTCAAAAGTGGAAAGTACCCAGATATTCTTGGATAGATGAATAATGTCTTGGTTTGGGTTTCTATTGCTATAATAAAACAACATAATCAAGGCAACTTACAAAAGAAAGCATTTAATTGGGCTTATGATTCTATAGGCTTAAAGGCCATAATGGCAGAGCAAAGTCATGGCAGCACAAACAGCCAACAGTTCATATTTAGATCCACATGCAGGAGAGAGAGAGACCATGCTGGGAATGTTCTGGATTATTCAGAGCATACTCAGTGACATACTTCTTTCAACAAGACCACACTTCCTAATCTTTCCCAAATAATTCCACTAACTGCAGACCAAGAATTCAATTGCTGATATTTACAGGGGCTATCTCATTCAAATAACTCCCTGGAGCCCATATTCTCTTGGGAAAATCATAATGCAAAATTAATTTAGTCCAATTTCAAAAGTCTCTATAGTCTTTCACAGTCTCAATGACATTTTAAAAGTCCAAGTATTTTCTGAGACTCAAGGCAATTATCTTAATCATAACTCTTCCCCATTAACAGAAAGTACATACTCCCAACATGCAATGCCATTGAATATACATAACCATTTCTAAATGGTTAAATGAGAGCATAGTGAGGAAATACTAGACTAATGTAAGACCAAAACCGAGCAAGGCAAAGTCCCAATCCTATAACTCCATATCTGATGTCTGAGGGCCTATATGTCTCTATGCTTCTGGCTTAGCTGAATGAAACATACTTCTCTCACTTGGTCTGATTCCATTCCCTGTCTATAGCTCTCCTTGGTAGATGTGTCAGAGCTCTAGAAGCCCGAATAGAATGGACTCTCCAAGGCAAGCTGGGCTTCACATTCACACTTTTATGCAGTAGCCTCTCAGTACCTCTATGCAGGGATTCCTTGCCACATGCCAGACCTCAGTGAATGTCTATAATGGTGGAGGGAGAATCTACGACTCCTTTATTAGTGTATCCTTCGTGACTTTAAAGTCAGCAACACACAGAGAACATTGCCAAGTCTTATTTCCAACTTGAAGTAAACCCTTTTCTCTTTTAATACCATTTGTAGCAGCTTTGATTTGTTGTTGCCTTTTAGGACCAGAATATTTCTTAGACCTTTTCCTTTCACAAACTGGAGGCTTAGCGTGCATAGTAAGGTCTTACTCTGTGCGCACCCCTCCAGTTATTCCAATGGGGATAAAGATTCTCTTTAATTTCTTTATTTCTTTCAATGTAAGCCTTTACACCAAGATTAAATTTCCCAATGCTCTTTTTAATCTTCAAATTGTGCATTTTGTATTTTCCCTACTTGCTTTTATAAATTATATACCTGCATTAAAGTGATTATTATGAAACATATGATTCAGTCATTTTTAGGTCATCTTGAGATTTCTCCCACCACACCTTAGCATCAGGCAATTTCTCAGTGACATTTTTGCCAAGACATCACAAGAATGTTCTCTAGCCCTGTTTCTAATGTTGTTTCCCTCTAAAATCTTTTGATCTAACCCTCCATATTCAACTTTGTTTGCAGCACTGTCTTCCAAGCTTCTACTGGGTTGGCCCAATAAAATCCACTTGAGAAAGAAGATCTTTACCACAACCTATGCCCCAAACTAGGTAAGATATATATAAACTCCTCCAACTCCTGATTAGAAAACTCTTCTGGTCATGGAGCCTGTGTAGTCCAGATGTGATACCCATACAATCCTGCCAAATTTTTTTTTTCCTCCTTTTTTATTTTTGATACTTTATATACATTTCCAATGTTTCCCCTTTTCTGAGTCTCCTCTTTGTATACCCCCCATCCCCTCCCCAACCCGCCTCTAGGAGGGAATTCCACCT
>CM052722.1:92921677-92949177 GCA_028551405.1 Uromys caudimaculatus
GTCCTGGAGTTTGGACCACCAACCAAATGATACACATTGATGGACTTATGGTTTGGACCACATATGTGGCAGAGGATGACCTCGATGGTCATCAGGGGGAGAGGAAAGGGCCTTGGGCCTGAGGATGTTAGAGGCCTCAGTAAAGGGGAATGTCAAGGCAGGAATATGGGGATGGGTGGTCGGGAGGGGGGTGGGAGGTAGAATTCCCTCCTAGAGGCGGTTTGGGGAGGGGATGGGGGGTATCCAAAGAGGAGACTCAGAAAAGGGGAAACATTGGAAATGTATATAAAGTATCAAAAATAAAAAAGGAGGAAAAAAAAAAAAAAAAGAACACACATGGTATGTGCTTATTGATAAGTGAATATTAGCCCAAAAGCTTGGTTTTGTGCTTTTTTATGTGTTTTGTTTTAATGTGTATGTTTCTTGTTCTTTTGTTTTTATTTTATTTGTTTGTTTGAAGACAAGGTCTTACTCTGTAGTTCTGGTTGTTCTGGAACTTACCATGTAGACCAGATTGGCTTTGAATTCATTGAGATCTAACTCTGTTTCACAAATGGTGTAATTAATGGCAAGTCATACTATGCAAGGCTGCTGCTTCTGCTTCTGCCTCTTCTTCTTCTGCCTCCTCCTCCTCCTCCTCCTCCTTTCTTTCTCCTTCTCCTTCTCCTTCTCCTTCTCCTTCTCCTTCTCCTTCTCCTTCTCCTTCTCCCTCTCCCTCTCCCTCTCCCTCTCCCTCTCCCTCTCCCTCTCCCTCTCCCTCTCCCTCCCCCTCCTCCTCCTCCTCCTCCTCCTCCTCCTCCTCTTCTTCTTCTTCTTCTTCTTCTTCTTCTTCTTCTTCTTCTTCTTCTTCTTCTTCTTCTTGATTTGCTTTGTTTACCTGCTTTCTTTCTAACCAGAGAGAAAAAAGGCATAGATTTGATATGGGGGAGTGAGGAGGATTTGGAAGGAGTTGAGTTGTCTGGGGGAAAATTGACCAAAATATATGGTATGATTACATATTCATTTTCAATCAAAAATAGTCTATATTTAAAAATATGGCTATTATTAAAAACAATAATTTAATTTTGCCTAGAAGCAAATTCATTTCCAATGAAGCAAATAATAAATTTAACTATTAAATTCAATGAAACTAAAGATCCTCTATGTGGAATTTTGCCTAGGGCAACTTCTGAAACATGTGTTCTCTAAAGAGAGAAATATTCTTTTCTTCTACAGTAATGGTTCTCAACCTATGTAATGATGCCATCTGTTAATAGAGTTCCTCATATGTCATAATCCCAATCATAAATTAATTTTTGTTACTACTTCATAAATGTATATTAGCTACTGATATGGATCATAATGTAAATATCTGACATGCAGAATATCTGATATGAGCCTGTGTGAAAGGGTTATTTGACCCTGCCCAAAGGGGTCATGACTCAGTGTTTGAGAATTGCTGCTCTAGAGTTTCACCCTGTATAAACACTCCTTCTCCTAAACTTTCCCCTAATTTTACCTGTCAGCAAGGCGATTTTGCTGTGAATGCATCCTTAATATGTGTATCTAAGCCAAAGAGGAAGTAGATAGGCATCTTTAGTTATTCAAAATTTCCTGAGTTTACTTCAAATAAGTTTTGGGGTGGGGTTTATCCATGAAATTGTTTGCCAGCCAAATCTGAATTGATCTAGGCTTTGCTGTAGTCAGAAGAAAATTAAAAGAACATTGAAAACTATCCACTACCTACTACCTCAGATTGGGAGAAAGGATACTGACAGTTTAACATGCAAGATTTATTCTCTAATTCAGGAATAACAGACACAAAGGTATTTTGATGGCAACATTATTTTGTGTGGTCAAAGATGAATTCATAGGTTCTGGGCTTAGAACAAGCACTTGTGAAAGCTCTTTCAAGAATATATACCAAGAGCCAACAGACCTTTTTTGTGAGCCATATGATCTGTGTAACACCTACTCAGCTCTGTAATAATAGTGCAGATGTGGTAAGAACCAGTGCATAAATGACTATGTGGCTCTATCCAAATAAAGATTATTTATGTACAATAAAGTTTGAATTTACTATATGTTTTATTTGTCATGAAATATTATTCTTCTTTTGATTTTTTCAGCCATTCGATAATATAAATACTATTCTCATCTTTCAGATCATAAATAAAAAGTCAATGGATAAGATTTTGTCAATGCATTTTAGTTTACAAATTCCTGGAACAGGCCAAGTTAGTATTTACTATAATCTTCTCATCACATCCTGTTCCCTATATAACCCCCATAAAATGAACAAAAAAACCACAAGTCTTTGAAAATAAAGGTGGAAATCATTGGATGAACACAGACATATATTTTAGTAAATTCGATTAATCCCATATTTCAAAAGATAGTATTGAGAGTGCCTTTAACACAACAAAAGCAGGTCAGTTAAGGCACTTGTGTGAAATGGGGACTAAATGATTCCCAGTGTCTTTTCCAGCCACATGTCCGTAACTGGTGCATTAAATAGAGGTTAAGTATCACCATATGACTAAGACCATTCCTTTGTGAAAATGCTACACAACTAAACTATATTACTGTGAACCAGGAATAATCAGGACTCAGGTGTCTGTGAAGTGGTTAGTAGATATGACAAAAATCCTTTTGTTAAGGATGCAAAGAAAACTTAATATCAAATTATTTTTGTGTTTATATTTTCTATTCATTCACTGTTTTATTTCATCAAATATTTAAAATATATAATTTGCTAGGACATTATTCTAACAATTTGATCTCTTCAAGTGAGTTATATCAATCCATGTTTTTGTTTTACAGATTAATATAGTTACAGTCAAATAACTAATATGTGACCAAATTTCAGACAACTTGAAAGTTGTCTGGAGATCATCAAACTTCTCAGGAGTTTGGTTCTGCGTCTGGTACAGAACAGTGATTTGTACAAGAAGATATAATTGTTACAGTTTAAATACAGAAGGGTTTAAAGTAAAGAGAAAGGGCCAATTTATCTTAGTTTTTATCAAATAGAAATTTCATTGTTTCCTTCAATGTGTCTGTGTAGGCCTACTTACATATAGAGGCATATGTTTTATCCATCTGGTACAGCATTTCTGTATTTGATCCTAACTTATCTTCCTTACCTCCTCTTTTCCATCTTCATCCATCCGAAATCCAATACCTTATAGCGAATGTAGAGTCTAGAAAGAGTTGTTAGTAACTTTTATCAAGATTGATACATGCTTATCAATGTAAGTTGTAAGGATTGAGATATTCCCACAGAATTGTCACAGTCCAAACTATAACTTTCAACATACACTGCGAGCTCCAACAGGTAAGCAGTTATTGTTTGAAAAGGAGATGGCATACTCTACAATATGCAGTGCCAGCATTAGATGAATCTGTTTTCACACCAGCTATTGGAGACATTGGTTTGGGTTGTTCCCTATTACCTAGTACAAAAGCTGAATCCTACATGTTTATTGATAATATTTGTAGGATTCATCACTTGTCTAGTCTGTATATTTCTACATCACAGGTATATGGAAAGCAAATATGTAAGAATAAAGAAAGCAAAATTAGGATATTTCACCTGAGTTTAGTAGTTATGAACACAGATCTGAGGAACTAGACTGCTTTTCATCATGTTATATCTCTATTATTATAAGAAATATAATCTTCACCATATAAAATTTCACATGAATGAAAGTGGTGTAAAACACAGCTCATTTTTTAATATTTTCATGATGACTAAGTTAACAATTGTAATATACTTAAACAAATACTGAATTTATAATAAGATACATATAGTAGTTAGTTATTCTTCTTACAGTCACTATAAGATTACATCAGTTTCCTGATGAAAATAAAAAGCCCAAAATCCCCTATTCAGCCATGATTGATAGGCAAAGTAGCACTTGCACAAGGTACAGAATATCTCTGCTGGAGTGGAGTTTCAACCACTTGCAGCATATATGATATTGAAGGAAGAAAAGACTTCATGATCAAGAGAATGAGTTGGCATATGGATATAAGTAATTTTGGATATGAAGAGCAAGACTGAAAAAATGGAAAGTCTGCATGAAGAGTAAGATAGATTAGGGACAAATCATTCTAAGACCAAGATGAAGCATCAGACATTATATTGTACTAGTGCACCATCTTTGTCATTTTGCTATTGCTGTGAAGAGACACCATGACCAAGGCAACTCTTATAAAAGCAAAGAATTTAATTGGGGGTTTACTTACAGTTTCAGAGTATTAGTCTATGGTGATCATGTCATGGAGAACAATAGCACACAAGTAGGCATGATGATGGAATGGTAGCTGTGAACTAACATTACATCCTGGTCTACAGTCAGAGATAGAGACAGAGATGGAGATGGAGATAGAGATAGAGGGAGGAAGTATGGGAGGGAGGGAAGAAGAGAGGGAGAGAAAGAGAGAGGGGGAATAGAGAGAGTGGGGAGGGAGGGAGGGAGAGAGAGAGAGAGAGAGAGAGAGAGAGAGAGAGAGAGAGAGAAACTGGACCTGGCATGATCTTTTGAAACTTCAAAGTTCACCTCTAGTAATGCAATTCCTCCAACAAGGCCACAAGTATATCAACAAGGCATACCTTCTAATCCTTCTAATCCTTTAAAGTTCCATAGTTCCATAACCTGGTAAGTATCATTCACATATATGAGACTATGGAGGCCACTTGTATTCAAACCACCACAATCACTGATATTCTTTTGGCATTTTATACATCTGCCTTTGAATATCAGCTCTAATATACATTTAAGCAGAGTGAAATGTTGAGTAAATCACACGTTCTCTTATTGTAGCAGAGATCATAAATATAATCCATTTCATATAGTTTTTGCCAGAATTAGAAATACAAATATTCATAAAGCAACCAGAACAAATGATAATTACATAAACAAGGGTTCCATAAATATACATTATCATTATTAATTGCTGTTTATTATGCTGAAAATTCATGTTAAAATGAAGGTATTAAGTATCAGGAGATATAAATTCTTAAAGTTTCAGAACAAATTTGTTACTACAATACAGTTCTCTTTATATCTAACTGACTACTCTTTCTCACAGCCTCCTTTAATGCTTGTTTAAACAGAACAGAGCCTCCTTTAATGCTGTATACACTGAACACAGGAAGAGCAATATTCTCCTTTACAATTCTGTAAGGATGTTTCCTGCTAATGGGACATACTGCCTTCCTGTCTTTTCTTGCCTGACTTTGAATGGCGTTGTTCCTCTGCTGCTATTTGAACATGGAGCTATCCATATATGAAAATTTCTGCCTAATGATTATTTAAAATCTACATTTTAATGTGTGTGTGATGTTAACTTAACCCTTACTACAGAACTCCACCAATTTTATTTTATCATACCCCAAGGACATCCTTTCTTTATGTCCATGAGATTCAATTATAAACCAGATAGCCAAATTTTCTCAATTAAAAAAAAATCAGATATGTCTTAGAACAATGGCACAGTTTGGGGGGATAGATGTTGAAATTCTAACCTAGCAGTTTCTTGTACAAAACAAGAGATTTTAATGACTGTAAAAGTCAATGTTCTTTTCTTACCCAACTCTACTCATTGATCAAACCCCTTTCCTTTCCACATAGCAACTTTTTCAAGTTTTTTATATGTAGTTTCTGTCCCCATCATTCAGAAATTCCTACATTTTGGATAAAATCATACATTTTTTTGGCCAGGACTTATTTGATCTATATCTGGTATTTTCAGGTTTTGATCACCAATTGCCTTTGAGGCCTTCCTCTGCACCAGAATTTTCTGTATATGTCGAAAAGACTATCTCTTTTATAGTCAAGTCTCTCTGACTCCCGTTCTCTCTTCCTAAATGGGAGGGCTAGGGAGTACTTTTTAGTTCTCTGCCCTAAGTTACAAATCCAGAACCTAATAGCACATCTAAAAATGATATTTTTCCTAGCATTAGATCTTGTTCCTACCTCAATAAAAAATAGCATTTTAAGCCAAGAGGAATTTGCCTCATGTTGAAAGTCTGCTTTCATTATAAGAACTGTCACCTCAAATATTTCTCATGGTGAAGGTCATTCAAATGGACAAATCTCTAAGAATAGTGTCTAACAGTAAAATATTTAGAAGGGTATCACCGGAATAGTTAAAAATTGTCAAGAATTTGTCACTCCTTTTAAGTCATCTAGTTCTGTATGCCTTGAGGTATTTTGATACAAGTATTGCAAAAATATTTTTCAAGAAGGATTACAGACTTAATCTGAACAATTCTTCTTTTTCTGGCTAGTTAGATTAATCAGCCCAGGACTTCAGTAGTAAAATGAAGGTGATGAACCAGGTTAATTATGTGAACTACCCAAGCCAATAAATTTCAATTGCTTCCTTTTCCTAGACCTTTCAGTTGAAAGCTTATTCTGTCTTGAATTACTTGAATAAATTCCTCTATTTAATATTTCTGTCTGACAATGGGCTCATAAGGCATTAGGTCAAAAAAAGCATCACATCTGTCACAGCTACTATGGAAAAAATACTTATGGGGCTCAGTATCATAGTGCTTTATTAAACTTTTCTCAAGCTTCTTAACATTGAAATGCACACTGCACAAAGTGAAGAATAAGGCCTCTAATAAAGATGATGCGTGTCAAAGCAAAGTTGAGGGGAAATATCGAAAAACAACAACACTCTTTTCTACAGTAGAGAAACTGGGTCATTGACTTTTACAGCCTTAATTGGCATGGATTGATTTGCTCATTCCCTTGTTTTGTATTTCAATGATCTAAATATGGATGAAATACAAGACATGAGAAGACTCTATTGTAGGTAAACTAGTTATGTAGATCAAGTCTTTTTCTTTTCTTTTGAATCTATATGTCATTCTGGACACTTAGGAATCTTTTAATTCTTTGGTGTCATCTCCTAAGATTTGGAACTTTCTGAACATAATTGACCTCCTGGCTTATAATTTGCCATAAATTCATTAATTTATTCATTTGTAATTTTTATTAGTTCTTTGAGAATATCCTACAGAAAGTTCAGTTCATATTAGTCTATTTCCCCAATTCCTCTTAAGTCTACCACCCTTACCTACTTACAGACATTTGTGTCCTCTTCTTTCTCAAAACCAAAATCAAAACAAAACAAAAAAGCATCAAGGCCAGAAGTGTGGTCTTACACTGGAGCATGTAACCTACCGGGGGCATAACCTTAACAAAACTGACTCTTCCTTTCCCAGAAGCAATCAGTTACTAATAGCTCTTCAGTTAGGGGTGAGCATTCAAATCTACCTTTCTGTTTTCATGCTGGGATTATGTTTATTTTAAGCATGTGCTGGTCATGGGTATGATGCTGTCATAGTCTTTGTGAGTAAATTTGGACAACTGTGTATAGAAAACAATTTCCTTTTAGTTATTCATATAAGGAAAATTTTTGCCTATGTTACAATTTGAGTTGCTAATATAAGTATTACCTGATTCAATTTTGAATTGCCTATTAAATCTACTTATAATCGAAGAAAGAGATTATATACGACTATAAATCTCTGATTTATTACTAACCAATTTGTTATTTTAAGGGAAGGTTCAAGCTATCAGAATATCAACTTTTCATTTCTGGATCCAAATTCTAGTAAATGAGTGATCTTAGTTAAGTTTCTACCTCTAAATGCACATGTTCTTGTAGATAAGGGAATGATGGAATGATCTATACACTAAGTACTTACTAAAATTATTTGAAGGTGAAATCAAATTATAAGGAAGACTGTCTCATGGCTAGGAAGACATGGAATGATTCCTTGTCTAATATGGTCAAAATAGATGTGTTAACAGGTCATATTCTGATATTTTCCATGAAATGTTGCCAGGCTATATTGATGATTTAGAAGTAAGGCATAAGAGAAAAAGAGTATATTTGATTTATCAAGGTGCTTTTGAATTTAATATCTTTAAATTACACTTTCTTAGGAATTAATGAATGAATAATGATGAATTTTACTCACACTGGTATCAAAGGTTTTATTTATTTCCATGGAAATAATAGCTATTTTGTAAGGATCTTAAAATACAGGTTTATACGCTAGCTCATGTGCCCTTTTGCTAGATCCATATTGCTTTCCATTTATTTCTGTTCTTCCTAAATCTAGGCTTGATTTCTAAAGAAAAACAACAGGAAGCCTAGTTAGAGTACCATTAGACTTATGGATATTTGGCATATTTTTTAATCCAGAAGGAGAAATCACTAATTAGACATGTTTGGGAAATAGACTGAAATGAGCTGCGGTGATTTTCTTCCTTAGCTTTATATTTGCATTATATAACTTAGTGCCTCTTTGAGGCTGTTGAATTCACGAGGCTAAAAGTCAAGGAATTCTTATACTCCTGTCAGCGGTACTTCAATTTTCATAATATTGTGTGGTCAAATGTTATTTTATGTGGGAAATGTATTTTTCTTTTACTTATAAATCAAACCCATTTTAAGCATATTTTATTTATTCTTTCACATTTAGTTGTATACAGTATACATGGATCATATACCCCAATAAGATCCCCTACCACCTTCATTCATATCTCCTCCTCATTTTTAAAGTCATTATTAATTTAGTGTTTTGAAACTAACTGAGTCTAATTGCTGCTGCCTGATGTAACAATGAATGGTCTTGTTGGCTTGATCTGTGCAGGTAACCATAGCTGAAGTGAAGACCTGAGTGTCACATCCATCCACGTCATGTTTTGGAGACAGTGTTTCACAGTGGCACTATTCTGTGGGCATAATCATAAATATTTAGAAGGTAGTTTGAAAACCTGTAAATTTATCAAAACAACAATATGTCCTATGAACTGTGAAGCAATGAGATTATATAAGACAATATAAATCTCTAATTTATTACTAACCAATTTGTTATTTTAAGGGAAGGTTCAAGCTATCAGAATATCAACTTTTCATTTCTGGGGTTAATAGTATGGGACATTAATTCCCTCTTATAGAGCAGATCTCAAATCCAACCAGAAAGTGGTTTGTTACCCCACAACTTTCATGGCACTATTGTTTTAGTGGGCACATCTTGACAGGCACGTCAGCATTCAGGGTTCACCACTCAGGTGATACTATGGAAAGCATTTCTACTACAGCATCCTTCATATCATGGAGTAATTCCTGAGTTGAGTTCCAGTTTAATTTCCTTTCTTGAGAAAGGGCATCACTATGTAGTCATAACTATCCTGAAACTACTATATAGACTATGTTAGCCTAGAATAAACAGAGGTCTATCTGTCTCTGTGTACTAAATATTGGGATTAAAGATGCAGGCTAACACACCCATCCCCCCATCTTGATTTATTTATGTCCTGTAACCAAAGTATGTTGTATCATCAATAATCGACATTTACCATTTCATTATGGTAGACAAGCAAGATGAGGGGCAGTAGTCCATGTTGTTTTGTGAGCCTCTGTGATTTCCCTGGCCAGTAGCTTGTAGGGAGTTATCCCATGCCTGGCACTGAGATTTTCATTTATAATTCATGTCTTCTGTAGAAAACCTTGTCCAACCATGCATGATACTTGTGTTCAAACTCCTTCCATTTTTAATTATAGTTTTAATTAGGTTACAAATTAGTTGGGTTTCCATAACTATGTTTTGTACACCAATTTCTATTTTAATCATCTTCTCTACTTCAAAAAAGAAAAAAGAAAAAGAAAAGGAAACTAAAAAAACATTTACTAAGTTTGCACTAGATGAGAGCACTTTTGGATTTTATAAATAATGAAAACTATTAGTTGTATAGAATACAGTGATACAGATACTGCTGTGTATACATTATATACCGTGCAATATCATTAGAACTTCATTATGATGGATAAACTGATAAGTAGAGAGCCAGTTGCCCATGAGCGTTGATATTGAATATATCTATTTATTTTGGAACTCTTGCTCTTAGGCAATAGTGCTTATAGCTAGCATTAAACCTGAAAGCCATGAAAAATCTGTGGTAGGTTAAAGTGGCCACAAATTATTGGAAATATCTCACAGAGAATTTGCCCTATGCTTCCTTTTTAGTTTCAACAAGCTTAAGCCAAAATGGAAAAGCTGTTCCAGTTTTTTCAATCTGTACCATAAGAATTTGTATATTTTATTCCTTATCTCTTGAAAACATTCTTTCTGAAAAACCTGATCCTACCATATGCAACGTGGTCTGTCTAATTTTTAGTTGTATGGTAAAGAGTATGCATGTAAAATTTTCAGTTGGTCATCCCAGCTGAACTTAAATTTCCAGTGATGCATACCAATACACCATTATAAAAATGAACTATTTTGGTTATACAGAACATTTTATTGATCTGATGGATATTGTTGATGACCTTGTTTTGCACTATGTGTAACCAAGAAATCACAAAGCCTAATCTTGTCTAATTTCCTGACGTTCAATATCGTGATGCAACATAGTATACAATGGTTTCAATTTTAAAGAAGAAAAATGGAATATATCGTTGTAAAGGAACATATAGTTATAGCTATAAATGTTGAATGATTTAAGGGTGGACAGGTACCTATCAAATTCTTAAAAAGTATACATAAAAGGCACTCATAAGAGAAGCTAATTATTGATCAGTAATTTGCAACTTACATATTTTGTGTTTTGGGGTGTGTGTGTGTGTGTGTGTGTGTGTGTGTGTGTGTGTGTGTGTGCATGTGTGTGTGTGTGTGTGTGTGTGTGTGTGTAACAGGGTATCCTGTAGAGATTTGCATGTTGACAAACAAAGCTAGTAATGTATATTGTGTGAAGACTCATCTTTCTATCACCTGGGGCTTTCTTTGTTCTTACAAGCCATAATGGGGTATTTTATTTTCAAGAAAACTTTTATTTTCTGAGCTGCTTTATCACCAGAATCTCACTCTTTGACGTCAAATTCCCACTTTCTTCTCATCCTTGGCATGTGTTTTGGCAGTTTATTCCCTCTATACTTTCTTCCATCTTCCTGATAGAGCAGAGGGAATCAAAGAGTCAGGAAAAAGGAAGCATTTCCCTATGTGCACAAGTTGTTTTCAACCAAATGTCAGTTTTAGCAGGTGGAGTAAACTATGAAATGCAACATCTGAGTACTGGGTGAATGTTTAAATCCCTCAATGCCCATTGGAATGTGGAATATGAGGCATGAGGGCATACCTGATTGGACACAAAGCTCAACTTTTCCTCACAAAAGTCCCCAAACAGAGATTTACATCCACTATCAGAATATGCATTTTAAAAGACCCCAAATACATATTAATGAACCATAAAATGTACTTTAAAATGTCAAGAGCCTGGTTTTAAAATGCACAACATTTAATTTGGAGTAGAATTCTAGAATCCTTAAAACATGAGAGGAACAAAAGCATGAATGATAAATTTAGTCTCTGCTTGTTTTGAAATCTCTCAGTTGTAGTACTAGGTAGTTTTTAACTTTTGAATGAATCTTCCTCTCTTCCACTTAAATAACAGATTCTTTCACACTCTCCTCTCCTTTCTCCAGTCCCTCTTCTTTCTGGCTCCCCATCTCTATTCTTACTTCTTTCCCATTCTTTTCTTTGGTGTCAAATGCTGATTTGTCTTAGAGGAATGAAATTTAGACCTTGTATCAATCCTTCACTTTTCACTAGTTCAAAGGCCTATCTTTGCCAGGAAAGCTTTCATCCTTTGCAGCTGCAGAAATAAAGTAAGGAACGTCATTCTACTTTGTGAAATGAAACTAAAGAGATTCATCTAAAGTGCCAAATAGAAATGAGTAGAAATTAATGCAGGCTTAACTTTTGGCTTATCATTCTAGCCCAGGCATTGAGGCAGATTCTCATGGCCTCTGTCATAGAAAAGAAAGGGAGTTTTTGGAGGTAGGACAAAGACATATTTTGAAAATACATTTGAAAATAGGAGTAAGAACCTCTCACAGTGCAGCAAAAACTGGATCTGTGCCATCAAATCTGCTATTTCAGTTCCCTGACCTAAAGCTAACTCTATGGAAATGTTCTTGGGAAATAAAATCCACAGTGGGTTTGGAGGAACCCATGACTGCTGTATACTTTTATCAACATCATTAAGTGATATGTGATCTCAGTCAGGTTACTCTACTATTATAAGCCTAGTTTTTTCATCTGTGAACTGCAGGCAATTACTTTGTGATATGCGTAGATACTCTCATATTTTGTTGTTGTTTTGTTTTATTTGATTTGTTTTATTAAGACAGGGTCTCATATAGTCTTGCTTGGCTTGAGTTCACTATGTAGCAGACGATGACCTTGAACTTCTGATCCTTCTTCCTTTACCTCCTAAATGATGGGGCTACAGGTTTGTGCCACCATACCTGGTTTAAATATTTTTATACTTTTGAAAAGAGAGCAAATAGTTTAGATTCAGTCTGTTAATCCTCAAAAATACCTCACTTGCAAAAGTTTAGTCTCCTTTCCTGATGATCATTGGAATTAAAATTGACTTTGTGGGGCTGAAAGGAATTAAGTAAATTATAGGCAAATTATTCAGAAAGACATGGTAAATAGTATATCATTCCCCATCCCTCTCCCTTGTTGTGCTCTCTCTTTCTCATTCTCTCTCTCTCTCTTTCTCTCTCTCAGATACACACACACACACACACACACATGCACACACACACACACACACACACACACACACACACACACACACACGCAAGAATTATATTCCTTTTTGGATTACTTACTAAACTTAGTTACTCATTTGTCTAGACTGTTCAAAATTCAATGCATTAAACATTTTTAATTTTTAAAAATACTTTATATATGAGTTCTACATTTTTATCATTTCTTCGCTCTATGTCCTACCTTAAACTCTTCCTGTGCCTCATTCATCCCCTTTCAAATTAATGGCCCAAATTTCTTAAATTATTATTATCATACACATATACATTACCAGATGAAAACTTTAGATAGTCACTATCTTCTGAATCTCAAAATATAGTGACTTTGTGAGGAAGACAGATAGTAAGATGTGAACATCTACATAGGTATTTAGCACAACCTCTTTCATGGTCTGTGCCCTGTAAACGGGAGGACTTTATTTCTTCCAGTAATGTCTTTTGAGTCACTCTGGACCTAGAAATCTTTGAAATTAGCATCTTATAAACCTGAGCCATCTGGTCAGGGTTTGTGTAGAGCTTGAGGATACATTTAAAAACAACAACAAACAAACATCACATAAAACAACAGCAACATCATCTGGCCTTTCGAGAATCAAATATCTCAGCTTTTACTTACATTTTATTATTATTTTGACATAAATGTGAATAAAAGTTTTGGGTGATTTCAAGAATGGTGGGTATGTTAAAGAAGCTTAGCGAAATAATCAATTCTTTTATTGTTTGTTTATTTGTTTTGAGACAAGATTTCTTTGTATAACCCTGGCTGTTCTGAAACTAGTTCTGAAGAACAGGCTAGCCTTGAACTCACAAAGATACTTCTGCCTCTGCCTCCTAAATATTGGGTTTAAAGGCTTGAGATATCACCTCCTGGAATGATCAATCTTTTTTATTATGGCAACCAAATACTGGCTTATATCTTCTTTTTAATGATCAGTACTGGATATTTTCAAGCTCCCCCTAGAAATAAAAGAGGAGCATCTTTGGCAGGATAGAAATCTTGAGTTATGGAAGACATAACTGAGAAAAGGTGTTTCTTGGAATGATTTGTATGAATTTCTTCTACTTTTTGTAGAAACTATTGAGTTCAAAATGATGATTGATTCTATCATATAAGAGCATAGGTTACTAAAGTCCTAGTTAAATATGCTGACAAAGCTAATGATTTTTGGAAGCTTTTCATAGACTATCAGACACTTGGTGCTGGGTAAGTTTATATCTCAACATGTTGCTGTGAGGGTCTCAAAGCTTATATTTTAGAAAAGTTGTGGGGGGAAGCCATGGTAAATCAATATATTTATTTAACCACCTAAATTTTACAGTCCTATTTCTTCAAATTCATTGAAAATGAAGTTGATTCTGCAAAATTGTAGGGAACCAAATTAATCACAGACAGGCTATTCAGTTATAATAGATAATATCTCCTTGGCTGTCCCTGTATCCTATCTTGGTGTTACAAGAACACAGACAGTAGAAACAAATGAAATAGATTTAAGAAGATACATTTGAATATTTCACATTGTTTTAATAAGAACGTGAATATCACTGATATAGTTTCTATGCATGGATCACTGGGGTTTCAGAAATATTTAAGAGGTCAATTTTATATGGCTTAGGAATGTTGCCAGGCCTACATTTAGCACATTCTGTTGTTATACTTGTGTTTGACCAGACATACAGTACATTTTTTCCTGCAGTTTTTCTTATCCAATATGATATAGTCCTTAATTATAAAAGCCGTATTTAAACAGGACCATACCTATATCCACAACTTTTCTTCATTCATTTATCCAGCACTGATTTATTAAGTAGTTAGATTGTTTCATATATATGAATATATATATATATGTGTGTGTGTGTGTGTGTGTGTGTGTGTGTGTGTGTGTAAGCATGTATAACACACACACACACACACACACACACACAAAACCTGGTTCTTGCATTTATACTCAAAGTATATTCACATTTTAATTATTTAATAATGTACTAAAAAATATAATGCTTCAATTTTTTTCTTTCCATTACTTATATAAAATTAGAAAGACAAGGTAAATCTAGTTAGCATTTACTGAGTTAAATTTGTTTGAATCATTTGAAACAAAATGAATTCAAAATTCATTTGAATTTCATTAGTTGGCTCTGTGGAGTTTTTAATAGGAATAGTCACCATTTGCTCATATACTTAAATCACTGGTTCTCAACCTTCCTAATGCTGATACCCTTTAATACAGTTTCTCATGATGTGGTTTCCCAATCATAACATTATTTTTGTTGCTACTTCATAACTGTAATTTTGATACTGATATGAATCGTAATGTAAATGTCTGTGTTTTCTGATAGTCTTCAATAGGAAACCCCTGTGGAAGGGCATTCAAACTCCAAAGTGACTGGGACTCACAGGTTGATTTTTAAAAAATTCTTTTATCTTTCTTTGCTTTTAACAAAAGAGATAGAGGTCGAGGGAAAGAGAACTGAAGCTTCAGACCCACCACTTCTTTCTACTCACCCTGTTCGCCCTTGTATATTATCATCTATATACAAGCCCCTGGGGTTGGGGGTCAAGGGGTACTCCTTCAGGAGAGTAGGGGCAATCCGGCTTCTTGGTCCCCCTGCAACCTAGGCTTCTCTGCATTTTGTGGAGGCCCTTCTTGAGAAGGTGGCCCTGTTTATTCCCAAATCTTCAGCATCTAGCACAGGGCATCTGTTGGAGAGGCTTGCTGGTAGCGGTCCATGCACTGAGTTCAGAATAGTCCACTGTAGGTGGAAGCTAGGGCATTGAGATACGAATTGAGACCAGAGAAGAGCCTTTGTAGGTCTATGATGACCCAGGACTCCCAAAGTTATTGCTTAGGTTTCTATAATCCTGGGAAAGCTTCAGTTCTCCTGGGTGCAGTTTTGCTCTCCACAAGCTAGGGTAAAAGAGCCCAGCAGGTGAAGACAAGACCTATGTAGCAGAAGCAGGGGAGGCCTGCCCATCCAGGCTCAGGGGTTGCAGAGCAGGATCCACAAGTAATAGAAAGAGGGGTGGAGCAGAAGGTGGTGCTAAGCAGCACTGAGCCAAATTCACCATTGTCCACTGTGAGTCTACCACAGGTAGAAACATCTGCTGAATAGAGTCCCTTGCAGAAGAAAGACACTTTGGCCACCAGGATGGAAAGGACCTACAGTAAAAATCTGAAGGAGATGGCAGATCCTGAAGGAAGTGTGGGTAAGGGAAAGGCCTGGAGTCTAAAGCTTCAAAGCAGATGAAGGATGATAGGAGGTACAGGACTCTCCCAGCAGGCAACTTCCCCATCTCTGTGGCTTGTAGAGTTAAGAAATTCAGTAACTTGCCTTTGAGAGCTACCCCAGAGAGTAGTGCCAAGGGAGCAGCTGGAACTGTGGGTACATACAGGAGCTGTGAACTGTTATAAGAGTCTATGGCACCCCCAGAGATCTGCTGAAAATTAGGAGGTCCAATAGCTATCATAGAAGACCTCAAGGTATAGGCACTGACCTTAAGGCTGGGCTCTGGACCACAATGCCCAGGACTCAGGCTCATGGACTGTGGTTCAGCTAAAGCAGTGAACCACTGATTTGAATGTTTCATCATTAGGGAGTATCACTGCTTGATAGGGACTATGGTCCATGACCTTTTTGGAGTAGGTGTTCGACCTTGTTGGAGGAAGTATGTCATTACAGGTGGGCTTTGAAATTTCAAATGTTTAGGCTAGGCTCAGTGTCTCTATCTTCCTACTACATGAAGATCTAGATTAGAACCCTCAGTTCTCTCTCTGTCTGCGTCCCACCATGCTTTCCAAGATGATGACAAAGGACTAAACCTCTGAGCCTATAAGCAAGCCCCAATTAAATATTTTCTTTTCCCTTGGGCCTGAGGGTGTTAGAGGCCCCAGTAAAGGGGAATGTCAAGGTGGGGTTATGGGAGTGGGTGGGTGGGTGGGTGGGAGGTGGAATACCCTCATAGAGGTGGGGGAGGGAGAAGGGACAGGGGGTTTCCAAAGAGGAGACCTGGAAAAGGGGGAAACATTGGAAATGTAACTAAAGTATCAAAAAATAAATAAATCATTAAAAAAATATTTTCTTTTATGAGAGTTTGGGTTATCATGATGTCTCTTCATAGTACTAGAAAACCTAAGACAAAGATTGGTATCAGGGACTGCTGTATTGCTGTAATAGTCCTGACCATCCTTTTTGTTGGTAGAATGTGGACTTTGGGACTTTAGATTACGAAAGCAGCTGAACAATTTAAGAGGGGCTTAATGGGCCATGCTAATAGAAACATGGAAGGCAGTGGTGCTGAGTATGATTTGAACTGTGGGGGCAGCCTGGCTAAAGAGGTTTCAGAGAAAAAAAATGTCAGTGTGTGGCCCAGAGACTATTCCTGTGATGTTTTGGTGAAGAATGTGGCTGCTTTGTGCGCTTGAACAAAAAGTCAGTTGGAGGCTAATTTGAAGAGGTTTGGATTAATGGCTTTGGCAGAGGAGATTTCCAAACACTTAGTATTGACTAAGTAGTGTGGTTATTAATAGCCAGTTTTATGCAGATCTATAATGAAAAGAAGCAAGCTGAGCAATGAAAAATGTAAAGTGTACAGTTTTGAGCAAAAAGGGGGTACCAGGAAATATAATGGAGCTAAGTCTCATGTTCAAGGTGATAAAAAAGATTGAAGAAAATTCTAATGCTAAATGAAATGAATGTAGGGGTGACCTCAGGGCAAAACTCCACCCAACTAAGCTTCCAATTAGTGAAAAGTAACTAAATAAAAGCTTAGGTAGGCTGTCACAGACCTTTAATCGTAGCACTCGAGGTAAAGACAGGCAGGTCTTGGAGTTAGAAACCAGACTGACCTGATTGAGTTCTAGGATAGCTAAGGCTACACAATGAAGGAAGCCAGTGAAAACAGAAAGCTTGTGGAAATGTGTTTGAATGGGGGGACCATGTTCCAGTCTCAGCAAGCAGAAGAACTTTGCAGCTTCTTCCATGTGGTTCTGGTTTTACAGTCAAGGATATAAGAAAAGGGTTTTAGAATCTCTCTCCACAGCTGAGGAAAGCTGCTGAGGTAAGGCATGGAGGCTCAGAGAGGCCATTGTGTGAAGCTATAAAGGTGAAGCCTGGATTACCTTGAAGAACCCAAGGTGTTGGAGATGTCAGAGTTGTGAAATAACTGCCAAAGATAGCTGCTAACAGGAAGTGTAATCAGCCACCAAAAGGAATTGGGGACCTGAAGAGAACTTTGACAATCGACGTGGAAAGGGGGAATCTGGAGTTTGTCCAGGTGGTTTCAAGTGTTGTTTTGGTCTGTATTTCCTCACTATTCTCCCTTCCCTCCATTTTGGAATGGTAATGTGTGTTCTGTGCCATTGTATGTTGGAAGTATGTGATCTGTTTATTTTGATTTTACAGGGGATTGTAGTTAAGAGATTGCCATAAGTCTTAGAAGAGACTTTGAACTTTGGACTTTTATACTTAGAAGAGACTTTAAACTTTGGACTGTTGAGACTTTGATAGACTGTGGAGATATTTGAAGTTGAAATGAATTCAGTTTTACATTATGATGTTGCTACGAGCCAATGGGGGCCAGGGATTGTAATGCGGCAGTTTTGATTAGGAATGCAGTCCCCCCCCCCCCACTGGCTCATATATTTAAATTTAAATGCTTGGTCATTAAGGAGTGGCACTATTTGACAGAGATTAGGAATTATGTCCATGTTGGAGTAGGTGTGGCCTTGTTGCAGAAAGTATGTCACAGGGAGTGGGTTTTAGGGTTTCAAATGCTTAAGACAGGCCCAGTGTAGTGTCTCTTTCTTTCTTCTACCTGTAGATCCTAATTAGAACTTTCAGCTACCTCTCCAGCACTGTGTTTGCCTGCATGCCTCCATGCTTCCTGCTATAAAACTGTAAGCATGCCCCAATTAAATACTTTCTTTTGTAAGAGTTGTCATGGTCATTGATTCTCTTCACAGTAATAGAACTTGACTAAGACAGGCTCCTATCTATGTAATCAAATGCATGTGAAAATGCAATTATCTGAAGACTGGTCTAAGTATTAGTACCTAGCACAGTGTCCTATTCAGTCAATTTCAAATGTGGATACATGAAAGTCATATTTTCTTATTGATAAGAAATTACCAATTATTTCCATGTCAAGATGTCCTTTGGACGCGTGGGTCAATTTTCTTTTCATTGTCCATACTTACAGATTCACTCAGCCCCTTTTCTTGACAGATGAGTTTCAAGAACTATAAACTGTGGTTTCCCCAGCCAATCTGTTTTTATCCAAATGATATTGTCTCTAGAGAATAGTCGGTAGTCATACCCTTTCATCACCCATTAACAAAACAAATTGCTTTTTTAATGATATTATTAGCAATTAACTATCAATAAAGTCTTCATAGCATAATATGACTCTCAAAAGCCACAATTAATTTTTAGCAGGGTAGCTGGTCAAGATAAGAATTATAACTGGCTAAGGTAAGAATTCATGCTTTACCTTTTGTCCAATTGATGGTGGAATGAATAGCAGAGTGATATGGGTTAGGAAAGAGGTGTATTTTTAGTAATGATGAACCAAGCCTCATAAAATCTACATACTACCTAAGATAAATCAGTATTTTAATGAACTTGAGTTCCCTATAAAATTGTACCTTAATTTCTTCCCTCTATATCTGCTTTCTGAGATGATGTGCTCACAAGTAAAGGAGTTAAATTCAAACCGTTAGGAAAAGACAAAAGTTAGATCCAATGCAAACAAAATGAATATGTCATGTTCTCCTTTTCGTCTCCAGGTATTTGACCATATGTGACATTTGAGTCACTCTGGCATGTTTTCAAAATGTTTGTTGTGAACTGATGAGTCTGAACAGTAGCAATTTGTTACATGGACACATCTCCTTGCACACTTATAAGGAGATGGTCTTTTGCAGATAAGCATTCTTTCTCTTCCTGGAGGACTGACATTTCTCTAAAAATATTTTAGATGACAAGAGAAATGGAAAATTTTAGGCCTGAACTGAAGGTCAAAATTGATTGATTGAAAAGTATCCTTACATGTACAAATTAGAAATGGTCTTTCTGAAAAGCTTGTCACACACACGTGTACATACACAGATGTGTGTATATATATATATATATATGTATATATATACACATATACATACACACATACACAACACAAATACACATTTTAGGTCATTAATGATATCTCTTATATAGGATAAACAATCTATGATAAAGACATTTATAAACAAGTGTTAAAATTTTCTTTCTAAAATCATCTTTTTAAGTTAATATAGTAAAAATGCTTGCTTAGGTGCATTGAATTAAATATTGAATTAAATATTACTTCTTTGTTATCTAGGCAAGAGGATGAGAAACTTATAGTTACTAAGATGATGTGTGTATAGAAACGTGTCTTTAATTTTGTATATATGTATAGACCAATTTCGTATATTTGTTTGGGGCAAAGCCTAATCTTAGAGCACATGTATCCACATATATATTCATAATTGTTTGTCTCATAAGATAAAAGACATATGCAATGTATAACAGTGGTAATAAGTATCTGTAAATATAAAAACTCTATGTAAAATTTGAATGTGACTAAACTAATAGAAGTATATTAATAATTATATCCTGAGTCAGCTAAGTATAATTACATCTGTAAGCAAAGTTACAAACAAACAGAAATGGATGAGGAAAATTAATATGAGGGGACATGTAGCTGTTTTGCATCATAAAAATGAAAAATTGTCTGTAATTCATCATTTAAAAAATATGATTGCTGCATTCAGTATGAATATGATCACATTGGTTTAACAGTAATTCAATTTGTAACCTACCTCTAGTGTTGGAGTGACTGTGTATCCACAAGGCAATCAACACAAGAGGTAACAAACTTCTGCTATTGAAAAAGATGGTGATGACAATTCAATACAGATCATCTGGGTAGGAGACCTCAACCTCCAGGCAATCAAGAATGAAAGGGAACCCATATTGAATTGATTTGGTTGTCATGACTTCCTCATGATAGATGGGAGTCTACCAAGCATACTGCTGGGGAAAAGTAGTGCCCATTTGTACTGTTAAGTGTAGAGGATAGCTTTTGTTGAGTGTCATAATATTGACGATACTTTCTTTTGAAACCCTCCTTTTTTATTCCCTACACCAAACATAATTTTGGGAAACATATCTATTATTGGGAATATATGGTGACTGACGAGGCACTTGTTGAAAGTATTGTATGTTGAATAACTGTAATGGAGATGCACACACACACACACAGAGGGGAGAGGGAGAGAGATGAAGGGAGGGAAGGAAGGAAGGAAGGAGGGAGGAAGAGAGAGAGAGTGATAGAGATATGATCAGAAAGCTAGCTGTTGAAAGCATTACAGAAATCTGGTACTTCAAGACACCAAAACCCTGCTCTCTAATATAATCAGGTATGTAAAAGGAATTTCTCTTCAATCTTTGTACATATATTCATATGACTTAGTATGTTTTCCCCAACATTAAACATGTAGCTTTGCTTGGCTGCAAAGTTTCTCATCTAGATCTAAAAGCCATTGCATCTAGTGGATGCATTTTTTAGTTATGCCTGAATGCTCTGATAAGATTCAGTGGGAAAACGGAAGAGGTGAGGGAAAAAGTAGAGTAAAACTGTATAGTTACTTCTGAGTCACTGGGTGCCAGCCACAGCAAGGATGAGAGATTCGGAGGTGGCATTTAGAATGTCATTTAGTTCATTTGCCTCTGGATTTTTTGTTGTTGTTGTTGTTTATAGGTTTGTTTTTTGTTTTGTTTAATCTAGGGCATAGTTCAATGAAATTGATTTGGTTTCTTTCTTGGAATGATTGCTAGCTATGGGCTCAAGGATCCTAATATTGTTCGATTTTATAGAAACCATTAAATGGGAAAAAAGGAATAATCTCTTTTTCGGTTAAAGTTCCCATCTCCTCCTTAATGGTAGTTTTCTTAGCACCTGTCTTTTGTATACCAAATCCTGCCTATTTGCCAGTTAGTGATCTGCTCACTGATTCCCAGCATATTCAACCCCTTTCTGGCCTACTAAAGACAGAGAGCACTCACCATCATTAACTTACTAAAGAGAATCCTAGTCCTCCTGATGGTTTTCATCATCCATAGTTCAAATACCAAAGGCTGAAGTGGCTAAGGTGTTAAGTCACCCAATGGAAAATGAAGTCCTATTTTGATAATTAATAATGGAAAGCTGGGGCAAAAAGATACGTATCATGATTGTAATATTTTAGAAATACTATGATTATTAGAGGATGGCTTCTGTATGTAATGCTTGGCATATGATAATAAGGATTGATATGATTGCTTTCTTTTTATCTTACAAATATCAAAACATAAGCGTCACCTTAAATCAAGGTGATGGTACACATACAGCCACACATACAGCCACACACATACACACACACACACACACACACACACACAGCAACACACAGCCACACACACACACACATATGCAGAGAGAGAGAGAGAGAGAGAGAGAGAGAGAGGTAGGCAGACAAATAGAGATAAAGAAACAGAAAGAGATTTGTTAGGAATCCATTCTCTTGCATTTATTTAAGTAAAAGTTGCTATAATAGTAGGAGCTGAAAGGTCAGTGCTTCATCCTTAAACAGCTGTGCGTATGTGTACAGGTCTTCTGAGGGATTGCCTCCTATATAATTCAGGCTGTGTGCCTACTGGATAACAATATAGTTAGTTTCCAGAAGGTAGTATCAAAACCATAATGACTGAGTGCAAGAGAGCTCATAGTTTTCTCTTTTCATCAATTATTCAGTGAACTCTCCATCTTGGTAATGCAGAACAAATGAATGAAGTGCTCTTGAAACAGATGAACTACAACATGACAAATCTTGTAGATCAGAGCTGATGTTCCAAGAAGCCATTTTTGATATTCAGTGGTGATTTTTCATATTGAAAATTGGGCAAAGAGGGAGCACAATGACTGGCCAAAATAGAGCTTTCCATCTGTAACTTATGACTATTGTCACTTAAATGGTCTATATATCACACCAACTTGTTACTGGCCCATGGCATCTAATGCAAAGAAGATGTCATGCAAATAATTTATAGCCTATTGTGTAGATGATGAAATGGCTGGTGTATATGCTCTCTCTAAGCTGCAGATTGTACCAGAGGCTTTCAAAGCCAAGATTTCTGTTCACTCACCTACTAATACAGGCCAATATTTTTCAGTTAGTAGGGGAGATTTCATGTTCCCTTTCTAAAACAGGTAAGCAGGAAACCTTGGTTTGTTTAATGCATTATGATCATTTTTGTTATTCTAGCTGAAAATTTGTAGTAAAACTAAATATTCAAAGAAAAACAAAAATCTTACAGTTGATATGCTTTTGAATTATTTTAAGGTAGAATGTCTCTCAGAGTACTATCTTTTTTAAAAAACAAACAAACAAACAGAAAGCAAACAAACAAAACCACAAGAATTACCTAACTGTTGTCCTCCATGTCCAATCCAAAATTTATAACAGGTAGGAATACCCAGGGAGGGTTAAAGTATAACTGAATGATGATTCTTTTTATTTTGAGATATCAGACAGCTGAGCTATCCCCCTAACTATCCTAACCTTCTTTAATGATCCATAGTTGTACTATACACATATTTTTTCAAAACCCTTCTTCAACTCTTTATGTTTTTAGTGCCCACCTTATGTTCATTCCCTGTTGTTTAAACTAAAAAAGCAACTGTACATTGTTGAGATTGAACAAGTAGCTTTATATATAGCAAGGATCTGTAATTAGATCATGATTGTATACCCTTTGAGTTCTATTTTTGCAGTCTACGAGACACAAACACCAGCCATTTAACTCTGATTTTAATCAGTGTGGACAGCTGAATCATACAGTTTAAATCTAGGTTATCCTTTGTGCATACAAGTCAAAATGAGGTTAGTCATGATTTATGAAGCATATAGACTAGTTCTTAGCTCATTGTATAGACTAAAGTTTGCAAGAGCTGACAAAAATATTTAGAGTCATAAAGAAGGGGGAAATGGCACAGTGAAAAAATTGAGCTCATTGTGTTGAGTGAAATGAGCCAGACTCCGAAAGATAAGGGTCGCATGTGTTCCATCATATGTGGAATCTAGATTTAAGCAAACCATAAGGCAAGTGAGCATAGGGGTTGTATTTGGAAAGAGCGGAAGAAAAAGAAGTAGATGGCAAGGGGCAAGAGTAGGTAGTGGGAAGGTGGATATGACCAACATATGTTATACCACTGAATAAAAATGAAATAATAAAACCCATCAGTCTATACAACAAATATAAGTTAATCTTAATAAAAAGGAGATAGAATGATTACTTTGATGTTTAGTTGGGCATTTACACACTTGGGCATTAATTGTTATCCTGACAGAATCAAATTCACTTGTCAGATGGGCTTACTGGCATGCCATTGTAGTATTGTCTTGATCATAATATTTGACTTAAAAACAAAACAAAACAATAAAAAACAAAAACAAAAACCAGATCCCACTATAGATAACAACACTCCATGACTGTGATCCTGGAGCATATATAATAGAGAAAAATTTTGCAGCACCAAACATCCATTGTTCTATAAGCTCTAGTTGTGTCTTGTCCGCCATCTTGTTTTTCCTGCTGTGATGTACTGTACCTTGAATGGCAAGCTAAAATAAATCCATTTTCTCTTCTGTTGATTTTGTGAAAATATCTTGTCATAGTAATAGAAAAGTAACAGGAAAGGACAGACAGTAAGTTCATAAAGAGCAAAAATAAACACCACATTTAAAGCTTGTATGGAGAATAAGATAGGTTGAAAATAATTCTTGTGGTTGGAGAGACAGTTCAATGCTTTAGAATATGTACTGCTCTTGCAGAGGATTAAACTTCAATTCCCAGCACTTATATCAGGAAGCTCACAACTGACTGTAATTTCATCATGGTGGTTTAAATGAGAATGGCCCCCATAGGTTCATATATTTGGATAGTTGGCTTTCAGTTGGTGGGGTTGTTTTGGAAGGATTAGGATGTATGGCTTTGTTGTCACTAGGTGTGTCACTAGGGGTGAGATTGGAGATTTCAAAAGCCTAGACCATTTCCATGATCTCTGTCTGCCTTGTGCTTACTGATAAGAATGCAATTTCTCAGCTACTATTCCATTTTGATTCTGGCCTGCCTACTGCCACAATTTCCGCCATGATGATCATAGACTCCAACCCGCTGGAATTGTAAGCAAGCCTCTAATAAGCTTCTTTCTTCTATAAATTGCTTTGGTCATGGCGATTCTTCAAAGCAACAGCCGAGTAAGCAGCATAAGTTCCAAGAGATCTAAAATTTATGTTTGCCTCCCTGGGCACTGTACTGATATGTACACACACATCACCCACCCAGAGACACATAGTTTAAACATGTAGCATGGTTTAAATTAAAAAAAAAATAGGAAGTGAATAATTGCCCATATCCTTCTGAAAGTTCGTACTGGGCTCTATACCTTAGAATCTATTGGCCCTATTCACATGAATAAGAATAGTACTTAATACATTTTTATTTTCATTAAAATATAATTACATAATTTTCCATCTTTACTACTTCTAATGCTCTACCCTCCCATATAACCTCTCAAATTTATGGTCTCTTTTTCTTTGATTTTCACTGACACATACACATATAAAAGCATAAATATATAAATATAACCTTCTGAGTTCATTAATGTTTCTTGTATGTACATGATTTCAGGGCTGACCAGTGGTTATTGGATAATCAATTACAGGGACATCATCCAAAGAGAAGACTAATTTTTCCTCTCGGAAGTCATTAATTGTCTGTAGTTCTGGTTTTACTAGTGGGACTCCCTTGAGGTTTCCCTCTTCCCTGGTAGCATATCTATTAGTGTTGTCACTGTTCAGATCTTGTTTATGCAGACATATTGTTACAGTATCATGGCTGTAACTTCATGTCATTTCTGGGAGGCACAATTTCACACTGCAAACTTTTGCTCCCTCTTCTATCTATGATGTTTCCTGAGCCTTAGGAATATGAGTTGTATTGTAGATATATTTCTTGAGTCTGGGCACATCATGATCAGTTTTTCTATAGATTTTGAGCAATTGTAGCTTCCTGTGGAGATCTCCATCTGCTGCAAAGAGATGCTTCTTTGATTAAGGATGAGAGCTACACTCATCAAGCAGAACCAGTTTGTGATCCTTAGGTCTAGGGGTTGTTTAAGGCTCTCTCTTTAAGATGGAGCAAGGTTGCAGAATTTACTGAGTTGAGTAATGATATATTCAAATGTTATTGTCCTTCATTTTCCACTTCTACCACTTGAAAGATCTGTTTAAGTCTGAAGATTTCTCTTTTGGACTATGTTTTCTTTATTAGGAAGAAGAATGGCCTGACTTTACAAGTTCCAGAGAGAAGATATAACATCTAATATAGTTTTTCTAACATGTGGTATTACACATAAAGCCCAACACTGCTTACACTATTATTCTTTTAATATTTATTCAATTTTTATAGTAATAAGTTTTATTATATTTCTTAAAATTATTTTTAAATGTAAATATATTTTGATCATGTTTTCCCTTCCCCCAAGTCCTCCCATATTTTCTCTCTCCTCCCTATTCACCTAACTTTAAATTCTTTGTTTAAAAAAAATTAACAAAATCCAAGTAGAATTGAAAAATACATCCAAACCAAGAAAAATAAAATAACATACAAATATTAAAGCACACCGGACAAGATAAAACAAACAAACTAACTAACAAAAAACACACAAAAATACAACCAAATAAAAACACATACACAAGAAAACTGTGGAGTTCAATATGTGTTGGTCAGCTACTCCTGTCCTCTAGTGGTTGTCACTACAGGACAGTGGAGAAAACTGATTTTTCCTCTCCTAACAGATATAAATGATAGTTTAGTTGTTAATCTTTACCCCCAGGGACTAGGTTTCTATTCACTTTTTTAGAAGAAAGCCATAAAATACATGCAGAAGACCTGGTGCAGACCTGTTCAGGGCTTGTGTGCACTTCATTAGTTTCTATGAGTTCCTATGAGCTTCATTCATGTTGATGCAGAGGGCTTTGTTTTCTTGGTGTCCTCCATCCCCTCTGGCTCTTACATTCCTTCTGCCTCCTCTTTTGCTGAGTTCTCTGAGCTCTGTCAGGAAAGATTTGTTGGAGATAACCCATTTAGTGTTAACCCATTTAGAGAGTGTTTCACAATCTCTCATCTCTGTGTCATTTCTGGCTGTAAGTCTTTTCTCATCTGCTATAGGAGAAAGCATCTCTGATGATGTCTGAACAAAGCATTGATTTATGAGTATAGCAGAATATCAGTAGAAGTCATGTTATTCATACATTTTTGTTTTGTTTTCTTGTTTTAGACTAGTACTATTTGGTTATTACCCTAAGTTCCTAGGCTGTCTTGTCTCTTATTCTTGGTCACCCAAGAAGCACCAAGGATGAGTTTCATCTCGTGGAATGGGCCTTAAATCAAATCAGTTATTGGTGGGTCATTATTGCCATAACCTTTGTGCCACCATTGCCCTACATATTTTGCTGGCAGAACACCATTGTAAATCAAAGGCACATCCACTACAGAAATTAGTGTGGCAGTTCCTCAGGAAGATAAGAATCGATCTATCTCAAGATTCACCTATACAACTCTTTTGACATAAACCCAAATAACACTTCACCTTATGACAGAGATACTTGCTCAGAAATGTCCATTCTGCTTTAGTCATAATATCTTGCAACTTAAAACAACCTAGATGTCCCTAAACAGAAGAATTGATAAAGAAATTGTATTAATACTTTTTTAAAAAAATATATGTGTGGATACATGTGCATGAGTGCTGG
>CM052722.1:92954177-92964293 GCA_028551405.1 Uromys caudimaculatus
ACAAACTAAATGATCAGTTCATTTAGCACTTGCAGCTTTCTGAATCACAGTTTCAACAACTACCCAAGCCAATTCCTTATAATTTCGTTTGTGAACATGTACATATAATTGTGTGTGTGTGTGTAAAGTTTTAAAAATCTACATAACACATACAACCATACTGTTTGTTCTGTTGCTCTGCAGAACCCAGACTATTACAAGATACTCTTAAAGAAAACATCACAAATATCCCCACATAACTTTCATAGTCACTTTCTCAAAGGCCGACTTGTTTATATCTGGCACAAATGTGACAATGTAAATGAGACTGACACTCTATTTTCCTAATAGATTCCATTATTGAACATTATTTACATTGTTTTTTACTAAAGTATGTTAAAGATTTTTCCCTAATAATATTATTTATGTGAGCTAAGTGTGCTTCCTGTTATTTGTAATATTTGTGCCACAAATTGAGTCTGCAAATTAGTCTGTTTTGAGGCAGTAAAATTATAGGTTAGGAATATTCTTTTAGTCTAATCGTTTTTCCCATATGCTTTTCCCATATAGACCTATCCCAATAACACTAATTATTCAACATTGAACAAAACTTCAATTTGTATGTAAATATAAATATAAATAATATAAATATAAAAAATCTATGAAACTTTTCAAAGATTTCCTCTATTAACAGTTCCTGCTAAGATATTTTAAAACATTTATTAAAATATCACCAATCTCTAATTTAAAATATTCTGAGCCTGTTTTTTCACTTTCATGTTCTCTCATTGTTCTGCTTTTAAAAGAAGGAACTTTCCCTGGGTCATGATGACTTATTTAAAAATAATTGTACCGAGAAGGTGTTAAACAGGCCACGAAAGTGATAACATTAGCTCTTCCAGGCTATTGAACATCCCATTTCTAATTTAATGATTCAGATGTTTTCCAAACCTTTATACAATTAATATTAGTTAATAGGTATAGAAATGTTCATAACACATTCACCCAAGGAGATGAAATATTTTTTAATGGCTGCAATATAAAACTCCAGGCAAATGAGTTTCTCAAATAGTACTACTGTCTGCACCAAGGTGGTAGGCATTTTCCAATTGTGCACATTAAAATTTTGACTTCACATACAACCTTTAATGTATGCTTCAGTAGCTACTGGGGGATGGGAAAGACATTACTAATTGAAATGCCTTAATAACCTGAGAGCTTTCAGAGTTGGATGAATCCAAGAGAAATGCTTTGAAGTAGATATTTGATTCCAGTTATGTTTAGTACATGCTGGAAGTAAACCCTTTATGACAGTTATATTATTGTCAAATTGCTAAACCTTGCATTTTGTAGTAATTTGACTCTCTTACCAAATACTGTCTCAATTAATTCCTGGAATGAAAAATGACACAAAATATGAGTAAAGAGCAAAAACTACTTCACAATCATTTGCTGCAGAAATCACTGAAGGAGATATGATATGAAATGACTTTTACCCCAATTCTCCATTACTTTTATATCATAAACTTGAAAAAATATGAACACATTCTAAACTAGAGCTGAATTATTTATTGTCATATCTAATTGAAGAATCATATATAGTCAGTGCTACTTGGGGAATTTGGACCTTTGTGAAATACTCTTACAATTTTGGTTAATATTTACATTTATTAACAGAAAAACTGGTAATGGTACTTGATAGTAATTTTATCTATTTAAGTTGGTACGCTTTTGTTTTGTTAGTTGCTAACAAAGCCATCTTTGTCAACTTTTTCTGACTTTCTGGGTGGTAGAAAAAACTGAACATTATTTTGAAGAATAAAACCTTTCCATCACTCCTTAATATACAATGTATTAGACAGTTGGATTACTAATTCTGAACTCCCTCCTGATACTTGAAGTATGAGGTGTGTAACTTTTAGTTCTATTTCTCATTATCATCATCAGGTTTGGGAACTCAGAGTTTTCCATATACATGTCTGTAATACCACAAACAAGCAGGTAACATACTTTATTGGATCTGAGCTTTGTGATAAGGAGGATTTTATTGGTCTTTTATGATCAACACATATTTAATAATATATAATCACTGTCCTTCAAAAGTTAGCACACCAAATTTTTGAAACCTCAAAGTCTGGCTCCAGTGACACAACTCTTTCCAACAAGACCACACATTTTAATCCTTTCCAAACATATCGACTGGGGATGAAGTATTCAAATATAAGCTGATGGGGGCCATGCTTACTCATTTCACTACACTGAGGATCCAGATGTATGTGTTTAAGTGGAGGATAGCCCATCTTGTGGGATGAAGCAAACATTTTGCAACATACTCTACTGGGTTGTAAATACAAGAACATAACATTTATAGGCAGATTTCAGACTACAATCCTAGGTGAGGCATGTCACTATCCAGTCGAGTCTACTCAGTGGTCCTCAGTTTAGTAATCAACTCTTTAAAAAAAAACAAGGTGGATGATTCCAGAGAAGAAATGACACCCAAATATATATGTTCTCTGCCATACACATGAAGATTCATACATGAACATTCTCTCTCTCTCTCTCTCTCTCTCTCTCTCTCTCTCTCTCTTTCTCTCTCTCTCTTTCTCTCTCTCATACACACACACATACATACACACACGCACACACACACACACACACACACACACACACACACACACACCAAATCAAACTTTGTTTTTTTAACAAGAGAAATCTGTGGATAATTTCAGTTCATAAAGTACTTACCTTTCAAGTATAAGGACATGAGTGTGATCCCTAGAACCCACAGAAAAATAATTAGGTTTGGTGTTACGTGCTTCTATTCCCAAAGTGACACCCCAACTTGCCATACATTTGCATTTGAACCTCAATATATATGTGCAACCCCATATGCATGCATACATGTACACAAACACATGCACAGACACAAAATGGCAATAATAGGCTAAATTATTATTAACATTTTCTGATTGACAAAATCAATCAATCAATCAATCACCAGTTTTGATGAGGTAGAAAAAAATGAATGTATGCAAACAGTTCATGGGAATGTACATTCGATTCTTAAGACCATTGTATAAAAACAGTATAGAGGCTTTTACAAAAAAGTATACATGAAATTCCATGTGATCCCACAATTCCACTTTTGGGTAGATATCCAAAAGAAGTTATGTTCCTATTGCAGAAAATAAACATTCTCAGTGTCATATAGAGAAACCATGAACAAAGTGAAAAGAATTCAGCAAGGCAACTTCTTTTTGCAATAACAGTACAGAATGGTGTAAGCTAGGATAGCAGTTTTACTAGTTGTGGAAGGTTCCTGTGTTTTCACTGTAGTGTATGTGGTGACTGCATGATTCCCCCTTGGCTGGGACCCTGCCTCACATTCTTTCATGATTTGCTAGTTTTAAAAGGAGTAATGCAAAGGAGATGAAGGAAAGGGGGATGGGGGAGGTCAGCTGCCATAGACCATCAAGTTCTAAGAGCAAAATATTTATCCAGTGGGAGAGAGTGAAAGATTTCATAGAACTTTCAAAGGTGAGACTAGAAAGATGGCATAGTAGTTAAGAGCACTGGCTATTCTCCTATTGGACCTACGTTTAATTCCATGCACCCACAGAGTAGATTGAAATTATCTTTACAGCCAGAGCTATACAGAGAAATCCTGTCTCGAAAAAAAAAAAAAAAAAGAAATTATCTTTAACTCTCAGTTCTGGGGATCCAATGTCATCTTCTGGATTCTCTGAGCACCAGGCCCACATGTAGTACACATAAATACACTGACACATATGAAATAGTTTTTAAAATATATTACAAATTAGGGTAGTATAAGGTTAATACATTTGCATTGAAATTACACAGCATGGAAAGATCTGTAGACTGTTGACCTTTACAAGCTTCCTATCTCTGAGAGAGGAAAAAACCTTTTTACACCATTTTGAAGACGTATTTGCACTCCTATGGTCACTGCACCATTATTCACAGTAGCCAAGATAGAGAAAATGTTGAAATGTCTTCGGTGAATGAATGATTTTAAAGTGGGTATGCATTTGTGTGTGTATGTGAGTAAAAGAGAGTGAGTGTGTGTGTCTCTGTGTGTGTGCGTGTGAAAAATAAAGAAAAGTGTAAATGATACTGGTCAAAAGGAAAGGCATAGAAATAAAAACAATACAAAGTATAAGGCAAAACTTCAAATCACTATCAATATTACATATATATATAATTACAGCATATATATATATATATATATATATATATATATATATATATATATATATATTACTGCTAAAATATTTACAGTTTTCAATCTTCTAACCCTTACCAAAAAAATAAGCTCAGTACTCACTACTTACTTTTCATCTTTTCCATGGTAACATTTTCAACTGAAGAGGCCTTGAGATAATACAAGTCAAGAATCCCTCCAGCAAGCAAAATGGACTGAAGTTAACTGCTGAGCTTTGCCAAGACAAAGTAAGCATGTCCTTCATAATTCCTGCTTCATAAAAAAGTCTGTCAGATAATTGGGCCAGAAGGCTGAAGAGGTGATGCTCCAACAACACAGAGAAAATTGGGGGAAGTACCCAGGCAGCCAGCTTTCTCTGTCATTTCTATAGTTTTGGAAGCTTCTTGCCTATAATTCCTGTATACTCAGGAAGTCTCTGGTGGAGTTAAAGACTAGATGGTTACAGTCTCACATATAAGTTTAAGTTGTTTAGGATTTAAGACAATGTTTTTAATTCTAAGAAGATGCTTTAGGTTGGTAATGCAAGTTATGATAGAAATTGGTTTAGGTAAAGAACTCTGAACTCACTAAGATAAGATAGATAGTAGAGTTTTCTCCAAGGTTGCCAAATGCATATGGACTGGACATTGTAAATGTAATCTTACCTGATAGTTTTCATAATTGTTATTATTGTATATATTTTATTAATGTAAGAGAAAGAGTCTTTTATTGGATCAAAAGGGTTAGATGTAGATAGAACCTTTATGAACTGTGTAGAAGCATCACCTGTAAATGAAAAGCCTATGGCCGATGACTTCGGGCAGGATTAAAAGGTGAGAGATTGGATTATGGGAAATAGTCGGGCACTGGAGATTCAGCCTGAATGTTGTTGTGGACAAATGCATGAACCCGAGGGGAGGCAACTAGCCATGTGGCAAGATTAAGATAGGAATAAATGAGATAATTGAGTTACAAAAATAAAGAAAAAAAAAAAAAAAAAGAATCCCTCCAGGCAATCAAGAGACAGACATGGATATCTGTCACAATCTGATCTCACAACTTTTACTTAGGTCTCCAAGTATACAAAAACAACTCATAAGCACAACACTATGTCCAGAAGCCAGGAAATATACTTACTTTCTTTAAAATTAGTGGTAAAAGACGTAAGCACAAAAATGTTGTAACAAGATATTTCCAAAAGAACTTCAACTGATGAAACACAAAGCTAGTTTTAACTTTTTTTTAATTTGAGTTCACTTCTACTGTCTCATGTTGTCTTAAGAGATTTCAATTTAGAATCTAAAGATTCTCACCTTCTATCTATATTCAAACCTTGAATATAGATAAATGCAGAAGAAGTTAGTATTGTCCATACAATGGTGATTGCTTCCTGTCACAAATTAATTCATAGGAAAGTTCTTTAAAATTGTGCTTTTAAGCATTGGTTCACGGATCGTTAGCTCCTTGCAGAGAGATTGAGAGCTGAAACAGCCACTGTCCTCTAAAGGAAACCTGATGGCTAAAATGACATGAAAGTCAATAGAAAAATCGAAGATTTACCAAAATGTAGTTGCAAATGTCAACTCAAAGACTTACTGATGAAGGCATAAAGGAAACTGCGATATATGGTGGATCACCAAGAAAACAGAAAAGGATAAAGGAGAACAATACAGTAGTAGTTTGCTTCTTTCCCCAAAGAGCCCATGTTTTGCTAGGGCATAGTAAATAGGAGTCTTTCTCCAAAGCCTATTCATGTATGATGCCAGAAGAAATTAAGGTCCCATCCTCCAATGACCAGTGGAAGAAAGGGACTAGAGAACATACTGCTTGCTTTATGTCTCCAGACCTATTGTCCAGTTGTTTAGAGAGTTGTACATAGAATTTGCATGTAAAATATTTGAACCCTAAATGAATGCCTCTTGATATCAGATAGTGACTTTTAAAAAATTATGCTTGTTTGTGCACTCCCTTTGTCTTTCAGACATCTTTCCCCAATCTTTCTATCTGAAATCACTCTCCTTAATAAAGGATGCTTCTCAAATTCTATTCTTCCCCCAATTGTTCTCCCTCTCTCTACCCTCTCTCTGGTGTGTGTGTGTGTGTGTGTGTGTGTGTGTGTGTGTGTGTGTGTGTGTGTGAACTTTTGTAACAATATGTCCTAAAGGGAATGGCCATGTGTTGAAGGCTTGTTTGCTAGCCTGAGGGTGGATCTTTAGTAAAAGGAAGTTTAGTTCTTGGGTGGGTTACCTTGAATCAGGTAAGGAGATCTTGATCTCTTCCTCTCTATCTTTGTTTGCTTCCTAGCTGCCCTGAGCCAAGAAGCTCTGGTCCTCTATGCTCTCCCTTCAAGGACGTTCGGCTTTTGCCACAGGTCCAGAAAAAGTGGAGCCAAGAAATCATACCCTGAAACTTTGAGAGAAAATCAATTTTTTTGTACGTTTAAGTTGATTACCTCAGATACTTTCCCACATAGGCAGAAAAACAACTAGTGGAAAATTCTTTTGCATATGGATATCCAGTTTCCCCAGCATCATTTATTGAAGAAACTGTCTTTGCTCATTAAGGATTATTAGTAAGTTTGTCAAAGATTAATTGACCACATTTGTGTGGGTTAATTTTTGGGTTCTTTATTTTATTTCACAGATCTATATGTGTGTGAACATGCACATGACATATAGTTTTAATCAATATGGTTCTGTGATGTGATTTGAAGAAAGGAGATGAGACGTCTCCAAGTTCGTTCCCTTTTCTTTACACTGTTCTAACTATTCCATGTCTCCTGTAATTGCATTCAAATTTTGAGCTAGTTTTCTCTTATTTCAGTGGAAAATGTGATGGGAATTTTGACAGGAACTGAAACAAATCTCTGGAGTATATCTTCGGTAGTGTTAGGAAGTTTAGCAATATTGCTTCTGCCAGTGTATGCATATGAGCTGTCTTTCTATTTATTTTATTCTTCTACAGTTTTTGTTCATTAGTGTTTGATAGATTTTGATATACACAACTGTCACCTATTTGCTGAATTTTAAACCAAAGTATTTTGTTATTTTATTTCATTATTTTCAATATACTTACATCCCTATAGAAAAATTTATCTCCAGTTGACATCTGCTCACAAAGAAAAAAAATTAGTTTTCTCCAATGGAGTCTCACTAGGTATAGTAATTACACTTAAAGTCAGGGCCCATGCCTAGCAGTAGACAGCAAACACAGAACAAATTTAATGGTATTTTTGTAGACATTTTTTGTCATATGGTTTTATTTGGACTTTTATGTACTGATCTTTTACTTATTCTTATGGTTTCCAATTTGTGTGTGTGTGTGTGTGTGTGTGTGTGTGTGTGCGCGCGCGTGCGTGTGTGCTTTTTCCCTATTTTTTTTTTAATTAAATCTAAATTCTTGTGTGTTTGTTTTTTAAAGAAAGAGACAGAAAAAAAAGTTATGGAGTTGGGTATGTATGGAAGTAGGGAAGATTTGGGATTAGTTGCGGGGGAGCCATTATAAGAATATATTATGTGAAAAAATTATTTTCAAAATCACAGAGAGAGAGGAGGGAATGAGCCTGTAAATATCACCCAGAAATGAATGTAGGCATATCAGAAAGATGTCCATGATGCTCACATAATAAAGACATTGAGTTATACCCCATGAGTGGTACTTGTTATGTGTACTTTTTTCTATGCCAACTGTTAAATTTAATGTATTCTAAGGTTTTCATTTAAAGGTAGACCCATTTGCTGCTTCCACAGTAAATATAAGTTGTAATGTCTAGTTATCCATATTTGATTTATTTAAATAATTACTATGTTCTATTTTTACTTTGGCAGAAGGATTATCAAATTTTAAAATTTTTTATAAAAACAACTTTTTGCAGTCATGGTTTCCATTTCTTAGCCTATTTCCATTTCACTTTGCTTTGTCTGATGTTCATTATTTTATTTCTCACTTTAAACCACAGAATCTTTCATTCCTAATTTCTTACTTTTTTTTTTTGCGTTTTCTTATTATAAAAACATTTATTCTTCTACCTTTTCTTTTTAAAACTGCTTTTCTTGCATGCCATAAGTTTTTGTTTATGTTGTTGCCATATTTGTTTGTCTCAGGTTTGTCATTTGGTTTTGATTTCTTCTTTGATCTATTATTTTTTTCAGGACTTCATTATTTCCATATATTTGTGGATTTTCTTATTTTGTGTTTGAGTGACCAATGAGTTCCCGAAATCTGACCTGTCTCTAAACCATTGTCCTCTACTGTGGTTCTAGATGGCTGAAACCATGCCATTTTTTTTCTTAAATGGATGATAAGTAAAACTCATATCCTCAAACTTACACAGTGTAAATGTAACTTTAATTTGCCTGATGTAATTGGTATCTCCAAGGCTTACTGCCTCCATCTGCTAACCTAGGCCTAGTCTTGAAGCTTCTAGTTTCTATACAATCTAATCTAAGCCTATAATCTTTTCAGCCTCTGAGACTTACTGCTGAATAAGCTGACTCTTTCCAGTTCTTTCTGAACTATGGTTGGCTGGTTCAACTTAGCGATTCTGGCTCAAACTCCTCTCCAAGCTAACTGATTCAATCTGGCTTCTCTCGGTTTCTCACTGAAATTCTCTGCTTAGCCTCAACCTTATGCTGGCAACTCATTTTAATCTTCTGGCTCCTTCTTATTCTTTGGCTTTAAGGGCCTCTGCTGCATGAATGGAGTGGAACTGAATTCAATTCTGCTGCACTGCCTCCTGTGCTGACTGACTGAACTGAACTTAACTGACTGACACATCTGACTCCCTTTCTCCTCCTGCACTGCTCTTAATAGCCTCCTTTACCTGTCTGTTCTGTTAAGAGTTGGGTGTATCCTATCTCTGACTCATTTTTTCAAATCTTTTTCTGATTCATCAATTTGTCTGCCCCTCAGTTAGATGTTACTTCCAAATATGGCTGCTTCATTCCACCAACTAACTTTCTCAACATTGTTTGGAAATAAAGATGTGTACTAAGGACATGTGTCCATTTTAGCCACATCACATAGACCTAGAAGGTTTTTGGACGTTATCTCTTGCCAAAGCAGCCATGCTGCTAGATACAAATTCCAAGAACAAATACAAATACAAAACACAAGAAGCAGTTTACCAACTGAGCTGTCCCTCTATTCCATTTCACTAGTATTATATCATTATAACACATCATTATTTTAAGGTTTTGTTTTAACCTAATTTTCTTTTAAAATATTTCTTTTCTCTTCCTGCCACTTCTATTATGTATATATGGTTCTCCTCACAATTTTTTATTGTTATATTTTGCTTTCCATTATTACATTCTATATAGCCATGGCTGGCCTGTAAATTACTATGTAGCCAAGGATGATGTTCACTTCGGATGTTCACCCTCTACCCCAATTCCTGGGACTAAAGGTATCATTACTCTATTTGTTTATGAACCCAATGGTCCCAGTTAAGCTGGTCAAGCACTCTATCAATTAGCATGTATCTCTAGCCTTGAACTTTATGTTCTTCACTTCTTTCATTTCTCTCCACACTTTGAATTATTTTGTTTGGTTTCTCAAGTGTATTAAGCCTTGTAAGTGGACCCTATGATTACATATTTTGATTTATGATCAGGTTACCTTTGAAAATCAAGCCATGAATTTTACATAATGTCTTACATAATTTTCTGTGTGGAAGTTTGTTTTTAGAAAACTAAAAAGAAACTGGGTTAGGTTTGAATAAATTATTTCTATCATAGAAAAATATCCATTTCTTGGTCTTTAAAAATGAATATTCGACAGGAACTTGGAAGGCCCGTGAGTGGGGTTGAGGGGAGCAGCACCTCCCGCCCAGACCCGCCCGGATCTGCCGGGATCCCGGGCCTGAGAACCCGGGAACAGAAAGACTCCGAAACTTCCCGATCTCACTTGCA
>CM052722.1:92964793-92981295 GCA_028551405.1 Uromys caudimaculatus
ATAATTTAGTTGAAGATATTTGCTGGTCCTTTTAGTTGGGAATCTTCACTCTCTTCCATACCTATTATCCTTAGGTTCTGTCTTCTCATTGTGTCCTGGATTTCATGGATGTTTTTGGTTAGAAGGTTTTTCCATTTTGCATTTTCTTTTACTGTTGTGTCGATGTTATCTATGGTATCTTCTGCTCCTGAGATTCTCTCTTCTATTTCTTGTATTCTGTTGGTGATGCTTACATCAATGTTTCCTGATCTCTTTCCTAGGTTTTCTAGTCTCAGGGTTGTCTCCATTTGTGATTTCTTTATTGTTTCTGTTTCTATTTTTAGCTCCTGGATAGTTTTTTGCATTTCCTTTGTCTGTTTGATTGTGTTTTCTTGAAATTCTGCCTGTTTGATTGAGTTTTCCTGTAATTCTTTAATTGATTTTTGTATTTCCTCTTGAAAGGCTTCTAGTTGTTTATCTCTGTTCTCTTGTATTTCTTCAAGGGTGTTATTCATTTCTTTCTTCACGTCTTCTATCATCATCATGAGAAATGATTTTAGATCTGAGTCTTGCTTTTCTGGTGTGTTGGAGTATCCAGGGCTTGCTGTGGTGGGAGAGCTGGGTTCTGATGGTGCCGAGTACTCTTGGTTTCTCTTCTTTATGTTCTTACCCTTGCCTTTTGCTATCTCATTAACTCTGATGTTAGCTGATCTTACTCTGTCTGGTTGTGGCTTGCCCCTCCTGCAGGTCTCTGTTTCGGTACTCCTTGAAGACCAGCTCTCTCTGAGAGGTGTTTTGGTTTGGAGAACTGTGGCACAGGGTTCGCTCTGGGGTGCAGAAAGGAATCAGAAAGATCTTGTCCCCAGCTGTACCTTGGTTCCTATGCCCTGATGGCTCTGCAAGGGTCCCTCTTGATCCAGTGAGTTTGAACAGAAGTGGTGGTTTTGCCTGTGCTCAAAGGTGTGTCAGCACTCCTGGGATACCCACTCTCTCCTGGAGCCTTGTGGCCCAGGCTGAGGTCCCCAGGCACAGGCCCCTGGTGGCCCAGGCAGAGGTCTCCACCCACAGATGAAACTGGAAGGTTCAGAGGTTTCCTGGCACAGGGTTCTCAGGCCCTGGATCCTGGCAGATCCGGACGGGTCTTGGTGAGAGGTGTTGCTCCCCTTAACCCCATTCATGGCTTTTCCAAGCTCCTGGGAGGGTAGCTTTCTCCGGAGCTCATTGGCTGTGGACTCCTGGTGGTTCAGGCAGAGGTCTCCACCCACCTATTTCTTTCTTTCTTAAAGTCTTCTATCATCATCATGAGAAATGATTTTAAATCTGAGTCTTTCTTTTCTGGTGTGTTGGGGTATGCAGGGCTTTCTCTGGTGGGAGTGCTGGGTTCTGATGATGCCAAGTAGCCTTGGTTTCTGTTCCTTATGTTCTTACCCTTGCCTTTTGCCATCTTGTTAACTCTGATATTAGCTGATCTTACTCTGTCTGTCTGTGGCTTGTCCCTCCTGCAGGCCTCTGTATCAATACTCCTTGAAGACCAGCTCTCTCTGAAAGATATGTGGTTTTGGAGAGCTACGGCACAGGGTCAGCTTTGGGGTGTAGACCGAAACCAGAAGGATTTTTTCCCCCAGCTGTCCCTTGGTTCCTGTGTCCTCATGGCTCTGCAAGGTCCCTCTTGATCCAGTGAGTTTTAACAGAAGTGGTGGTTTTGCCTGTGCTCGAAGGTGTGTCAGCACTCCTGGTATACCAGCTCTCTCCTGGAGCCCTGTGGCCCAGGCTGAGGTCCCCAGGTCCCGGTGAGCAGAGGTGCTTGTCTTAACCCCACCCACGGTTTTTCCAAGCTCCTGGGAGGGTAGCATTCTCCTGGCACTACTCGGCTATGGAACCCTGGTGGTCCAGGCAGAGGTCTCCTGGCACAGATGGAAACTGGAAGGTTCCTATGCCCGACTTTACCTCAGTCCCTGTGTCCTGCATGTTCCAGGTGGGTCCCGGTGAGCAGTGGTGCTCGTCTTAACCCCACTTATGGCTTTTCCACACTCCTGGGAGGGTAGCTTTCTCCTGGCACTACTTGGCTATGCAACCCTGGTGGCCCAGGCACAGGTCTCCCGCCACAGATGGAAACCGGAAGGTTCCTTTCCCTGACTTTTCCTCTTCATTCTGTGTGTCCTGAGGGCCTGGGAGGCTAGCTTTCTCCTGGCACTAATTGGCTATGGTGTCCTGTGGTACAAGCTGAGGTTCCAAGCTACAGATGGAAACTGGAAGTTTCCTATGCCCAACTTTACCTCAGTCCCTGTGTCCCGCGGGTTCCAGACAGTTCCCGGTGAGCAGTGGTGTTCGTCTTATCCCTACTCACAGCTTTTCCACGCTCCTGGGAGGGTAATTTTCTACTGGCGCTACTTGGCTATGGAACCCTGGTGGCCCAGAGTACTAGTTACATTTAATAAAGCTATTTTATATTAAATAGCTAAAGATAGATGAAGATACATTTTAAATTATTCAATTTTTTACTGATTTTTTTACTTATTCACCATATATCTTGCTCAGTGTCCCCCTCCCAGTGACCTCCTCCCAAAGTACTTCCTTCATCCACTTCTCCTCTGAGCAGGTCCCCCCCCTTGGGTATACGCCTACCCTGGCACTTCAAGTCTCTGTGAAGCTAGGTGCATCCTTTCCCACTGAAGTCAGACGAGGCACCCTTGGTAGAAGAATGCATCATGCAGACAGGCAACAGACTTTGGGATAGCCCTGCATTCCAGTTGTTCAGAACCCACATGAAGACCAAGCTACACACCTGATACATATGAGTTGGGAGGCCTAGGTCTAGCCCATGTATGTTCTTTGGTTGGTGGTTCATTCTCTGAGAGCCCCAAGGGTCCAGGTTAGTTGACTTATGTTGGTCTTCCTGTGGAGTTCCTATCCCCTTTAGGACACACAATCCTTCTTTCTATTCTTGCATAAGAGTCCCCAAGTTCCACCTACTGTTTGGCTGTGGATGTCTGCATCTGTCTGATTTAGCTGCTGGGTGAAGCCTCTCAGAGGACAGCCATTCTAGAATCTTGTCTGAAAGCATAATGAAGTATCATTAATAGTATCAGGGATTGTTGCTTGCCTATGGGATGGGTCTCAAGTTGGCCTGGTTATTGGTTGGCAATTCCCTCAGTCTCTGTTCCATTCCACATCCCTGAATTTCTTGTAGACAGGACAAATGTTGGGTCAAAAATGTTGAAGAGAGATTGGTGTCACTATTTGTCCTTTGGGGTCCCACCTAGCTACAGGAGGTAGCCTCTAAATGAACATATATTAATTTACATTATTTTGAGTTTTTTTGATGGCTTAAAGTGAAAAATCATAAGAATTGATCAAGAAATATATGAACACCAAAAAACAAAATAAAATTCCTTTCTTTCAACCATGCATTCTTAGTTTTCTCCTCACTGTGGAAATCAATGATATCAAAAAGTGACAAAAGCAAAGAAGAGTTCAATTTGGCTAATATTTTAGAGGTTTACTCTTTTATAGTGTGGAATTCATGGCATCAGGAGCTTGAGATGGCTAATCACATTGTGTGCCAGGCAAGAACAGTGGTTCCAACTACAGTCTCAAGAATATAATATATTATACTTGTAGTAAATACATAAGTCCTACAACATATGGATGGAAAGTTTAGCAAGAAATAAAGAAAAGTCAGTAACCATAAACTTTGGCATGTTGATTGCATATAAAATTGAGGTCCTTTATGCTTCAAGGAAATGATTGCTGAAAAGTGCAAGGTTGGGAGGAAGTTTAGAATTAAGAATTTGAATCTAAACTCTTCAATTCTCATTCAAGCTATTCAATGTTCTTTCTGAGATATTAAAAAAATTACTAAAAATCACTGTTTTTTCATCATCTCCTTTGTGAAATGATGATGATGATGATGATAAATACCGCCTGGTATAATGATTATAAAGATTGCATACAAAATACATATGACATTTTCCACATTGTCAGCATTCTACAAATGATAACTGTTGCTGTTGCCTCCCCTTGCTATGCCATTCCTCTTAGCACAAGTCATCATCCACATTAAAATAAATACCTAAAACATTTGTATCTCGTGAATTGGTGGTTTTTCATTAGCAGAATCTGTCTTCTCCATGGTAAACTCAGTTGTGCATTAGCTTCAATTCATTAGATGTCCCAGAACGTGCCTAATTTTAAGAGATTTATTTCTTAGATACAATAGTTACTCCACTTATATAATAAATCAATTGTTTATATTCTTTCAAAAATTGTCTTTTTAAATCTTAACCCTCAAGATGACAGTGTTTGGATTTGAGACATAAGGAAAGTAGTTAGACCCTAGTGGTAGTGCCATCATGAATGATGTTTGTCCTCTTATAAAATACCCCTGCATCTTCTTACATATTAATAAACAAGTAGATCGCAACCTATGAACAAAGATGTAAACTCTTACCAAAAGCAAATCTACCAATGCCTTAATATTGATTCAGAACTTTGAAAAATAAATGTATTTTTTCTAGAAATCACCCAGTTATAATTAGTTATAGCAACCTGCACTAAAATAGCCATCTATTAATATAAAGAAGACACAAAAATCCATGGAGTTGTATATTTTTTTAACAGTTCCCATCTCAGATTATAAATTCACAGGTCTCTATAGGGTTTCTAGCACAATCCAACACATAGGTACCATAGCATTTGACTGTCCAACTAACTTTCACGCCTTTCATATGTGCTTTGAGATATTGGTCATCAGTCAGCATAGCATCCAATTACTATTAAATAGTCTGAAAAAATGCTTTGTATTAATGATTCTATTCTATTTATTGATATGAAAGAATAATTTCAAAGAATGCCCCCAATAGGCACATATATTTGAATGCTTAGTTATCAGGGAGGGGCACCACTTATATGGATTAGGAGGTGTGAGCTTGTCCAGGTAGGTATGGTTTGTTGGTGGATGGGTGGGTTTTGAAGTTTCAGAATTCTAGGCCCGGCCCAGGGCTTTCTCTTTCTTCTGCCTGCCAATTCACATGTAGAACTCTCAGCTACTTCTTTAGCAACATGTGCATGTTGCCATGCTTGCCGCCATGGTGACAATAAACTAAACCTGTGAAACTATAAGTCATCCCCAATGAAATATTTTCCTTTATAAAAGTTGCTGTAGTCCTGGTGGCTATTCACAGCAATAGAACACTCACAAGGACACATTTTTAAGGGATCTTCTCCTGGAACTGAGTTCTAATCTTGGATCCAGTTTCCTATTAATTCACTAGATTAGTGATTTTCTCCAAAAGACCATAAGGTTAATCCACTTTTCTACTACAGCTAGAATATAATATTAACTGCTGATGGTACAGCAGTGGCTGAATTCAATATGGTTCCTACTTTCATGGAGTTTATAGTTATACTCCTGTTTTACTTTTATCTATCCATCCAGGAGTATTCATTTAACTCTCAAGTAAGCACTGGTGATGCAAGTGGCCCAGGCAATATAGAAAAAATAAACAAGAATCATTAGCATTGTAATCTGGGGTATAACAATTTACTCATTACAATGTTTTCTAAATGTCAAAAATGATGACTTTAAAGATCTTGTTATTTATTCTCATGATTACCATGTAACAGTGCACTACATTCATAATGGTATGTGGTTTGAAATACTGACCTTCTAATTTTCAAACTTCCAGCAAACTTAATGCATACTGAAAACCAAAATCAAAATATCACTTCAATCTGATGGTGACATTCCATCAAATCAATTCATTCCTGGAATCAATTTAGTTTACATCTGGTACAGAACTAATTTATGCTCATGGATAAATTGTTGGGTTTTTTTTCGTCAAGATAGATTAGACTGCCAGTGGATTTTTCTGTGGTCTATTATTAATGAGCCACATTTTAGCTTACATGCTCTTTAAAAGTGAGTAATTATATTATTATAGCATGTTTTCCTTTGTCTTGCAACACTTACAGTGAGTGTTTTGACACTTGCGAAGTCATGCTTTCAAGTAATTTTATAGGAGAAAAATATTTAAAAATTGATATTGTGAGAGACAAATAGTTATGCAAGATAACAGTGGTACAAATTTCAAATGAAAACTGGTAATTATACATACAATTCATACCTTTACATGGTTTTAATACTACCGCCTAACTACTTTCTATGTATTTCTATCTTTCTTACATCTTAATCAATTCTACACACTGATGTTAGAATAGTCCTTAAAATGTCACTTCTATGCTATCATTTTCATGTCAAAGCACTTTAGTTGATGGCCAGTGTCTAAATACACTAAACATAAATTCCTGAAAGATGATTCTAAATCATCTGTTACTTGCTTCTCTTTTCCTTAGCCTCTTATCCTTTTAAGGAACTAGATCAGCCAGTTTTGTTACTCTTACAGTTTTTATCTAATTAGTGTTTTAGATGGCTGAGTATGATCAAAAGAACAAGAAGTATGCCAAAATATCTGAATTGGAGCACCATTTACTTAGCGTGGGGACAGAAATATAGACATTGAAACTGTCTCTGGATGGTGTATTGTATGGAGTAAAACCAACAACTAACAGTATAGAGCTTCCTATACAAAGCCATGTTCACAAATTTATCCATTTTTATCACTAAGTTCAGGTAAGATTTCCAGGAGGCCAGTCTGCTATCTACACACATCGCCAATTTTACAGTACAGAGTAACCAATCCTGTATGTCAGAGACGTAAACAGCAAAGCATAAAAGTTATTTTATGCTCTCAGAGAATACAGAGCAAGTGCATGTTGAGATAACACTGTGGGAAGTATAAATTCTAACCCATTTTGTTTCAAGTCTCAGATTTTTGTCATTCTTTATAACTAGTTTAATATCCAGTAAATGTTTAATGTATGGTTTTCTAGTCAACCCCAAAGTTCATAAACCTGTTACAATTAGTTTTGTTATTTTTATAACTCAACAAGTTTTCAAATAATAAAATAAATACTGAAAATATGATAATTATGCTTAGTATAGCCTAGGAGTACACCTATTTTGGTAGCAGAATTTCAAATAATTACTATTATGCTTCAATAATAGATAAACCATTTTAAATTGGGCAATAAAAGGAATAATGAGAAAGATAACACCAGATTGTGTGGATAGATAGTCATAAATATAATTTCTATTTCATAATATTTGGACTTAGGGAATATCTTTACTAGATTTCTAAACTGTACAATCTAGCCAAAGTGGATGTTAGTCATTTCAGGATATTTTCACAAGTTTTAAAAAGAATTCCAAGTTGAAGTAGAACCTCCAAAGGAAGAGGTCATGAGGTGTGGAAATATGAATCTGTGGATTAAGTGCTCAACTTGCAAGCACAAAGACCAAACTGAGAATGTTCAACCAAAGGAGACTTGATGCTAAATCTCATTATTCATAATGTCTACAGAAAGAAGAAATTAAGCCAACAGGCTAAGTAAGTTAGCCAACTGAGAACCCAAACACACCAGCAGGAGAACTTAACTCAAGAAATAAAAGTAAATATTGATTGAGTCATTCACTAGATATCCACCTCCGATTGCATGCACTTATACGTGGACATACAACATGACCACACATATTTACACACATAAACACACAACGCACATACATACAGACACCCACATGCACACACAGACACAGACACACACACACACAACTAAGGAATGATGAAAGTCCTTAGTATATGAGAGTTGTTATCTTGCAACCTTCTTTGATGTCATATAAAGTTCCTGTCAAATAGAAATTTCAATTGAATTGCGTTCAGTGGAATTCACAGCAGCTGTTTGAATGGGGTACTTAACCATTAGTTAAGTTCATTAAGTTCATTCACAAAGAGTCTCATCATTGTTTTCAAGTCCATGATACATCTTCTACTAGCACTGCTTCGTAATTTCCTGTCACACCATGAACAAGAATATTCCCTTTTGTCTACTCCTAGAAATCTTAAAAGAAACTGTACAAAACTGCACAATTTATAATAAATTACTTAGCCATGAATACCTTGGGTATAATTCTTCATCCACAATTACATTTTTTTCAAACAGTCTCTCACTAGCCTTAGATTTTCTCATTAGAGTAGATTAGCTGGCTAGTGAATGTTTCTGCATCCCCAATGCTAGAATTATATGTATACACTCACAATAACTTTGTTTACTTATGTTCTGAGTATAGAACTTGGATTCCTCTGTCCCATTTTATTGTTTGTGTTGAAATTGATATAAGTAAGAAAGATTCTGATTTATTGAAGTAATTATTTTAAAATACGTTTAGTTTGCTACATATATATTTAACTTTTGTATCAAAAAAGTCAAGTTACAAAATATGTACATTTGCTACCAACACATAATAGTTAAAAATAATAGCAACACAAACACATAATGAATTTTAGGAGTGGAAGTATATTCAAACAATTTTCATTTGCTGTGGATCTTTTAACAGGCACAGTACTACCTGATCTTGAATTTAAACAGATGAATGGACTTGGGAAATGAAAATGGAGGTAATATTCACAGTAGTAAATAAGATTTGAAAACTCATACACTTAATTTCTTAGCATTCCTTTACTATTACTTGAAAATTTTGAACATTAAAAATGTATCATTACAAATTGCTCAGTCAACACAAAGGCATCTTTCTTAATATTTTATCACATACAATAATCTTTTCAATGAAATTAGGCCAGTACCACAAGTGCATGGATTATGACCCTGAGATATTTCAAGTAAAGCAACTTTTCAGTTGAAAGTCAGCTTCACAAATGTGTCATTCAGCCCAGATGAGTATATAGAATAGGGTGGCACATTGTGTTTAGCACCACACAGCTGTCTTTTATAATTAATAGTGGTTCATAATCAGGTGACAAGGCTCAAGCTGTCAAAATGAAATGGCCTAAGAGGTAAGCTAAACAGGTCACCTAGAAATTCAAATAAGATTAAAGCAGTTAGTTTTCACTTGGGCAGATTTTATGCCTAAAGGGTTGAACTCTGCAAGTTTCTTGTACATTTTAGTAAGACAAGACAATAGGGCATCAGGAATTTCTCAGTTGGTGCTTGAAGACTTGCAAGCTTAAAAAAAAAAAAAAACATCTCTGAAGTATTGCAGCCAACTATAGGAGATTTTAAAAGAGAAAGTTGAAGGAATAGCAAAAGAGTAGCTGAGTCCTACTTTCTTAGATTTCATTGTTACCAAGAGGACAAGAAGTAGGCCAATTACAGGAGGAATGGAGGAATGTTCTGCTCTCATGAGCTTTCTTTCCCATTCTTCTACCCCACTCATTCTTGTTCTCCTCCTATTTGTCAGATAGACCACATTCTATTATCACTGAGGGGTATTCACCACCAAAACTTGGGATGTGGTTCATTTAACCTCTATTCTCTGATTTTTGTCAGGCATAGTGTCCATAGCCAGCATTCCAGATAACATATATTGTTAGAAACTACAGACAAGCTAAGTGTATGAACAGCCCAATTATATGATGAACACACACACACACACACACACACACACACACACACACACACACACTCAAGGGAGGGGGATGTTTCTTCTTCTTCTTAGCGTAGGAACCAGAATTCAGCATATTTGATTTCTTTCTTTTTCATTCCCAAGTAGAAACACTCTAAAAGCCCACAAAAGAGAAAACAAATGATAATAATAATTAAGGAAGCAGAGATGAGCGATGAGAAACAACTATGCCTGACTAAATTGAATATAAATGTAACCTTTGGAAAACATGAATATATCAATGAAACATCAAAATTTATTTTATAATTAGCTATTTTAGGCATGTGTATAAATTTCAGTTTCTACTTGTTTGTTGGCCCATTGGCCAATGACAGGGATGGCTGAGGAAGGAGGCACTCTGTATACATAAAGGGTTATCTTACCTACTTGATTATTGAACTCCTCTGGTGAAGACACTTTTTGATAAGCATTTACATGAGACAGAAATATCTTCACATCCTTTTCTCAGTCAAAGAGACATAGCCACATACTTCTTCCAAAAACATCTTTCTCACCAAGTTTCTAGTCATAATCTTTCCAAATCTCTGTCCATCCAGCAAATCCATTGGCTACAAACTATTGACCAATAAACAATCTTACATCTGTGTATTTCTTCTTCAAGCAAAGCATATAAGCATATATGCTGTCTGAAGTTTTGACCATTTTGAAGATTGCGCTTCACCAGTGTATCTCAAGATTGTCCAAGAAAGGAATTGTAATGATGTAACCATCCACATCTGAGTAGCACTGGAAGAGTACGCAGAATTCTTAATGAATCGGGCACTAGGCTTTTCTTTCTCTGTCAACTGTTCATAGGGTTCACACCTTGAGACTATAGATGCATACTTGAGAGAAGAAAGCATTGTAAATAGGAGTAGAAAGCGTAGGCTTTGGGGCAATTTCTTTATGTGATGTCAGGATCTGTTCAGGCCTAATTTCATATATACCACTTTCATTTGATATTAGATTGCTAATGTGTCCCCGCTACATTATGGCTTGGTGGGTCAGATATCCAGCTCATATTGGGCAGCTCAGGCTATGTTAAATTTCCACAATGGCTCAATAGAGGGCAAAAAGTTGTTTCTCAGAAGGAGATTATTTGTTTATAGATGATGGTAGAGAATTGCTCCAAAATTTCAAGAGTCTCCTCTGTGATTAACATATAGATGCCTGACAAAGGTTCAAACAGCATCTTTATTTGCCATGGACAACTCAAGTACCTTTGGGTCTGCTGCATCCTATGGTCCACTTGGTAAAACAGCCTGTACAACAGACTTGAGGAGCCTCCTCACATTCCAACACCATTCAAAGCTAGCAAATTTCTGAGTCACTTGGTACATGGGCAAGAATAACGCACTCAAGTGAGAAATATGCTTCTCCAGAATCCTAATAGGCCCACTAAGCTTTGTGCTTCTTTCATGGTGATGGAAGGGCCCAGGTATAATAACTTATCCTTCATTCCCCCAAATCACTAGGCTTCTATTAATTTTCCTGAAGTTGAAGGCCCCTGAATTTTTGTTGAATTTATTTCCCATCCTTTAATGCAAATATGTTTCCAAAATGTCCAAAGTAGTTGATATGTCCTGATCACTTGGTAAAATCAGCATGATCTTAACAATAGTGTAGACAAGTGTAGTACTTTGTAGGTGTCACAAGTTAATATCCCTTCCAACTAAGTTATAGCAGAGGACTGGAGAGTTAATATACACTTGAGACAAAACTGGAAAGGTTTACTGCTGGCTTTGCCAGTGGAAAATAAATTATTTCTGGTCATCCTATAGACAGGTACCAAGAAAAAGGAATTTTCTAGGTTAGTAGCCCTATATCACTTACCACATCTGGCACAGCTGCTGCAATAGTCATCACTACATATTTAAATTTTGAATAGTCAACTATCATATTCTACAATTCATTTGCTTTCTACACAGGCCAAACAGGAGAGTTAAAGGGGGAGGGAACGACCAACCCTGCATCTCTACAGTCCTTGATGGCTCTGATTTCTGCAATTCCTCCAGGGATGCAATATTAGTTCACTGTTTTCTGTGGTAAAGACAGTTCCAATGGCTTCCATTTGGTCATTCCAACCATAACAGACCTTATTTAACAGGTCAAGGAATCAATGTATATTTGTATATTTATGATATTTATCCCTATTTATTATACATTCTGGAATTGGTGAAGTAACCATAGGATGACTTCAGAGCTCAACTGAATATACTGTGATTCTGACTTTAGCCAAAACTCTCCATGATCTCCATAAGCCCCCACTTTAACTGGGGTGCCATAATGTGTTGGGTTAAATGGAGGTGGTGGGGTCCCATGTCCGCCCCCTGGGGCTCAGACCTCTATGAGAGGCAGGACTCCAGAAGTTTGACTGCGCTCACCCCATGGTACCACTGGGTGGGTGTCAGGCTGTGAGAAGCCATGGGACACCACCCTGGGGGTAGAGGAGCGTGGCCTGGGGATCCTGGGGGCTACACAGAGTCAGCTCAGTCTAGTTCTCTGGCTCTTGGGCATCCCAGGTGCCACTGGATGCTGCAAAAGAGCTAAGAACAGAGTGGGGGCCCACAGGCCAGATCTAGCCCAAGGCCGAGAGGGGAAGGCGGGGAAAAGCACTGCTGGGTCCTGCCAGGGACCAGGTCCTTAGCTTGTTGCCAGCTAGCTGGTTTGGTTTGGTGGAGACTGTGGCTGGGAATGCTGAGAAACCTTCTGCAGGAGACTATTTGCGGCTCTTTAGACAAAGGCCTGTTCCATGTTACCCACGGTGGATCCTGATAGGGACAGTCCATGGTTTTAGGGCATTTGTCGTCATGGCAGAGAGTGGTGATGAGTGAAACCGTACCCCACAAGCTCAGGGTGGGCCTGACATTAAAATACCTTTTGCAGGGAGGAGTGGCTGGGAAGGAGAAGGGGAATTTATTGGCTAAGCCTCTAAGTGCCTCATTAAAATGGGAGTGTCTTGAAGCTATGTGATCATACCACTACCTGTGGAGGGGTTTGGGGCTACATGACTGAGAGTCACAGAGCTGCAGAGCCTGGGGCCCAGAAGCATGGCAAAAGGCCTACCTTTCCCTTGTAGGATTATCCCCTGCTGGGGACCCCCTACTGGGTCCTGGGGTTTGAAACCTTAGCTCAACCAGAAACCAGGCTGCCTTTCATGGTCCCACAATAATGCTTTTTGTAGTCTCTTGAAATTGATGTCAATTCAGAAACAGTATCTAATAGACATGTTTGTTTCCTTCTTCCTAGTAAAAGTTACCCTTGGAAAAGTCCATGGGTCCCCTCTGTGGACGGATAAGAGAAAGGCTAGTAGTAATATTCTTAGATATTTTAGCAAAGCCCTTCTGCAGGCTTATCTGGATCCTCTTCATTCAAGGATTTTGGATCTGTAAACTAGCTCAAGTCTGAAAATTAATTCATGGGTCAAAATTCCCTATTGCTCCAATCCAGTGTAGGAATTCTTTAATCTCTTTGAGAATTTTCCTGCTTATATAGGTCAAACAAAACATAACAGGAATTTCTTTCAATCCTAGAAACACCATGATTGATTAGCTAGTACCAAAGTTCTATATACAAATCATGCCACTATAAACTCACTGTGTTGCCCAGTATGAGTCAGGCTATTACAGATATCATGTTGTCTGTACTGCCCATTATAGGAGCTATGCTCACCTTGATTTTGGATGTTCAGTGCTACCAGCATGCCCTTGTTGCTTCAGAGCCCAGTTAAACCCACAATTAATTCATCCAATTGGGCAGAAACTCAAACTTCTATCTCACTATTTGTATATAGGATAAGTGAAGGATCAGGTTTTACAAATATACACACTCTAGCATTCTAATTGCCCTGATCCTTAAAATCCCTTCAAGTAATCAAAGGGCTACCAAGCATCACCAGCTCCTCTTAAGCAGGCTGTCTTATGACAAATACTTCAGCAAATCAATCAAACTTTGACACATTATAAACTGTGTGAGCTTCCATGCGAAAGCTTGAAACTTCATTCAGTGGCTCCACATTGTTAAACTCAGACTGATCCAATTTTACATTTTCTTCCATTATTATCTCACATCCTTAGAATACATTCCCACCCACATTCCACAGACATCTCCTTGAAGAAATTATCAAATTCATTAAGAATTTTAAAGGTATACAACTTATCTTCATGGGCTACATGTTCTGATAGTCAGTTTAGCCTTGAGTCTGGTTATAAGTCTAGAGGCAAATATTGGTGGGTTCTGAGTAATATCAATATTATCTTACCTAATATTTTCTTCAGAGAATATTGTTACAAAATCTAAAGTCGAAGAAGGATTAATTTCTTCAGGCAAACATGGAGAGGTCAGTACTGAAGGGGTGGGGTTGAGATGAATCTTCTGCTAAGGGTGGAGAGACTAATTCCTTATTTAAGATAAATACTTTGGAATCTGAAGGTTCAAAGTCTAGTCTACAGTCTTGGGTAATTAGCATTGACTTCTGTAATAGACCATACTTTTTGAGCTACCTTATTAGGTACCTACTACCCTTTCAACCCTTATTCCACCCTAATTGCTTCCAACCCCCCAACACTAGGTGGGAGAGAAAGAAGGTTAGAGGGAAATGGGGACATAGATCTCTCTAGACTACTTCCTGTAGATTAGGGGCATCAAGGTCCTTGGTGCATGTCCAATCTTCATCATCAGGATATCCAATTTCTTCTTCTTATCCCTTTGCTCACTACCATTTGACAAACTTCAGCAACAGGAACCAACAGCATTAGGGGGAGCATCAGCTTCCTCAGAGTGCGCACATACATGTCCTGTCCCTCTTCGGCTTTGGAACCCTCTGAAAATTTCCCAGCATTCCAAAAGTAAACTATCTGCAGCAGATCAAAAATTATGCCCTACTAGTGCATGAGACAAATCATAGGTATCTGTTATAGAAGTACCCTCCTATTCCACACTTGGGATTAAAACAAAAACATATTCACATAACTGGGTTTGTTAAAAACAAAAATGTTCACTACAGACTACTGTGTATGTAATTGCTTGATTATCCAATCTTTGTCATGGGAATAAGGGAAATATTGTTTAGTGTTGGGCAGATATTTGGAATACATGTTAAGGATTGTTGCAACTCTTTGCCATCAGGCTGTATCACTCCATTACTGGCAGTTTGTCTGAAGTCAAGGATTTAGTGTTTGAGAATTTCTGAGCCAGGCTTGTGACAGCCCCCTAATGGGGATGGATTTCATTTCTCTTGTCTCTTAATGGTTGTCTTCTCCCCGTGTTCTCCCATAACAGAGTAACAAATCTAATCTTGAAAAAATGGTTTGAGGTCTCTGCATAGAACTATTTAGAACTGAGCACAGGTGACATACTGAGTGGGGGTAAAATGATGGTTAAATGTATCAAATCTTAGGGTGGCAGCAGTTCTGTGGCATACCAGAGAAACAATCGTTCCTATGAGAAATTTTTGTATGAGGTCCATGGAACACATGGGAAATGAGACTTCTAATTATAGAGGTAGGACAACTCTATCTAAACTTGAGGCCTAGTGAAGATGGAGCTGATGAAATCTAGAACACATAAAGTTGTCAAGCAGAATAAAAACATAGGTATTGAGTGCAAGAATTAAGCAGATGGATACAAGTCATCCTAGAAGAGAAAGAAACAAAGACAACCATGGCCAAAACTTATTTTAAATTGTTGGTTCCATGCTCCAGAAAATCCCTGGTACACTTGAAGATCTTTTAACCATTCTGTTACACTAGTCTAAGTTGTTGATGTTAAATTTGCACTATTATATTTAATGTTTTCTATATTGATGAGTGTTTTACTTACATATATGTCTGTGCACTGTGTACAAGAGCAGTATCAGTAGAGGCTAGAAGAAGATGTTAAGGCCCCTGGGACTTTAGTTACAGAAAGTTGTAAGCCACCTTGGTAATGCTGGGAATTGAATTTGGGGACTCTGGAGAAAGACCAGTAGCCAGTGCTGGTAACCATCAAGCTATCTCTCTATCTTCACAGTACTGTTTCTCTAAGGTTGCACAGTTTTCATCTAGAGCTTTGATCAGTACATTCAGGGCTCAATAGTTTGGGAGTACAACAGCAACAGTTGAATATAACTTACTGTCCTTTTGAAAGTTCTTAGACCCTAGAAACCCCCCTGGATCCCAAAAGCAGGCGGTTGTGGCAGGAAACTTCTGCCTGGGTCAATAGGATTCCATAGACAAGCAGCACCAGGAGAAAATCCTCTCTCTCCCAGGAACGAGGAAAAGCCTCTAGCAGGGGCAAAACGAGCCCCAGAGCTCAAGGACTACGCCCGCTTTCTGCGGGCCACAGAGACTGAAGGTCAGCAACTTCCAGGACCAGGATCAGACCTGGTGCCACAGCTCTCCAAACCCAAACACCTCTCAGAGAGAGTTGGTCTTCAAGGAGTACTGACACAGAGACCTGCAGGAGGGGCAAGCCACAACCAGACAGAGTAAGATCAGCTAACAACAGAGTCAACAACATGGCAAAAGGCAAGGGCAAGAACATAAAGAACAGAAACCAGGAGTACTCTGCACCCTCAGAACCCAGCTCTCCCACCACAGCAAGCCCTGGTTTCCCAACACACCAGGAGAGCAAGACTCAGATTTAAAATCATTTCTCATGATGATGATAGAAGACTTTAAGAAAGAAATGAATAACACCCTTAAAGAAATACAAGAGAATGGAGATAAACAACGAGAAGCCTTTCAAGAGGAAATTCGAAAATCCATTAAGGAATTACAGGAAACCTCAATCAAAGAGGTAGAATTTCAAGAAAACACAATCAAACAGACAAAGGAAATGCAAAAAAATATCCAGGAGCTAAAAATAGAAATAGATCAATAAAGAAATCACAAAGGGAGACAACCCTGGAGTTAGTAAACCTAGGAAAGAGATCAGGAACCATTGATGCAAGCATCACCAACAGAATACAAGAAATAGAAGAGAGAATCTCAGGAGCAGAAGATACCATAGATAACATCGACACAAC
>CM052722.1:92981795-93005873 GCA_028551405.1 Uromys caudimaculatus
CAGGCAGAGGTTTCCCCCTGTAAGTGAGATCGGGAAGTTTCGGAGTCTTTCTGTTCCCGGGTTCTCGGGCCCGGGATCCCGGCAGATCCGGGCGGGTCTGGGCGAGAGGTGCTGCTCCCCTCAACCCCACTCACGGGCCTTCCAAGTTCCTGTGAGGCTTCCTCTCTATGGCGCTCCTTGGCTACCGACTCCTGGTGTCACAGGCAGAGCAAACTAGGAGGTTCTTCTTGGTTACCTTCTTGGACTGGCGTAGCAAGGCTTCTGCCACTGATTGAAATGAACTGGTAAACAGACTCTCTGCACCACCTTGTGTTCTCACTCTAGAAACTTCCAGAAATCCTGGCCTTGAAGGTCCCCTGGGCCTCGATGGCGCCACAGCCACTCAGTGTCCTCGCCCGGGCCAGGAGGAACTCGGGAGAAGATAGGCAGTCAGGGGCATCCCAGCTGCACCACGCCGCATCCCTCCCTCCCTCCCTCAGCCCCAGTTGCCGAAAGTCCTTTCTTATATCAATAAACTCAAGTGTATCCTGTATTTTCTCTTCTATCTGATTCAGGTCTCAGGATATGTTAATGTCTACGATCCATTTGGAGTTGAGTTTTGTATAAGGTGAGTGATAAGGATCTAATTTTATTTATCTATTTATAGTCATCAGTCTTAACAGTACCATTTGTTGATGTTGATGTTTCTCCAATATCTACTGCTGGCTCCTTTGTCAAAAATAAAGTGAAAGTAGAAGGGTAGACTTAGTTTCTATTTTTATTTCAATATACTGCTGTTTTTATTACTATAGTTCTGATGTACAAATCAAAATCTGTTATGGTGGCACATCCAACATTTTTTGTTATTGCTCATGATTATTTCGGTTATCCTGGTTCTTTTATGTTTCCATATGAAAATAAGGACTTTCTTTTTTTTTTTTTTTTTTTTTTTTTTTACAATTTCTCTGAAAAGCTACATTGAACTTTTGAGGGAAATTGTGTTAGTGTCTTAAATGTTTTATTGTACCAATCTTTTACTTCATTGATTACACTGATTCAAGTATTCCTTCATACTATTGTGAATGGTACTGTTTTGGTGACTTCTTTCTCCGTATGTTTTTTGTTTATATATAAGAAGATTATTGATTTTTGTTTGTTACTTTTGTATCATTCTACTGTTCAGAATTTGTTTATCAGCCATAGAAGGGTTTTAGTATAATCTTTGCATTCTTTTGTTTATAGAATCATGGCATCTGCAAATACAGCTAATTCGAATTTCTTTCCAATTTGTAATCCCTTTTATCTCCTTTGTCTTAAGACTTCTGTACAATATTAAACAGGAGAGAGGAGCGGAAAACTTTGTCTTGTTCCCAATTTTAGTGGAAATATTTTGAGTTTGATTGGCTAATGGATTGCTGAATGTTGCCCCTTTATGCTGAGATAGAATCCCTAGATTCTACAGGATGTTTTTGTTTTGTTTTGTTTTATCACAAAGGTATATAGGATTTTGTTAAAGGCTTTTGTACATCCAGTGAGATGATCATATAGTTTCTGTTCTGGAGCCTATATGTGTGTAAGATTACACTTATTAATTTACATATTGAAATATTCCTGCATCTTTGAGATGAAAGTGAATTGATCAAGATGTGTAGTACATTTTATTGAGAATTTGGCCTCCATGTTCATCACAGGTATTGACCTATAGTGTTTTGGGAGGCAATTGTTGTTTGATTTTTATATCAAGACAATCCTGGTTTCCAAAAAAAACCTTGGAAATGTTCTTTTGAATTTAAATATTATGGAATGATTTGATAAGTATGGCTTTAGTCTTCTTTAAAAGACTTGTAGAATTCTACTCAGAAACCATCTGGCTCTGGATCTTTTGTAGTTTGAAAGTTTTTAATTATTGCATCTATCTCACTGGATGATATGGGCATATTTAAATTATTTATTTCATATATATTTAGCTGTGATAAGCCATATATATCAAGAAATTCTACTTCTTTTAGATTTTTCAGTTTGTGGAATATGGCTTTTTGAAAATATGTGCTTATGACTCTGAATTTCCTCAGTGTCTATTGTAATGTGTTGATTTTATTCATTAATTGTATTAATTTGGATCCTCTCTAATTTTGTTTTCGTTAATTTGACTGAAGGTTTGTCAGTTTTGTTAATCACATCACACATCCCAATTAAAAAATGGCTCATGGAACTAAACAGACAGTTCCCAAAAGATAAAATGCAAATGCTTGAAAAACATTTGAAAAGTGTTCAACATCCTTAGTCATCATGGAAATGATTAAAGTTACTTTAAGATTTTTAAAAAGTGACAACAAATACTGGCTTGGATATGGGGAAGAGGAACACTTATTCACTGCTGGTGTAAGTGCTAATTGGTATAGTCAGTATGGAAATGAGTGTGTGACCTCAATGAGCTCAAAACAGATCTACCACATGATCTAGCTGTACCACTCATGAATATACTCAATGGAATCTGTACCCTACTATAGAGATACCTGCCCATCAGGATCAATTGTTACTCTGTTCACAATACCCAGGAAATGGAAATAGTCTAGATATCCACCAACTGAGGACAAGATAAGGAAAAGGTGGTATATTTAAGCAATGGATTATTATTCAACAGTTAATGAATTGAAATTGTGAAACTGACAGGTATATGAATGGTGCTAGAGATAGTCTTCTGAATGTTTTCTCTAATGGCTAGATGTTAGTTTTGAATGTTCAGATATGTATGCTCCATTTTTAATACTCATAGAGATCAGGTAAATAGCACAGAGTTAGGAAGAGTAGATTTTGAAGGAGAGGAGATAAATGCAATGGTCTAAATGGTTAAAGGGATATATGGGAGGTCAAGGTAGAAGAATGAGCACAAGGAAGAATAACTAACCATAAAGGCCTTTCAAAAAAGTCATATAGAATCCTACTACTATGGAAACACACACACACACACACACACACACACACACACACACCCACACAACTACTAATGTAGAAACACACACAGATACACACATGTATGCATATACATATATACATACATTACATTCATAAAAAGAACTCAAATAGAGTTATGCTATAGTCTAACAAATAAAAATCTGGTATCAGGATTAAGTTACCTCTTTTAGGGTTATTGGCTAGTGAAGTCCCATAAACCACTAATTATGAAGATACTTGACAATTCTTTTAATCAACCTCCTAAACTGAAGAGTAAACCATATTGTTGAAGATACCACATATTTGAATCATAAAACATGTAGAAACTATACTCGCTTCATCTGGAAGCTTCATCCTTACTGCCTTGCATTTTTAGGGCTGGAAAGTGCTACACATAATATAAAGTGAGAAAAGTATTTGTCAGTTTTACCTAGCTCAACCGAGACAGACACAACCTCAGCATAAATGGGGGAGTTGGGCACAAAGTTCCATCTCAAGCTAAGTAAATGTTGGCATTTGATAGCTGCTGGAAAGAGAGCCAGTTTTTATTAAGGGTGTTACGCTTATATAATATGTGTGGGGTGTGTGTGTGTGTGCGTGTGTGTGTATGTGTGTATCTTTGTAGCAGAAGTTAGACTGGATGGGTATAAAGAAAAGAGAACACAAAAATGGTTAAATATGGAAGTGGGAGTGGAGCTGGGAGGAGGAAGTAAATACGATCAAAACATATTGTACAAAATTCTTAATTATTAAAAAAATAACTCACATTTAAGTGTTCTTATATATATATATATATATATATATATATATATATATATATATATATCTTCTAAGATATTACAAATCCATTCTTTGACAGATTTCTAATAGACTACCTGCTCCTTTATCTCTTTTTCCTCTTCTACTAATTGAGTTTATAATAAGTGTGGCCCCAGAGGTGAAATTAATGGGAGTATAATTAGATAAGATAAAAACAAGAGTTGCTAGGCTTGTACAAGTGGACATGTCCATTTATTGTAAATGTGTTTCTGGTGAGCATATATATGAAGGAATAGAGAAAGAAACCTTAAGTGAATGCAAGTTGTGTTGGGATTCTTGTCTGTCCTCAAGAAATGGTCTTTAACCAGATTTCAGGTGAGAGGTTCCTTTTTCTTCTAGCTCCTTCCCTTCATGTGTCACTGCGTTTTACTATGTTCTTTAACTCTGCCTCAGACACAGCATTGAGAAACTTAGGAACTGCATCCCCCTTCTTTTAATACATCCTATTTTCCAGGAAAGTAGATTATATATGACTGTAACATTTTATAGTTGAGGAAACTAGGAGTTCTGGAACATTAAATGACTGAGCTAAAGAGACACAGCTACTAAGCGATAGAATTATGAGTCAGTTTCACCTTTGCCCCACACTGTTGTTGTATTTGTTATCTATACTTGGAAATGATCAGTTAAATTTAGAATAATAGCCCAAAGCTGTGACAAGACTACTTCTCAAAGAAGCCATCAAAGTTCAATTCAATTTGATCCACCAGCCTAGACACACTCTTAGAGTAATGCAGATTGGGATAATCTGGGGCAAAATGCCAATAAAGAGCAACAAAGATCTCTCTCCTAGTTTTATACTAATAACTTTATAGTTATCTGTGTGAAACAAGCTCTACCCTTCCATTACCACTCTGTTTTCTCCAGGTTATTCCACAGCAAGTTGTTTTCCTGAGTTGGGGCTTTGAAAGTTCTATGAAATGAACAAAGAAGTTTAGAACTTGGTGCAGAGCAACAATCATAGAAGCACTTTCATCAGGAGACACTTGAAACTTTTATCTTGAAAAACCTAGAAAAAAAATTGTAGAGTTGTGTGATTGGGATAAACAGCCCTTGATTTTGTAAGGCCCTAAGTAGCCACTTGAGATCATTTCATGGAGGGTGACCTAAGAGGTAGCCAGGAATAACTTTGGCGTCCTTTAGAAAAATCAATAATGAATATGAGTGAAGGGTCAAGGAAAAGGAAAAACAGATCCATCCAGGGTTACAGAGAATGTGAAAATCAAACTAAAGTGATTTTTATCCACTATAAAGTGGAAGACTGCTCTTTATATCCTTAGCTTTGATTAGAAAAACACGTTGCATTTTAAAAAAATAGTGAAAGCATCAAAAACCACAGTCATGTCACAGAAAATCTAGCCCAAAGACACATTTGTCATCTAAGTACAGTAAAGTTTAATAAGGAAATGCACATGGAATGGGCCATTTGGGTTCATTAAATTGCTCTAGAATTGACGCTTACTTAGAGGCATTCTTTACTCAATTTGACTAATGAACATATCTGAATCTGTTTCCGAAGTGAGGCGGTGAACCTTAAAATCGTCATTTTCAATGTCACTGGCCAGAATCAGGATATGTGAGCTTTGCTTTCAAGTATTTTCACTGTATATATATAAAGATTAATTCATCATCATTTCTCAATCCTGCCTTGCTACTTCTCTTTCTTCAGCTCAGTTCTACATAAATATCTTTCTTTCAACACCCTGGCCTAGGAATTCACCATGTCTTCTTCATTAAACTTCACTAAAATATTTTTCTTCACTACTTTAATATCTGTCCCTTCCTTTTCTTTCTGGTACCACCTACTCATTGCTCACCTGGTTTAATATACTCTAATACTAATTAGGTTACTCACTGCATAGCAAATGCTTTTAACTACTGTGCCATCCATCTATGCTTGACTCTGCCCCAATATCTCTTCTGCCACATTCTTCATCTCAATGTGTGTGGTATTGACATCGAATTAGTTATGATTGTAACTGAATGCCTCCTCTCTAATAATTTTCTTTGAGACTACAGAGTCTTTTGCCTTTTCTACAACTACATTTGGGCTACTTCTATTCATTCTACAAAATTATCTTCATGTGTCCCTTCTTCAGTAACCCCTCCGTTTTATTGTTTTTTATGTCAGGTTTGTTTGTGTTTAGCTTTGGTCTGTGAGGAGTTTTTGGTTTTGTTTTAGTTCTTTTTCTTAAATTGTCTTTGCATTTTGTATTATACCATGCTATGGTCATATTTAATTATTTTTATTCTCATTCAATTGTCTGTTTATGTGTTTCTATTTAAGTACAATGAACACATCTATTATTATTGTTATTATACTCAGGGAATAATAGTGAACAAATGAATGAATAAATAAATCAGCAGATCCTTGAAATGGGTCTGTTTTGAGCCATCTCTATTTTTTTCCTCAAAGTAACTCATTACTTCAATATTACAATTAATCGGACTCTTATACTTTGACTTTTTAAAATGACATTTCATGGAAATATCTTCTAGTGACAGAAACATTATCTAAACAAGCCCAGAATTTGGCTTAAGTAATAATTAGCATGATCACTAAATCAGTCAAAGATCTATGCAGATATATAGTCTTGACTAAATATTTCACAAGAAGAAAACTTCTTACCTTTTAACATATCATGTTTTCTTCCATATCTAAGTCTTTCAAACCAGAGTTACTATCTAAGAAGTTAAAGTCCCGTCTGGTTTCCTGTGTTATTGAAATCAAATTTAGTACACATCCTGTGAGGATAAAGCACTAAAATCTCAACTTGTTGTAGCCTATACAGAATGCATAATAATGTTAAGCAGGAAATACTATGGCATCTAAACTTCAGAAATTACTATTTCTATCCAACCTGGTAGTTAATTCTTTTCCATGGTAAGTGGGTTATAAAACATTGTTCCCTTCTTCATGGTGGTCAAATGAAACAGTCTTGAAAACACAGAATATTGATGAAAAAGAGAAAGTGAAGGCTAATAGGCAAAAATATGTGAAATCATTTCTAATGGAATAAGTAACACATAGCAAGCATTTCAGAGTGACTCTATGCTTCCTTAGAAATATAACTGATAAACACTCTAAATTGAAAATGATTTTTGAACAACTGTTTAATCAGAAGCTGAAATAAAGAAATCTACTATAGAACACCCTTGGGCAGTGAATCATAGGGCAAGAATAGCTTGAGGCAGTAAAAGAAAAAATTAGAAGAAATTGGACAACTCCAAACTTTCAATACTGCAAATCAGGAAAGAGCACAGACATGTTCTTACCCTCAAGTGGTTTAAGTCTTCAAAATGTCTTGTGTGGTGAAATTATATACTGATATTTGAGCAATTGTTTACATTGCACAATGTACTGTATATATACACAGACATGTATACTTAAACATTTAGTAAATTGTCATTGCACTATCTTTTTTAGTGATCTGCAGTTAATATTTCTGTCATCTCAATGAAGTTTTTGTTAAAATAACCACGTGTCATTTTTGTTGATTTATCTGGGACAATACAACCCAAATTGATAATCTCAAGCAAGATTCTGTTGCTCAGAGGCAAAACTTAAAATGTCCCTCATATTAAAATATCTTAAAACTTTACATCTTCTACTTCTTTCACAAATATGTCACTAAAATTCAAACTACTGTATGTACAAATATAATGAGTACGGAGGGAATTACCTTTTCTAATACTTACTTCCTTTTACTCTCTTGGACAATTATTTTGGCAAGGTTTCTAGACATCTGTGGAACTAAGAAGAATTGGATAAAAGGAAAAATATGTTAAAATGATAGCTGATAAAGGAAATAGCTTGTCATCTGTGTGGCAGTAATTTTGACATCTCAGAAAAGACATTTATTTTTAATTCCTAACTATTCAAGTGGCTCTAGGCCTTTTTACAATATCATAATAATCATAAAATGTAATCATGTTTCCCTTTCATACCTTATTAGCACCATACAAGAGAAAGAAATAAGTTTCATCTCAAGGTGTTATACAATCTGTACATGATTGTGAGTTCCTTTCAATATGTTACAACAGATGTGGCACAACACATATTGGTTCTATCCAACCTCATTTTGGGGAAAATGGTTGTGAAATTAAACATGGCAGAGGGAAAGGAAGAAAGAAACTAAAAAGCAGATAATTATCAAGCAGCTTTTAGATTTCTTTGTTTACAGAAAAATCAAGAGAAATAGAAAGCAGTTTTTGCTGACTGTGAAACGACCTGAACTGAAAGAAGTCCAAAGTAGTCATCCCTTTTATACTTTTATTCAAAAATTCTCACCATAAATATATCATTGTTTCCCTTTCTCATGTCTTAATGCATCAAAATATGCACTAAAATCTTCATAGATGATAATTATGTTTTAGCTTTCTTCCTTTCTACCAAGATAATGTGGACTGTAATGGAGAAAAACATATAAATACCTGATATTTTGATTACATATATGCACTTGAAAGTCCTGATCCCACTCATGGTCGCATAGAAAATGTTTTTACCTTCAAAACACTAAATACTTTCCTCTAAACTCTGCTTACTTTTTCAATAGCATTGACATGTTTGCCCACTCTTTTAAAACTCTACATGTGCCAGAAGAATAGTATATCATTTTGACTGTCATTCTCTGCATGCAGTTCTCTTTCACTCTGTTGTTGACTCTCTTGTTTACATAGTCAGAATTCATACGATTAAGACAGTTTTGACTACTCGTTAATATTGCATCCAGTTAGCTATTGATCTTAATGTAAGTAATTCAAGATATTTTCTTTCAACTTTACTCTTCCTTCTCCATAATCGTTAACATGCAGTATTACACATATAGTGTCCACAGTATTATCATATTATTTCAATAGCTTTCTACATCATTTTATTTCATGGATCTTTCACTTGAACAGTTTTTGAAAAGTAGGAAAAGTATAGACTAAAGGCAACAAAAGTTCAAAGATGGGGGCTGGAGAGATGGCTCACTCCAGCTTTATTATGTAAGGCAGCTCACCTCATGGCTGCAGAAAGATTTATAGCCCTCTTCTGGGCTTTGCAGGCAACTATACTCCCATGTACATAGCCATGCAGAGAAAGCCACATAAACATGTAATTATTAAAATAATAAAAAATAGTAAAACAATAAGTAAAAATTTAATATTTAAAACCATTGCAAAGGCTCAAGATGATAATCTAAATAATGCCTCCTTTATTCTATTTTTTCTTATCTCTTCCAGCACAAACCGAGTTTATAAAACTACATTTCTTGATACTCTACTTTTCTTTTTTGTATATTTTATATCTCTTTTTGCCATACTTGTCTTTTTCATTATAGTTTGCATCTGAGTGATCACTAATAACTACACAACTGAGTCAACAGGTATGTTGCCTTTAAATATCCTTTGCCAACAAAATTTGTCAAAACCGCTTCAGTTTTGCCATGGCAAATTCTAAGAACAAGGGCAAAATTTCTGCCACATTTCCCCCCAACATATCACAATAATGTTTTGAGGAGCTGTATACTGAGTAGATAGATATACAGCAAGTACAAGGACACATGAAAAAATAAATAAACTTAAATATCACATGCCATGAGATAAAGGATGGAAAAGACACTTTGAAAAAAATGATATTGAAACTGCTACTGTAGAAGCTTCCTGAAATATATACTACACATATATAAAACACATTTAAGTAGAGTTACCCTATAATGAGATTAGAAATTAAAAGTCCAGTGTCAAGAATTGGTTCCCACTTTTGGAGTTGGTGATGGTTTGAATAACAATTACTTCCATAGGCTCATATATTTGAATGCTTGCTCCATAGTCGGTAGGAGTATTTGGGAAGGATTAGAAGGTGTGGTCTTGTTGGAGGTGATGTGTTATTGAGGGTAAAGTTTAAGGGTTTTAGAAACCCATACCATTCTCAGTCTCTCTCTCTCTCTCTCTCTCTCTCTCTCTCTCTCTCTCTCTCTCTCTCTCTTTCTCTCTCTCTCCATTATGCTTTTAGATTTAATGTAAGCTCTCAGTTACTGATCCAGTGCCATCCCATCCTACTGTCATGTTCCTCACAGTGATGGTCATAAAATCAGCCTTGGAAACTGTAAACCCTAACGACCTCTTTCCGTTATATGTTGACTTTGTCATGTTGTCCCTTCATAGCAATTAAAAAGTAACTGAGCCAGAGTTGTTAGCCACTGAGGCCCCATACCCCTTAAAACATGAACGACTATTGACAATGTATTTGAGTAAGCTCACAAAATTTGATAGTAAGGTCTTATTACTGAAGATACTAAATACTTGAGTGAAAGAACATAGAGAAATAAAGCTAGTACAACCTAGAAGGTTCATCCTTACTGGCTATCTTTTATAGTGTTAAATACTATCGGAGAAGAAAAGTAACCGTCAAGCATTACAAAACTGTGAACCCTGTTAGTTATAATAACAAAATATGTCCAACTAGTAAATTAATGCCATGAATGTCATAAACATACCAGCCATTTTCTTATTGGATTTAAGGTACACTTTAGAAGCTTAAATTCATACCTGGCATTGTTATTGGGGTGAAGAACCCATGACTACAGAGGGTAGAAGAGAGAATACTTCTGTCACTTCTACTCAATGGATGTAATATTAAACCAGTTTCTAATGAATTATAGTTTTACTCACATATAATACATCTCTTAAACCTTATCAGAGAAGCTTCTCCCTTTAGCACATGGCAATTAATGCAGAAACCCACTGAAGTGGTTTGAATAGGTTTTGTCCCCACAGACCCATGTGTTTGAATGCTTCACCAACAATGAATGACACTGTGAAGAAGTATGTCCTTTGTTAGAATAGGTGTGGCCTTATTGGAGGAAATATGTCACTGTTGGGGTGGGCTTTGGGGGCTCCTTGTGCTCAAATTTCACCAAGGGCAGAAGAGATAATCTGTCCTGAATGTCTTCAGGATCAAGATATAGAACACTTGGCTCCTAGAACCATGTCTGCCTGTACACTGCCATGATGATAATGGACTGAAGCTCTGAAACTGTAAGCCAGCCCCAATTAAATGTCCTTTATAACAGTTGCTTTGGTCATGTTGCCTCTTCATAGCAATGGAAACCCTGACTAAGTCATCCACAATTGGCCATGGTACAGAGGATGAGACATTAAAGAAGGCTCAGCCCCAAATGGGACTTCTATATCATACTTTCTACTCCTAAGGCTCAGGGATTATAGTAGGAGACAGATAATAAAAACCAGAGGTAGTGATTATCTGTGGTGATGCCACAAAAGTCATCCTGAATAAAGGCAATTCTTTTTATATATTGAGAAGCACAGCAAAAATAGTAAAAAAAATAAGATGGTGAACATGGCTTAAGCTTTACAAGAGTCTCAAAGTGAAGATTTTATTTTGCTGCCTTTATTGACTCAGAACATCATAGAAAACCACAATCAGATATTCTCTCTCTCTATGCACATGATGCTTCCAACATATGTGGGCAAGGAAAGAATTGTTTTCATTTCCTCATTCCTTGAAGAGCATAATCTTCAGATCTAGTCACGACATTTCTCATACAAATATACATTGTTCTCAGTCAGAAGAATAAATGGGTCACAAATGAAAAAACAGTGGATATGGTACAATTGGGGCTTTGCATTTAGCTCAGCTTGTTGGACTTAATTGCATTAGGAGTCTAAAGTATAGCAAGGTTGAGTATAAAGTTTTTCTTAGATGCCAGTTAATTTTGAACAGGTTGAACATAGAGTATGCAAGCAGAATGATTACATTCGTATAAATGATCCCAAAGTACATTTAGTTGGTTATTTATAAAGGCAAACCCGAAATAGTATTTCTCAGAAAATCTATTCCTATGTATCTCTATAAGAAAACTGTTTTTCAAATACAACAGGTCAGTTTCTCATTAACTTACAGAAGTTGTGAAGTCATACACAGAAATCACATCCCTCAAGCCAGACATAATGTCAGCCTAAAGAAGAGGGGTACACATGAAGTCCCACCCTAGCTCAGGAGCTATTAGAAATTGATAGGGTTAGAAGAGGAAGAATCAGTCTTTGTAATGACCTGTCCCCTAGTAGGTCAACATGCTCTATTTAAAAGTTACATATAGCCAGGCAATGGTGGCACACGCCTTTAATCCCAGCACTTGAGAGGCAGAGGCAGGTGGATTTCTGAGTTTGAGGACAGCCTGGTCTACAGAGTGAGTTCTAGGACAGCCAGGGCTACACAGAGAAACCCTGTCTCAAAAAACCAAAAAGAAAAAGAAAAAAGAAATAAATAAAAATAAAATTTACATATACAACATTATATGGGCAGCACAAATTGGACTTCATAGACTTTTTAAGAGCAAAAAAATAGTAAGCAAGTATGCATAGGTGTTGAATGTGTATGGAGCTAGAGGATATGTGAATATGGTCAGAATAGATTGTATGAAAATCTCAAAAAAAAAATAAATAAATAAAAACGAGGAAAAGCATTTTATATGATTGAAAACAAATGTTTTTTTTGTTTTATAAAACAATATTGGCAAGGCATTCATATCTTGTCACTGAAATAGGCAATGCTTCTCAGATGATTGTTCTCATAATTAATATTTGCTATGGGCAAGTTCCATTTTCTTACATTATGAATATACTTTATTACATATCATCTTCCTATACTTGATTTAGATCTGATTATTTTGTGTTATATAATACTATTGTTATTTCCTTTGTGATAACTGTAAAAATTTATAATATAATTCAGAATCATAACAAATATCCATCCCCAAGAAATACAAGCTGACAATAAGTATATATTAAATTAATTTTATTAAGGTAAGTATCAGAGGATTTAATTTCAAATTTGCAAAGAAAATGCTTTATAACTGTAGATGATTTAGGAAAGAAATGAAGACAAGGCTTAGATTTATATTTTTACTTTACCTTCACTCTTCTTTTGTAATTCTAGTGCTCACATCAGCCTGGGACCAAGTGTGACACCAAAGAACAGGCAGATTGGACCAAGCTCTCCAACACTAGCCTTGTTCTAGAGCACGCCAGTGCTTGAATGTGTGAGTTTTAAAGGAAAGGGAATTAGAATTTCAGCAGAATTCATTACCCTGAGGTCTAAAATATAAATCCGCTATAAAAGGGCTTAGATAAATTCATGAATGAAAGGTCCATAGAGGAAAAGGGAAAACCAATGAAGAAAGATTACAATTTTGACTTAAATTGAGAAGGAACCTCAAGAGTGCATCTGCTCTAGCTCATTGCCTTCAGGTTGCTAAACATAAATCTCAGCTTTCTGATGAGGCAACTCAAACCCAGAGTCACTTGCCCGAAGTACATAGCCAATCAAAATTAAAATGATATAGAAATAACTACTTTACCTTCATGGAGAAATAGATAATCCATGTTCTGATACATCCCTTCCTCAACAGTTTCCTGATGTTGGGTCAAACTAATGGTTTCAACCTTGGCAATGTGATTTTTATTCTGAACCTGTTTGAAAAAAATCCTCTATTAATATACCAAATCGGGCACAAGTAACTAGAAAAGTAGCATCATAATGATATCTTTTTTACTAATTTTATTTAATCTATAATTTAACTTTTATTTATCCTGCAAGATATCATTCTATTTGAAGAAAATAAAGTAAAATACTTGTGTACTTAAGTTTTTTTTTTACTCCAACACTTCTACGTTCTAGGTTCTAAATTCAGTGTAGAGAACAATTTGGAGTTTTCTATAATGACCCTTTCCACTTGGATTTGTAAGGAGAAAATGTGTTAGCTGTACTTAAATACTAAGAATTATGCTTTATGCACATTTTTTATGGATATACATTGGCATTCAAAGAACAACTTTCAAAGGTAATGTAAAATTATCAAGTGGCATGGAGTTCAAGGATAATGTTCCTGAGTTAATGTAGTTTGTCATTCTGGAGTAAGTTCTACAAGCTTGCTTAACTGAAATTATGGAGGGTTTATCATATTATCTCTTTCCAAACATGTACATATGTTTAATAAATTATGATGTACAATAAAGTATAATGTACTATTAGTAAGACAATAACACCCATAGCATTCTAAAGTAATTGCCCAAAGCTCAATTTATGAGTGGCCACAAAACTAAGTATATATAATGTGAATCCTTAAGATATTATTATGAAAAAGTGAACACTGCCTTCTTTAGTTTTGCAAATTCATCCCTATGCATTCAATATTGTGTAAGTAGTGTTCCTCACCACTAAGTCACTGTTGAGAAGTGTTGAATCTCTACTGAGGTATGCTTTTCTCAACCAACCTTTCTTCACACTTGGAATTTCTTTCCCCCCTCATTCATAACCATTATTTTTTACCCCTTCTCAAGGGACTGTTCTCCAAGGAAAATACAAATGTGTTACATGCCTATATCTTGCTTGCCAGTGTTTAACGTTGAGTCTATATTGCATTTGTCAGAGTTTTTTCATTGCTTGAGACTTCTTACAAAGAGGGTACTTTATGACAATCACTGAGTCAGATAAAGACTTTCTGACACTGGAACTGAATTGTTGGAAAATATATTACTATTGGATGCATATTATGATGTTCCATATCATAACTGCAAAGTATGCCCTGGAAAAAGACCATTTGTTCCTATAAAGACTTCAGGCTGCCATACAACACTACAGTCGTTTTAAAGTACAGATTGAAGATATGCATCGATAATATATATTTTTCTTTCATACATCAATAAATTTTTTATATTATATGCAGGAGAAAAACTATATATTTCCATGATTATTTTGCATAATCAAATTTATCAAAACCTAATAGCATGAAATCTGTGCATTTTATTATATCTCATGAATTTTGTAAGTCAGGACTTCACTTAAAATCAACCGGTATTGAAAGAATTCTTTTCTTGGGAAAATTTAATATCTACCTTCTTCATAGAATCTCAATGAAAAATCAAAGTGTGATTCCCTCACTATTTACTATTTACCATGGAGAACCAATGAATTTATTGTACTTATTTGCATGGAATAGGTGAAGGGTTAGTGGCATTAGACAGGATAACACCACAGAAGACACACTATGACATCTTTACCAAGTATGAATGACTAATTACCCATATTTACATAGACAGTTCTCTCCTCAGTTAATCTTACTGAGCTATATATACACTGCACCTCTATAGAACCCAAGGCCATGGAAAGTTAGGGAAGAACTTCATACAAATAGCTTTAATGAATGGTTGGATTCTCGGGATTAGATCCAATGACCCTGCATAATTCTTGTTCTATGAGGTAGTATCAATAGTCAACAAGCACTGATCATGGTAACCTCTTCCTAAGCAGGCATGACTGATCTAACCAAGACAGTAGCTGTCTTGCTTAGAAGATAGTGCTTTACATTGTCTGGGATATTTTTTCTTCGATGTGGTTAATTAGCTCACTCAGTAGTGTATAGGTGGAGGATAAGGTGATGAGAATGAAGCAAGAAGACATCACTTGCATATCGTGTATTTTTCTTTAGCTGGGTGTATTAGTCATGATTTTCTAGAGTCACAGAACTTATGGGTAGTCTCTATATAGTAAGAGAATTTGTTGATGAGTTACAATCTGTAGTCCAACTCCCCAACAATGGTCAGCAGCAGCTATGAATGAAAGTCCAAGGATCTAGCAGTTGCTCAGTCCCACAAGACACGCAGGTGAAGAAGAGCGAATCTTCCTTCTTCCAATGTCCTTATGTAGGTCTCCAGCAGAAAGTGTGACCCAGATTAAAGGTGTGTACCACCATGCCTGGATCTGAGAATTGATTTGTCCCAGGCTGATCTCGAACTGAGAGATCTCCTTGCCTTAGTCTCCTGGGATTAAAAGCATGTACTACTTTGCCTGGGCCTAAGCTTTTCACAGTCACTATGCCTCAAGATCACCATGCCAAGATCCAGGTCAGAAATTTGTGTCTTCCAGTCTCAATATCTGGATCACAGATGAGCCTTCTAATTCTGGATTGTAGCTTGCTCCAGATAAAGTCAAGTTGACAATCAGGAATAGCCACTACACTGGGACAGAGGATTAGAGTATGTAACATGGCCCGCATGAGCAGTGTGGTCTTGAGGTGGTAGAACTTTCTACATGGCCACTGACTTAAACTAGGGTTAATGTACCAAGCAATACAAGTTGACGCTGTATTTCTCACTAACATTTCGGCTCAAAGGTCTAGGAAGATAACTCAGTAAGAATCTGAATTCAATCTCCAGAGCCCGCTCACACTTATAATCCCAGTGCAAAATATGTAGAAAAAGGAGAACTCATGGAGCTTGCTGCCCAGCCATTCTAAAAGGTTTGGTGATCCCTACAAGATGTTTAGGTATAAAGATGGAATAGAGACTGAAGGAAAAGCCAACCAATGACTGCTCCAACTTGAGACTCATCCCATGTGAGACAGCCAACTGCTGACATTATTAATGGTAGTCTACTATACTTGCAGACAGAAAACTAGCATAAATGTCTCCTGAGAGGGTTTATCCAGCAACAGATGGAAACATGTAGAGACCTACAGCCGAATATTAGGTGGAACTCTGGAAGTCATAAAGAAGAGTAGAAGATAGAAGTGAGCAAGGCAGAGGGGTCAGAAGACATACAAAGTCAACTAACCTGAGACCAAGGTGGATCACAGATCATGGGACACCAACCAGGGAGCATGCAAGAGCTAGACCTAGACCCCTAACACATATGTAGTAAATGTGCAACTTGATCTTCATGTGGGTCCCCTAACAAGTAGAGCAGGGGCTATCTCTGACTCTACTCCCTGCCATCGGATCACTTTCCCCCTACCTGAACTGGGTGGGCCTCAGTGGGAAAGGATACAACTAGTCCTGTTGGGAGTAGATATCCCAGGGTGGGGTAGTACCCAAGCAGGCTCCCGTTCTTTGAGGAGAGGGGGTGATTGGAGGAGGGATTTGTAAGAGTATAACTGGGAAGAGAGGAGGGAGGGGGCTGTGATCAGGATTTAAAGTGAGTAAAAAAAATTGGGAAAAACCCAAGCGAACAACAACAGAAAAGTACATCTGAGATTTACCTTTGATCTATCTACCTATCTGTACATACATACACACACACACACACACACACACACACACACACACACACACACACACACATACAAGCCTACACTTACACACCCATGCACACATGCACACGTGCATACACATGTACTTACATATGTGAAAACATATATACACAAGCACATACAGTTGTATTTAGAAACATGCACACACACAAACTCAGCCTCAAAAGTCACATATAACCCCTTCTACCAATGCTACTGACTATCAGCCCACTCAATTCAAGGGGGACATAGACTCAATATCTGCTGATAAGTGGAAAAAAACCTGAAACCATTTTTTTAAAACAAAATGGGTTACTGCTTCATAAAACTTTATTTAAATGAAAGTAATTTTAAAATAACCATTTATTGTATTGCATGTATATTATACTGCAAATCAGAAATTCAGAGTAGTTAGTCTGAATAAATTTCATCCCCATGGCATCATGCAGAGTTTCTTTAGTAATAGTAAGCTAGCTCACAAGACGAACTTGAAAGATCTAAGACAGATTCTGTTAAAAGCTAAAAAAATAAAAATAAATTTCTGAGGAAAGTTGGTCAGGCAGCCCCAGAATGTGTGGCACAAGCTGTGAATGCCCAGATGGCTCAGTGAATCCTTGCAGAGCTCTGTGCACACTGAACCTTTGCCATTTTGTGTGAAATTATTTCACTGTACCTCCAAAGTATTTGTATCATGACCTTATATATTGCAGCCCCTTTTGTGCTGGATCCAATTTAAAGAAGTTACTAGAGTAGGAAGTGCAAGCATGAACCAGACGTAGTCCTATATACTCAAGGTCTGTGCATTAAACTCACATATTTTGCAAACATTTTCTCTAAGTGAAGATTAAACATCTATGATGAAGAACTTTGGGATTTGTGAAAACTTTGTAATCATGTAAAACATAAGTGCTTTGTGTCCCTCCAAATGTAGTTATTCTCAAAAATGGAGCAATGAAACAAAATGAAATAGTACTTTGCTTTTAACAATAAACATAAAAACAGCTATAGTACATTCTGCTTAAAAATATTAATCACTTCCCACACATTCAATTGCTCCCAACATTGCTCGAAAGTTCTATTCAACTATGCCATTGGAGTCAATGTAGAGGCTCAAGAATGAGATCATCATAATCACGTCTAGGTCACGATAAAAGCCCATAAACTGTGTTTATAGGATAAGGATCTTTGTAATCTGAAAGCCCAGGAAATAATCAATAAGCCATCTTCTCAATATGCAAGAGGGGAAGGTAGAGCACAACACTTATGAAGAAATGCAGGAAAACAACACAGCAGCCAGGCACTTTATCTACTAAAGTCTGATTTTACACTGTTTCTGGGTTCCTCAATTTGGTCTTTTGATTCTTCCTGAGACATTATTTTTTTCATATAAAAATCAGTCTATGGCCTGGGAACGTGGCTCAGTAGGCATAAGCTCTTACTATGTATGTATGAGAAACTGAGATAGATTCTCCAGAGCCTTGTAAACTAGATGAGATACCACGTGCCCATTTTCTCAGTGCTTGGAAGGTGAGATGGAAGGAATCGACAATTCCAAGAAATTAGCCTGGTTACCTAGAGAAAGAGAACAAAGAGACTGTTTCAAAGTAGAAGTTGAGGACCTACCCTGAGGTTGTCATCTGACCTCCATATGTGTGACATAGCATAAATGCCCTGCCACATACACGTCAGTTTACAACTACAATTTAGCAGTTTCTTCATCCTGTTTTATTATAGAAGGTTTGGTATCCATGGACCTCTTTTGTTTTGACATTTTGTTCAGCTCATGGCACTGTATGGCATACAACTGCAAAAACCAATTGATACCTTCACTATTCTTAGAAAATTTTGTAGTTTAATCCATCAGTATATATCTCCAATGATTCTCTCTCTCTCTCTCTCTCTCTCTCTCTCTCTCTCTCTGTGTGTGTGTGTGTGTGTGTGTGTGTGTGTGTGTGTGTGTGTGTGTATGTGTGTGTGTGTGTGGATACATGGGGTACAGAAAAATAATTCAATTAATGCATGCAATATAATTACTATTTCAATGTAGCCAAAATATTTGTTTCCTCAATTATTATTTCTCTAGACCAAGAACTTTTGAACTCCTCCCTTATATTTCCTAATTTTGATTTTCTTCTTTTAGTACAATGTAATCTTCTATGAATGTTAATAAACTTCTAATATATCTGTTATCATCTCTATTACAGAAGTCACATACACAAAAACCTTCAAGACAAGCATCTGTATAAGTTATACTATATGTGAGGCTGGGTGCTTGGGAGACCTTTCTTTGAACATTCTAAGAAGTAGAATCTATTTAAAGTATTAACAAAAAGTTCTATGTCCACAAGTCTGGCTTTCCTTTTTTTTTTTTTTTTTTCACCCACACCACATTTCTTGAATTTACTCTTTGTCTTCAAGCCTTCACTTACAGGGAAAATCTTTCGAGGCCGACTTAAGAATGAACACAGGTTTTTTTGTTGTTGTTTTTTTTTTTTTTTTCTTTAAGTCTACTAAGTTTTGGTACTTTTATATTTCCTCTATATTCTTCTTGAGAGCTGAATAGTTCTTTTTTCAGCTCATGGCATGGCATGACATACAGCTACAAAAACCAATTGATACCTTCACAAGTTTTCTTAGAAATATGCATTTTTTTTTGTAGTTTGATCCATCAATATATATCTCCAAGGTGATTTTAGGAAACTTTGTGCCCCTACATCTGAAATGTTTCCTTCTTCTAGCTTGCAACAACACTTTTCTTGCTTATTTTTATTTTTAAGAACTCACAGCTTCCTTGAAACACAGTAGAAGATCCCACGAGAGCTACAAGGATTTTCTAGCTTCTATCTAATGCCTAGCCTCAAATTCATGCAAGGTAATATTATTTGTATGACATTGGCCCACTAATAGCATAATCCGTTTGGATACTATTGTTCCAAAACACACTATCTGAATGAAGTTAATTTGAAAATACCAGTTTTAATGTATCTTACCTGTCCTCTATACCAGAAATTCAGAGACAGTAATCTGAACAATGTTGTTCCCCATGGCATGTTTCCCATGTTACTCAATGATGATTACCTAATATGATGAGCTGAAAGAACAAAGACAGGTTTACTGACATATTTGTCCTTGGTTAGTACTGCTAGAAGTCTCCTGTCTTAGTTAGGGATTCCATTCCTACACAAACAGCATGACCAAGATGCAAGTTGGGGAGGAAAGGGTTTATTCGGCTTATACTTCCATGCTGCTGTTCATCACCACAGGAAGTCAGGACTGGAACTCAGGCAGGTCAAGGAGCAGGAGCTGATGCAGAGACCATGGAGGAATGTTTCTTACTGTCTTGCTTCTCCTGGCTTGCTCAGCCTGCTTTCTTATAGAACCCAAGACTACCAGCCCACAGATGGTACCACCCACAAGGGGCCCTCCCCGCCTTGATCACTAATTGAGAAAATGCCTTACTGCTAGATCTCATGAAGGCATTTTCTCAACTGAAACTCCTTTCTCTGTGATAACGCCAGCTTGTGTCAAGTTGACACACAAAACTAGCCAGTACATCTCTGTTGAGGCTGTATCATCAGTTTACTGGTTTCTTAGTTGTTGAACTTTCTACAAAGTAGATGACTTGCCCTCAGTACATGCCAAGAGAAATGGATATGAGGCTTTTAAGATTTTGTTTCAAACAGAGGTGTGCTGGGAATCACCTATAATTATAGTACTTAAGACAGAAACTCACAAGTTCTAGACCAGCATGGACTACATAGAAAGTGAGAGTCGATCACAAAAGTACTTCTACCTCAGGGATCAAATAGCATATCTTTTGCCATATTCCCTTTTTCAAAACAGTAACATGTTGACCTAGTTATTACATTAATGATGCTAGATTCCTTCTTTCAGTGTGAAGGATATCACAAACTCTGCACCTATATTTCAAAAGATGTCATGGGATATAATCCATTTCAGCTTTTAAAACATAATAGTGTCAACTGGCCTGATCCCACCGGTCCTCATGGACATTGGACCACCAACCAAAGAATATACATGGAGGGACCCATAGTTCGGACCACATATGTGGCAGAGGAGGGCCTTGTTGGCCATCAGGAGGAGGAGAGGCCCCAGTAAAGGGGAATGTCAAGGTGGGAATATGGGAGTGGGTGGGCAGGTGGGTGGGAGGTGGAATTCCCTCATAGAGGTGGGGGAGGGGGAAGAGATAGGTAGTTTCCAAAGAGGAGACCTGGAAAGGGGGAAACATTGGAAATGTAAATAAAGTATCAAAAAATAAAAAAACAAAAACAAAAAAAAACATAATAGTATTTTTATGGCATTCCTGACTTTGAGAACAAGTCTTGTGCTTGCCCCTAGGACACTGTTTCTCCTATTGGATTGCTATGTCCAACATCAATATGATAGATTTTGCTTCAACTTAGTATACTTTATTTTGTCATGTTTGGTTGTTATCTCTTAGAAGCCTGTTCTTTTCTAATGAAAGACAGAAAAGGAGTAGATCTCAAGGGAAGGGGAGTGGGTATGAACTGGGAGTAGAGGGTGGAAAAGATCTAATGAGGCTATATTGTATCAGAAAAGATACTATTTTCAGTAAAAAGGAAAACTCTTAGCTCTGCCTCCATTTTCCCTGTCCAATCACAGCCCTCCTGCTACACTAATATTTTAATGTGATTGGACAGGGAGAATTCTGTCACAAAAAATAATTATAGTAATAATACTTACCCTATACTGAAAGTGTCCTATGTTATAGATACTAGTCTGTGTATTTGTGTTTTTCATCTAATCTAATTTATATGAAGAATCTACAGGGCAGAAATGATAACCAACTTCACTTTAGAGGACGAAATTTAAGAACAAATAAATTGATTTGTCTAGCCTGAGATGTCACTGTATACTGGTAACAATGAACAGGTAGGCTTCAACAGATCAGTCTACACAGCTGATGCTTTATTTTATGTAATTTTATACCTAAAAGAGATAAATTATTTAGAATGTTCTTATAAATTAAATTAAATTAAAATGTAAATTTATCAGGGGATAAATTTTAATAACATTTTCTCATAACCAAAGCGTTATTCCTTTATTGAAACTAACGAGAAAGTGAAGACAAAGAGAAAATAAACACAACCCAGAAAAAATACAAGGAAGAGAAGAAATTATCATTTTGTATGCTTCAGGATAACAGGGTAAGAAAAGAAGATAGGCATGTTGAGATTACCAGTATTCTTTTATTTCTTAGGCTTATAAGAAGTTAATATAAACGTAACAAAATGTTAATAAGTAAATAATAATTTTAGTAATTATGAATCATTACTTTCTGATGAATACATGATTATATACGATAAACTTTTAGCTTCTCAAAAATTTGGAAAATATTATCTGATAATGAAAGAATCTCAATAAATAGTTTAGCATATGTCTATCCAACAAAATTCATTTAACTTATTTTTCACATGTAAATGATTATTTTATTGCTATAAATTCATCCAAGAAAAATGGCATGGAAATGAGTCTCTGCATTTTAAAACTTTTACTTAGTATTAAGTACTGGGTACTATAAACTCTCTATCTCTTCTTTCTCTCTGTCTGTCTCTGTGTATGTGTGTGTGAGAGATAGAGAGAGAGAGAGAGAAAGAAAGAGAGAGAGAGGAAGAGAGAGACTGAGAGAGAGTTTACAGTTTCATCTTTTGAAGAACTCAAAATACTCATATGTCAGGTTGTTTTAAGTTAGCTACCTTCAGTGCTGGCCTCTGACTCTCATGAAGTTTCCCCATGGGATATGGTGCAAGCTTAGCAGAAAAGAAGCCTTAATAAAATAAAACCCCAAAGCTATGGAGCTATGTGTCCAGATCTACCAGCTTGTCCTAAAATAATTGGCTCATTAACTAGCCAATTTGGTTTAGTCCTGCTTTCAAAGACAAATCAGAGAATAGGCTGTGGGCTTGCATACTCTCCTGACATACCAATTATTCTTTGGATACAATGCTATGAATACAGCATACTTTGATATTAGGAAAACCTGAACTGGGCTTTTGGCCTGAAGCTATGATCTAGGCCCACACAGACAGTGGGAAACAGATACAATATGATCAAGAGAGGTGGCTTTGTGTGGACAGCATGGAAAAAGGAAAGCTGCGAGAGCTTATTAAGCACAGGACAGAGGTCCATCTCCTCTCTTTACATCTCTGTAATTTTGGAGTTAATTTGAGCGGCTTTTGAAAGAGGAGGTCATTGGTGATATAAACTAGCACAAGTTCTATGCTTAGAAAGATGGCTGCCATGAAGAAAATCAGATCCGTCACCAGCAGCATCTTCTACAAACCCATCTCCTACTGCTACCATCACTTGGTCTCCAAAGCACGGTTTGGAAAACGGTTAACAAATAAGCTACAATAATTCAGTGTATTTACTGGGACTGCTTAGTAAGAAAAAATCTTTTCTTTCAGCCAGAGATATTGTATTCTGTACACAGAGCCATATGCCAGCCAGGTAATTACCCTGATACACACTTTTAAGACATGCCTAAATGTAAGTGAAACGAATTGGTTAAAAATGAATCATTCTTACTTTAGCCAAAAAACATATTGTCTTGAGGTGGCCATTAATAAACAAAGAAACCTAAATCTTCACCTCTCCTTTTCTGGAGATTTCTCTATTTAGTTAACATGTCTACAGTGTCACAAAGCCAGTGACTAAGGTGAGCCAGCGGAGAGAGAACAAGAGAGCTTTAGACTCTACTTCCTGTCCTGCTTTCACATACTATATAGATACTATAACAAAAGCCATACTCAAAATCAAAGTAGCTTCGAAGTAACCATACAGAGAATAAATATTTATTTCTTTAGTTCTCAAATCACTAATTTTTTTTTTTTTCTTTCTGCTCCACATAAATGGCTTTATAATCTGTCCCTACATTGGAAACTGGGAATGTGATTTTTTTTTTTTTTTGATTTTGTACTTTATTTTTTTTTTTGATATTTTATTTACATTTCCGATGATTCCCCTTTTCTTTAGAAACCCCGTGTCCCCTCCCCCTCCCCGCCTCTGTGAGGGGAATTCCTCCTCCCACCTACCCGCCCACCCATTCCCATATTCCCACCTTGACATTCCCTTTTACTGGTGCCCCTAGCACCCTCAGGCCCAAAGTCCTCTCCTTTCTCCCTGGTGGCCATCGAGGTGATTCTTCTGCCTCATATGTAGTTCAAATCATGGGTCAATAGATGTGTATTCTTTGGTTAGTGGTCTGAAC
>CM052722.1:93006373-93043886 GCA_028551405.1 Uromys caudimaculatus
TCTGCTGGGTCTTGCGATCTCCTGCGAGGGATCTTTGTCCCGGCGCTGATTAGCTGTGGGGCCCTGTGGCCCAAGCTGAGGTTTCCGGCCGTCGCCGGAAGCTGCTGGCGGTCAGTCTCTGTGGCCCGCAGACTCAAATCACTAATTTTTAACATGCAAATTTGAGTGAGAGTTTTAAGTCAAATTACCTCTCTGCAACATCACCTTAAACAATGTAAAAAATTTCAGTCTACTTTAATTACTTGTGACATTTCTGTTTTGCATGCTAATTTATACATTTTAGTTGAATCCTAATTAACATAAATTGGAAAGCATAAATTTGGGAACAGATAGAATTGAGTTCAAATTCTACTTAAATGTAATATGGTTTATTAATTGCAAATTACAGTACAGATATTTCTTAGATCTGAATGAATTGATATAGAAATACATACAATGATTTGTAAGAGAAAACAAAGATATGGCAGTAGTATGCACAGTCTGCTAAAATTTATATTTTATATAACAGTGAATGTCATATATTTGTAATAAAAATGTTTTGAAGAATAGATACAAAATTTTACATTTGAATACGCAAACAATAAGGTTGAGGTCTGAAGAATTTATCTTCAAAATGACTACTTAATAATGCTAGGATTAATATTTTCATCTCATAAACCCAAATTTTCAATGAAAAAAATTTAGAACACTAATTTCTGACAGTCACTCTAAGGAGATGTCATATAGGAGTAGGATATTTTTATTTTTGAATGCTTATTTTATATATTTTTTATGATCAGATGTCATGCTTTTATTTGTCTAATTTGGGTTAACACTAAAATTATTAAAAATTACTAGTTCCATTTTAATCACAAAAATGTGTCTTACTCTATTCTTTTGTAAATCACAGATTTCCCCATGTATCCCAAGAGATACCAGAACCTCTTAGCAGAACAGTGACATTTCCAGTAGGCGTTTTGCTCCTGGTTTTATAAGCAGTCCCCAAGGCAGATTGTTTGTCTCACTCGAAACAACAGCCAAAGCTGACTTCTACATTAATACAGAGTATGACGGAGTTTTCCATGGCCTGTCTCTCTGCCTATGTTTTTCTCAATCTCTCTCTAACTCAATCTGTCTCTTTTAGTTTGACTTTGGTGGTTTTTCATTTTCTTTTTTTTTTCCTTTTCTTGTTCTTCTTTTTATTGATCAGTGACTGTGTAATAGTGCTTTTCCCCCTCTTTGCTTCTGTTCTTTTCCTGAAGTTCATTGCCTTGCACTGTATCCCAATGGAAACAGGGGTATTTCTAAGAGTTGGGTCGCTGAGAAATTGAACTCCAATAGTATGAAAAAATTGATTGATTTCATTCCTTTACCTTGCTGTTCATGGTGCCATCAGTTTCTCTTTTCCAAAGCCCTGTTTGCATACAGTGTGAAAGCCAGAATAGTACATTGATAACACATGGTTGTTAGCTACTTCACAACTGCAGCCTCCAGCATTCTTATAGAAGCTGTAAGTACAGCCTAGATTCAGCATGTGACAGTTCAATATCAGCAACTCTTTAGATCATCAGAATGGATACTCACAGATGTGAAATAATCAACATAAATAGACACCGTCCTCCATCCAGATAAAAGGTCTTAGCCTCTACAAAGGTCAGAAAAGTCCATCTCTAAAGTCAGAAACATAACAGTGCCCTTTAAAGAGCACCTCTCAACAAATGTCCCACATCTGTTTGTTTTACAAAAAAGAATGTTTGCAGAAATAAGCATCTAGAATGATAGCCTATGGTTCAGCAGTATCATAAAGAGAGTAATATTACTTGTAAAAAGCAACCAGAAAAATTTGCCTATTATGTGTAAGTCAACAGCTAATTTTAAATGGTGATAATGAAGGCAAATAGATCATTTGAAAACTTAAATTATTGGCCAGAGTCAGAACAGCCAACATCGCATCTGTCTCTCCAGTTGTATGTAGGAAAAAAGTAAGAATGTATGTAGGTTTACACATTCAAAGAACTTTAATATAATTTTGATTTTGAGTTATATAAATTAAAGTCTATATACAACTGAGTGCCTATTTTGTGCAAGAAAATATGTTAATTTTTTTCATTTGTTATCTGATTAACTCATCATACTTGCTGAAAAGCATAGTTAAAGTTATAATTTGTTTTGGAGATAAGAACACTTAGGCTCAGAGAAGTTAAGCAGTTCGTTCAACATCACACATCTGATAAGAAGCATTGCTTGGCACCTGGATTTGAAGACAAAACCATGAATTATATCTCTGTTTACAAATAGGTAGAAAGAAAATTATGGATGAGAAAGAATTGTGCTCCAATTACTTCTTTCTGTTTCTGGTTACTTCCAGAAATTAGAATTCACTTTCCAACATCCTAACTCCTTTTCCCTTCTAAGCATCTGTGGTCTTTCTGTATTTACTCCTCGGTGTAGACTAACTCACCTAGCTCCAGCTATCCCTTAGCACCCATATGCCCCAGAGTTTATATTTCACATAGATTCTTGAAAATTTCTTTAAAAATAACATCTCATTCTCAGTCCTATGCTCATCACTATGAGCCCAATGATCCTAAGAATAATTAATTTGTTCCAGTTTAATAAGCCTCATTTTCAAAGACAGCCTTTTTTTTTTTTTTTTTTTTTTTTTTTTTTTTTTTTTTTTTTTTTTTTTTTTTTTTTTTTTTTTTTTTTTTTTTTTTTTTTTTTTGCTAAGGGTATCTATTGCAGTAACCTGACTCGTACCAAAAAATAACAAAAATAAGATAAAAATAACTTCCTAATTTTGTCAGCAAGATTTCAAGTCTAAGAGAAATAAAATGTAAGTTATTCTTTCATTTAAAAGACATTCTTTTATTTCCTTGAGTATCTCACATCCCACAAAAATTGGCCAGAATGTGTATCCTTTAAGCAGCATGCAGTATTAACCTATACCCATCCTCACTACTCACCATTCACCTTTACTCCTTAAGGATCTGGCATTTATAGTATTATTCGGGCCTTTATTATGTTTAATAATAGATCTGGTCTCAAGTTGTTTCATTTCAATATGTTACCTAGATTGTCCACTAGCCCACGGACGAAGATAAAGATCCTATGCATTGAGAAAATAACACTGAAGGTGATGCCCAGACTAGGATCCGAAGGCTCGGTTTGCTGCTAACAAACCATGGGGTCTTCTGTTAATTAACTTGTTCATGTAATAGCAAACTAGATGTTCACCTTGGTCTTCCACTTTTACAGTTCCTGTTATCCTTTTCCACTATGATTACCAGTCTAATGCTACTTTATTGACAGATGTGCAGTCACAGTCTAGGTTCTGATGAAAGATTCTAATGTGCTTGAATTAACTCTAATTGATATCCGTTTCTTCCTAGAAAATAGGAAAATGTCAGTAATGAACTCTAGGATGTTTAATACCTGATTATTTCAAGCACTGTGAAATAAGTTTTTGTTTGTTTGCTTTGTTTTTGGCAGGAATTAGGAGACTACTATAAACACTGTTCATTAAGCAAACATTTCTTGAGAAACTATATAGCTGGTCTCCAATCATTTATAGTATTTGAAAAAACAAAATGCCTGATCTAACAAAATGATATTCTGAATAAGAATGACAGGTGTAGCTGTATTCAAAGAAAGTAAACTATGTGTTGTACTGGATGGTAGTCAACATTATTTTCAAAAAATGCAACAGTAGGAGTCAAGGATCTAGATTTTGGACAAAGTATAGTTTAAAACACAAGGACAGGAAAGATCCCACTGAATAAATGAAATTTAATCAAAGACATAAGGCAGGTAAGAAAGTAGCCATCTGAGTTTCCCTGTGGGAAAGGCAGCAACTTTCTTCCAAGCCTGGATGAGTGTGCCAAATATATTGGAGATATAGCAAGATAATTATAAGCGGGAGATGTTGATAAGAAATATTGAAGATAGAGAATGCCAGAGGCTTGATGTGGGCCTGACTATGAACAGTTATAGAAATCATGTAAATTTTGCATTTACTTTGACACAAAAATCACACAAGTACGTTCATCATTGAAAAGTCATTATTCCACACGGGTCTATGTAAGGACTTCATTGGTTATATTAAAAATATATGGTGTGGGAGTACAAGTGAAAATAATAGGAATTTGGAGACTATTATAGCATGAAGAAATGATACAATAATATTCTGGACAAATGCAGGAAATATGGAGCTAATAATGAACATGAATGAATTTCTAGATAAGTTTAAGAAGAAGAAAGCTGACATCATACACAAAACTCTGAATTGACCCATGACCAAAACATTAAGAATTGATATCCTGAAGTTTCTAGAGGATAAAGTAGAGAGTATAATTCAATTTATAGGCAAATGTAAGGATTCTCTGAGTAAAACTACTGTAACTCTGGGAATAAGAGAAACAATTGATGAATGGTATCTACTAAAACTCAAATGTTCCAGTACAGAAAAGGAAATTGTCAATTGGGTGAACAGGAAATGTGCATAATGTGAGACAATCTTTGCTAGCTATATTGAATAGATGATTTGTGTCAAACTAGGAACTCAAAAAATCTGAACACTAAGAAAAGAAACAACCCAATTAAAATCAGACTTTGTAACTGAGCAGAAAATCTTCAAAAGAAGAAATAAACAATTACTAATAAATAATTTTGAAGGAGTTGAACATAATTAGCTATCAGAGAAATATAGATTAAAACCCCATTAAAATTCCATCTCACTCACATCAGAATGGTCATCCTCAGGAAGACAATGACAATAAATGCTATAGTGTATGTATGAAAAGGTAAACCATAATTCACAGTCAGTGGGAGGGTAAACTAGTAAAACTACTATGAATATGAATCTAGAAACTTTTCAAAAAGCTAGAAATAGATCTATGGCCAAACAGATGGCCAAGATATGCCATTCTTAGACATTTTTCCAAAGGATTAAAGAGATACTTGAACATTCAAACTCATTGCTGTCCTATTCACATAACTTAGGAAATGAAATCAACCTAGATGTATAGCAACTGATAATGAAAATGTGCTACATATTCATCATACAATACTACTCTTCTGCAAAGAAAATAAAATCATGATTTTTTAAAATTTTTTTTTAATTTTAAAGTTTTTGATATGTTATTTACATTTCTAGGTCTCCACTTTGGAAACCCCCTATCCCCTCTCCCCTCCCTGCCTCTATGAGGGTATTCCACCTCCCACCCACCTGCCCACCCACTCCCATCTTCCCACCTTGACATTCCCCTTTACTGGGGCCTCTAACACCCTCATGCCCAAGGTCCTCTTCTCCCTCTGATGGTCAACAAGCCCTTCCTCTGCCACATATGTGGTCCGAGCCATGGGTGCCTCGATGTGTATTCTTTGGTTGGTGGTCCAGCTTCCAGGAGCACCAGGAGGGTCAGGCCAGTTGACACTGTTGCTCCCTCCATGGGGCTGCAGACTCCCTTAGCTCCTTCAGTCCCTTCTCCAACTTCTCCATCTGGGACCTCAGACTCAGTCCAGTGGTTACTGTGAAGTGAAACTTCGGTATTCTGAACTTTTGGGCTAATATCCAGTTATCAGTGAAAAAATATTTAACAGGCAATGTCACCCATGCCACAAAAATACAAATGCCATATATTTTCTCTCATAAGAGAGAGTCTTAGGGCACTTGAGGAGGGAGATATTTGAATATAGGTAAAATAAAAGCACAGAAGTATCAAACACCAAGACCAGGGCAACTTATAAAGGAAATCATTTAATTGGGCTTACAGTTTCTTCCAGAGAGTTAGAATACATGATGGTACAATGAAGGCATGGTGACAGGAACAGCTGAGAGTTCATATAATCTATATGAACTATAAGCATATGATCTATAAGCATGATGCATAGAGCACACTGAGAATGGTGTGAATTTTCTGAAACATCAAAACCCACCCCAAGTGATGTACTTATTCCACCAAAGACACACATTCTAATTTTTCTCAAACTGATAGCAACTGGGAAGCAAGAATTAAAATGCTCAAGACTTATAGGGGGCATCTCATTCTAATCACCTCAGGAGTTAAACAACCACTCTCTGGATTTGAGGTCTATTCCACAAAAGGAAATGCATGCCCAGTGCTATAAGCCTTGTGAAAACCTGTGGCTATGGAATCTATAGGCACTAGAGAATTACCTATCATTGTTTTTCTAAGTGGTCATGTAGTCAAACTGCCTTCTAAGTATATGTTTACATTCAAAAATTGGAGCTACTTCTAATCATGATCAAAGAAACTGCCAAGCCCTGCATTGCAGCTTTCGAAGGTTCTGAAGGACATAGTTCCTGCCCCTGGAACAGAGCCAGCAGGCCTACATGAGTGTTAATTGTTGCTAGGCATAAGGCTTATTTTTATAATAATGTACATAATTTAATTTATGTACCTCCTTAGGGAGATATTCTCCCTGCCAACACTAATAACTCGATGAAATTAGAGATAACATGAGTCCAGAAGGCAAGGGTGTATCTAATGTCCTTAGCAAAATGGTAAATATTATAACATTCAGCATAGCATTTAAGGCTGTGGGAAAGAACTCTGATAACATGAGTTTAAGAATGTATAATTTCTTAACTATGCAAAATATAAAGCTACGATATGAATTGTATGAGGGGCTTCACAGACCTAAAAGAACAGAGGCAGCTGCACTGTGAGCCAACTTGTCAGAAAGATACAAAGGCAGGCAGATACAAAGGTATGCAGATCCCTGAGTTCAATATTAGCCTGAAGCAGAGCAAGTTTAGGTCCAGGCATAATGGAATGGTAATCTCAGGATGGGAGAGAGAAGTTTTCATGGTTCCACCTCAGCTAAGTAGATACTGGCAACCTGATGGCTGATAGGGAAACCACAGTCATTTTTCTTTAGCAATGTGGCCATTGGTAGCTATTCCAGGCCTTGGTGGATAGCCCCATGCCCAGAGTCAGTGTATATGGAAACTACTAATTGGATTGGATGGATTAATACACATACATATACTTACATACATTCAAAAAGTGATTGTAAAGTTGGAAGGAGATGAAAGAGATGTAGAAACCTTGTTAGAGCTAGAGGTGATGAGTGAGTGGTGGATATGATCAAGATACATTGTATACCTGTATGAAAAATTTAAAAGAATAAATAAAATTATATATATATATATATATATATATAAAATAGATAAATCATAAATAATAGAAAAAAAGAGAAGGGCTAGGACAGTGGTTCTCAACCTGTGGATTGGGACCCCTTGGGGGAGTTGTTAAATGACTCATTCACATGAGCCACCTAAGACTACTGGAAATCACAGATATTTACATTATGATACCTAACAGCTTCAAAATCACAGTCAAGAAGGAGCAATGAAAATAATTTTATATTTGGGGGGAACCACAACATGAGCAATTGTATTAAAGGGTCACAACTTAGGTAGGTTGAGAACCACTGAGCTAAGAGTTGCATCAGCTAGTAAAATGCTTGCCATGCAATACTGATGACCTAATTTCTATCCCTGGAACAGCACAGAGCGTAAGAATCAATCCCTAAAAGTTGTCTTCTGACTTTTATTTACGTAACTTTTACGAATACCCACACTTTCACACACATAACAATAATAAAATAATAATGAAAAATATATTCTCAGATAGAGCCAACAGAATGTCCTAATACATTCAAATAGAAATTGGAAATCCTATACCCATCATCAAGTCTTAAAAACCAATCAGACAGTGATGTGTTAGAATTACAGCTATAATGATAAATATCAGAATAAGAATGATAGCTAACACATAGCTCTTGCTATTTACCAGTAATTATTTATGTGTTACAAATTCATTTTATAGAGAAGTAAATTAAACACAAAAATATAATAATTTCCTTATGGTTCACATAGCTAGTGTATAGAGCTGAGAGTTTAATCCAAATATTTTGATTGCCAAAATCTGTACTATATTGTTTGTTCACAGTTCAACACTAATACAGCTACACATAAAGACAGAAATTCCCAATAGCCCAATATTTTATGAAAGTATTTTCAATTGGGAGTTCAACATTTCATTACCCTTGCCATGATTTCACTGGCCTGTTAGTAATGTATTTTTCAAGGTACAAGATGAAGTGTTATCAATACAACCAGCCAGAGTAAGCCTAATGGCATGTTGAATAAATAATGTCCTTCGGAAGCATCAGAATTCTTCCAGTGTGTATTTAGAGAAGGCAATGAAATGTAACTAACCATTATGGAAGAAACATTACTATTTCATGTAACAGTTTTCCTTCACATCCTATAGGAAATCAGTGGGGAGTTTTCAAATTTATCAGCCCTCAGATGCATTGGAAGAGCAAATGAAAGCTATTATGTCCATTCTGCAACCAGGATTTACTGGCTACTATACAAATTAAGAAATATATACATGTATATTTGTATGTATTAAATATATATATATATATAATATATGTATATATATATACATATATCACATGGTTCAAAGAAGTTCTAAATGTATTTCCAAAGGAATTAAATATACAAGGATAAAACTATAGTGAGAAATTGACTAGGCATCATGTGTGATATTTATCCTGAGAAGTTTACTATGAGTCAACACTGATCAAGGGATACCACAGAAAGCTAACGTAGTCTAATCTGCTCTACCATATGTATGATAATTAAAAAGCCAATACAGAAGATTCTTTGTTCTCTGGTCAGAATTCAGTTGGCATACTGTATTAAATTCTAGATACTATTCTAAGAAGGTGTGCACCAGTTGAGGAAATGTTCAAGATACAGGGATCGGGAAAAGAATTCTTGAGATATTACAAGGTAATCAGAAGCATGATAGCTACCAATTATCCAGTACTGATATTCTACACGTATTAACTCACTAAATCATCATAATAAGAACAAGCGTATTCTCTGAATCTCAGAGATGATCAGTGACATGTTCAAGTTTAAACAGTTATTAAAATTAGATCTAATATTTAAACACATGTCTGAATGATTCCACTATACCACATTTAAATTCAAAGAGAAAAAAGATTATCCATGTGCCCTTACATAGAATATTTCATAGAACCATGCAGTAGTCCAATAAAGTATCATTGCTATTATATTTATTTCACAGGTAATACAGCAGTAGCTTGGAGTAGTTTAGAACTTAACCAAGGACACAAAGCTATAATGGGGTATTTTCCAAATATTAGGGACACTATAAAATGTTTGTTCTACATTATCTTTTAAAGTTAGAATTTTTAAGAAATAGGGATGAGATATTGCTATCTTCAAACTTCAAAATTATAATATCAATGCAGTATTGGTTATAGATGACTCATTTCCATGACTTGACTCATTATATTGGACCGACTGAATTCTTAGAGGTATACAATAAACTGAACATATAGATATGCAAGGCAGATAAGGTACTAAAAAACAGGCATTATTATTCTGCCCTTTCTCAGTTTACCCTTTGCCATTCGGTATTTTCCCTTTTACTCAAAATTCAAACCACTTGAAAGCTGCTTTCCTTCACCTCAGGCATCTTCAGTAACATATCTACTCTTCTTCCATTTACCTCTACTACATACTCATACACACACACACACACACGCACACGTACACACACATGCACATGCACATGCACACAATGGACCCTGGAGAGCGCAGCCCAGAGCCAGGCTCAGTTGGGCAGTCATCTGGGTCCAGGGCACTCAAGATAGAATATACAATTTATTAAATAATAACTCTGGATTATCCATGGGAGGATTAACCACATGGAGATTAGACAGTTGCCCAGCTAATGTGCTGATTAAGGTATATTAAAATATGAAGGCTGCATGTGTGTCTTTCATTCAGGAACATAAAACATTGGGGAGGGTAGTGTGAACAGTTCCACTGGGATTTATTTAGATAATTATTTCTACACACACATACACCCAAACACACACACACACACACACACACACACACACACACACACAAAGACACACCACACAACTTTTTAAACTCTTCTTATATTTTATTATGTTACTTTTTAAATTAAATAATCAATTGTTTTTCTTATTTTCTCAGTTTTTCACTGTTAAATTCATCAGTCTCATTTTACACCAAGGACCTAAGAACTATAGATTTATTGATGGTCATAAATGATAAAGCAATGCTATTCTGAGAGCTATTGTAAATTTACTTTTATCATTTTGGCCTACCTTCTCCACTCCTCACCTAGTCAATTGGTTTTGATGCATGGCTGTGGAATACTTTAAACATTTTCAGAGCACATTTTGAAATGTATTGAACCACGTAAATCTTCCTTCTTATGTAGAAACCCCATATGTTATATCCCAGAAAGTTAGCCATTCATGTTTAAATAATATACACATACCACAAGTATATTTACTCTCTTATAACAACATAACCTACATTAATAGCTTGTTTAGGTTGACATATGCTTGAAATTTCATTAGACATTACTTTCATAGTTATGTCTAGAAGACACTACTTAAGAGTAGTGTCTTCTATTCCCCCTTTTAAGGATTTTTCTTGAGCCTTATGCACAGGGTTTGCCGATGTCCCTCTTGGGGTTGGTACCTCACAGTCTCTTAGTCTATCACTTTGACCAGTTGTGGATCTCTGTAGTAGTTCCTATCTGCCACAAGAAACTTCTATATGTTTTAAATTCTGGCTTGGATAAAAAGCACATGGGACTTCACATTTAAGAATAACAACTGGATTTAAAAGTGTCTTTGTTTATTAAGTCCAGCCAAATTTTCAATCTGGAAATGGTAAAATGCATTCAAGCACATTGCAGTGCTAAAATGCTAAACATCCAGTATTTATTTGATTTTAATTTTCACTTTTAGTGACATATTATATCAACATTAAACTATTAGGTGGTCACTCAATCAGGAAATAAAACTGAGAAAATGGTTCACTAAAATGCCCTGTCCATTTTCCATAGGAGAGAAGAGTCAGACACACAGTTTAAGTCTTCATAGGTCTGGTGTATTCCCCCTCCCCTTAAGGCACTGAAAGTATCTGGAGAATGTAAGGGATTATATAAAGTCGAGATCCAAATTCATTATTGAGTCAAGTACTAAAAGCCATATCAGAAGCAACTTGATTGTGAGCTACTAGCCTCTTAGGGAGACATACTTCTTTGCACATTCAATCATTCCTCTTCCTAATCCCTTTTCCAAATTCATTTCCTTCCTAATTAAATTAATCACGGATGCATCACTTCTGACTAGGACCTACCCATTTAGGCAGTACAAAACCTGTCATTGGTGAGGGTAAGGAGGCAGCAAGTACTTTAATAACTTTCTTAAAATGGAAACTTTATTTGAGAAGTAATTGTGTATGTGTGTGTGTGTGTGGTTTTTTTCTTCCCAGCTATTACTTTTCAGCTTTTAAATCTTAATGTCTCATCTGGATGAACACCTTATCACAAGGCAACAGGGGAAGGTGGTGTTTGTATTTGTATTTGCATTTATATGGCATTTTCATACAGTGTATTTCACACTGCTGACAGACCAATGAATCACAGGCCTGTAGCACCCTCTCTACATGCATCATGGGAACAGCCATCTTCCACATGCTCTACAGAAGCAACCTAATTAATCTTTCTGAATTTTAATTCATAAGAATGATGCTGTGGCCAGGGGAGCATAAGAGTAGCGTGTATGCCTGGCTGGAGATTTATCCCAAATTTCAGGAAGTCAGAAATACTAGAAGGTGTGACAGGTAACCATGGGTCCCCACAAACTGTCTCTTGTCAACACAACTATTGGTGGAATCCCAAAATGAGTGAGCCATTGCAGATTTGTAAGTTAATAATAGAGAAGAGGCAAGCGCATATATCTCAGCTAAAATAATTACAGCATCATCTCTTAGAACTGAGTTGCTCTTCTCAGGACTCATTTATTAGAAACCATTGCCTTTTCTAAAAGTCATGTCTTAGGCTCTGTATCATTAACAAGAAGCTACTAGTAATGAAAGCTATGGTGGAATTAGTTCTCTGTAAAGCTGATTCTGTTTCAATACTTTAGGTCAGCATGAATAGTGATACTCCCACAAGAACTGATTACAAGATAAACTTCTTTACATCACGGGACACCACTATTTCTTAAACAACCCCAAGTGTCCCATCACAACTTGGTACTTAACTAGATAGTGCAGGTAAACTTTACTAAATCACATATTCTTGCTTTGCACCTGACAAGGGAAGCATGTACACACTTCAAAGTGTACAAGAGAATATTTTGGTATATATTTTGATGCAGCATTTGCCGTGGTCATATATAAGGCTAAATGTTCAACAACCTCACAGATACACCCTTGAGTATCATAGGGGAGGTGTCCTGGGGATTCTTTTGAATTGCCAACAAGATTCAACTTTGCAGTAATTAAGGAACTACTGATCACAATCTTTATGGCAGGTCCCACAGGTTTTCACTTTCCTGGAAAGGGCATAATACTGCAGTGTTTAGTGAAATGAATAATGAGTTACACATGATCTTAAATTCAAGGCCACACTAAACCCCTCCCTACCTCTTCTCCCACCATTGCCTCATTGCAGATAACCTGTCTACAGGCTCTGTTAAAGATGCAGCAGTAAAACCAGGCCCTGATATGAGTCTTACAGTGTACGCTATGAACAAGCTCTGGGTGGGTACATTTTTAAACTCCCAGGCACAGTGCAAAGATTATAAAATGATCTCAGGAGCTTGTGGATGTCATTTAAATTAGAGTTCATGATAGGAAAACAAATGGTTGGGTGAGATAATAGGGGTTTGTGTGATATTCTGAATTCCTCAATCTTTACTTTTAGCCAATTAAAATTAATTCCTTCAGCCTCACATCCTGGAAATCCCAAGTTCCCAGACATGTCAAGTTGTGGTTCAATTTTGAGACAGAGGCAATTCCTCAAGAAACCCCAGCCTGACACAATCAAATAAGCCTTGTCAAAGTCCACCTAATCAAAAGCCCCACACTTAATCACATCAGCTTCTTTAGCTCAAACTAGACAGGGTCCCATCAGGGGCTGGGAGCTCTCAGTCAATGCTGCCTGCTATTCAAATGATCCGAGCTGCAGCAGTTCCAGCCTGCATCCAGGTTATGGAAAATCAGCTGCAGCTAATTAAAAGCCGTCTCACATGAGAATTCCAGACTCTTCTCCTGGCCAGGTACAGATTGTAATGCGTCTCCAATCATTGTACTCCATCAGGGACCTGGACTAAAGGATTAATGAGACTGGGAAATCTGGAAAGCCAGTGAGTAAAAGCAGAAGTAAAAAGTGTGGGGCCCAGGGAAAAGTAGGAGTGAGAGAGGGAACTTAAATAAATACCCTCTACAATGACACAGTAGTGAGGAAATTGACAGGCTGTGCTTCAACAACATAGCTCTGGTGCTGCTTCAGCTCTAGCGTCTGCCACTCTCCGGAATATGAGACTTAGTGAGCTGTGTAACCGAACAGTGCTACACAGGGCCTTGTTAGAACTCCAGCAGAAACTTTTACTATCGATTCTTTTTTATTTTATTTTAGTTTTGGAAAAATTTATAATATATTGTACTTTGAATTTTAATTACTGTCACCCCCACCTTCTATTATCTCTCTCACTCCTATAGTACCTGCTACATACATGAGTACATGCAAGCACACTAGCACACATGCACACACACACTGGAGCTGGGCCCTCCAACATCCACTATCAAACAAGAAAATGCATCACAGTCTTTGCCAGAGGCCAGTCTGGTGAAGTCATTTTCTCAGTTGACCTTCGCTCTTCCTGAATGACTCAGGCTTGTGACATTAGTCTATCTAAAACAACTACTGATGCTTTTGTTCCTCCAACAATCGCATTCATCTACCAGCATTATGAAAGCTGTCCAGCAGGGAGGAAACTCCCAGTCCAGTTCTAGTTTGATTTCTCCAAAACTTGCACACAAAGTATATGGTGTCTTCAGCAATAGTTTCTTATGAACTGATTCTATTAGACAGCCAAGAGTAATGATGAGAGTCTCTATTGTTTTGCAAACTTCTGGGGACTCCATGATGAACAACTTATAAGGATTTCTTCCATAATAGTTGGCACTGAGATTTTAGCTTAATAACCTCAGGCTACCAGGGTCAACATCATTCATTCTTTCAGGATATATAACCGTTCTCTCATATTTTAGGTGGCTTACAAAGCAGTAGGCTTCCATATGGATTTCCCATATGGTTAACCCTCCCTTCTCACCTTCCCTATCTCTACCTCTATCCATGCTTAAACTCATGCCTCAGGTGCTCATACATTTTTTTCTGTATCAAAGGTGATTTTTTCATTTTTTATTGGTTATTTTATTTATTTACATTTCAAATATTATCGCCCTTCCCAGTTTCCCCTCCTAAAACCTCCTATCCCACCGTTCTCCTCCTGCCTCCACAAGAATGATCCCCCCACCCAGCCACCCAGCCACTCACTCACTCACTCACTCACTCACTCAGTCCTGCCTCACTTCCCTGACATTCCCTTATGCTGGGGCATCAAATCTTCCCAGGACAAAGGGCCTCCCCTTCCTTTAATGCCAGACAAGGCTATCCTTTGCTACATATGCAGCTGGAGCCATGGGTCCCACCATGTGTATTCTTTGGTTGGTGGTTTAGTCCCTGGGAGCTCTGGAGGGTATGGTTGGTTGATGTTGTTGTTTTTCTTATGGGGTTGCAAACCCCTTCAGCTCATTCAGTTCTTCCCCTAACTCCTCCATTGGGGTCCCCATGCTCAATCAGATGATTGACTTCAAGTATCTGCATCTGTATTGGTAAGACTCTGGCAGAGATTCTCAGGAGACATCATATCAGGCTCCTGTCAGTAAGCACTTCTTGGCATCAGCAATAATGTCTGGGTTTGGTGGCTGCATATGGAATGGATCCCAGGTGGGACAGTCTCTGGATGGCCTTTCCTTCAGTCTCTACTCTATTCTTTGTCAATGTATTTCCTTTTGACAGGAGAAATTCTGGGTTAAAATTCTGAGAAGGTTGGGTGGCCCCATCCTTCAACCGGGGGCCGTGCCTAACCTCTAGATATGGTCTCTATAGGTTCTCCCTCCCCTTTGTTGGGTATTTCAGCTAATGTCATCCCTGTTGGATCCTGGGAGCCTCTTGCTTTCTTGGCATCTGGAACTTTCTGTTGGCTACCCGCAGTTCCGCATACACCATTGCTACACAACTCTGTTCAATTTCTTGACCCACTGTACGTCTTCCCTGTCTCCTCCCACAACTGATCTTACCACCCTTTTTTTCCTCTCCCCCTTCTCTCTTCCTCTAAAATCCCTCCCACCCTCTACCTCTCATAATTGCAAGCTGGTACAACCACTCTGGAAATCAGTCTGGTGGTTCCTCAGAAAATTGGGCATAGTACTACTAGAAGACACAGCTATACCACTCCTGGGCACATTACCAAGAAGATGCTCCAACATGCAATAAAGACACATGCTCCTCTATGTTCATAGCAGCCATATTTATAATAGCCAGAAGCTGGAAACAACCCAGATGTCCTTCATCAGAGGAATGGATACAGAAAATGTGGTACATTTACACAACGGAGTACTACTCAGCTATTAAAAACAATGATTTAATGAAATTTGCAGGCAAATGGATGGAACTTGAAAATATCATCCTGAGTGAGGTAACTCAGTCACAAAAGGACACACATGCTATGTACTCACTGATAACTGTATATTAGGAAAAGAGCTCAGAATACTTATGATACAACTTACAGACCACATGAATTTCAAGAAGGGAGAGCAAAGTATGGATGCTTCGGTCCTACTTAGAAGGGGGAACAAAAGTGATCTTTAAAAAGCCCTTTTTTGGCCGGGCAGTGGTGGTGCATGCCTTTAATCCCAGCACTTGGGAGGCAGAGGCAGGTGGATTTCTGAGTTCGAGGTCAGTCTGGTCTACAGAGTGAGTTCCAGGACAGCCAGGGCTACACAGAGAAACCCTGTCTCGAAAAACCAAAAAAAAAAAAAAAAAAGCCCTCTTTTGAATCATCTTCTAACCAATGACCCTTTCCTAGATTCATGTCTTCTATGGGTACTCCAAATTCAATTCTATTCTAATGCTACTAGAGGCTAGAATACACCTATGAGAGAATGCATGGCATGTTCTTTCTGAGTCTGGATTACTCCTCTCGGCATGATTTTTTCAGTTCTATCCATTTAGTTACAAATTTCATTTTTCATACAGATGGATAAAATTACATTGTATACAGGTACCACAATTTCATTATTTTTTCTTCAGTTAATGAATGTATTGGTTAATTGCCTTGCCAAGCTACTGTGAATAGAGCTGAAATGAACATAGCATGACTAAGCAAGCATCTCTGTAGTAAGATATACAGTTCTTTAGGGATATGCCCTAAGTGACATAATTGGTTAAACATGGTAGTTTTTTTCTAGTTTTCAGAAAAACTTTCATCAGAGTGTTTTCCATATTGGTTCCACCAAAGAAGAAAATTTCAAATCATGTTTTCCATGTTAATTAATAGAGTGAGATGAGGGATTGTATGCAGTGGATTCTGGAACTGAACAAATGTTCAAATACTTTATCCACCATTTATGTGCTAAGTGATTTCTAAAAGTTCCCTTATGCCTCTGAACTTGTGTTTTTATGCACATAATGAGTATAATAGTATGTAAAATGTGTAAACTGCTTGCAACTTTTATCATGAGACAAAGATAAATATAAGTGTATTGGTAATAGCAGAGATACCAGAAAACGGGAGAGGTAGTGATCCCTCCATATACCATATTGTCTGCTATAAAATTCTTTCAACAAATGTCAAATTTTCTTCCTTTACCAAACAACCAACTCCAGGCAGAATATAACGGAAAGGGGAGCCACACAATAGCATGCATGGCTCAGTCAAACAGACTTACTGAGAATATCACTCAAAGTTCACCTCCTATCAATACTAGATAAACAATACCATCTTTTTGCATGGTCTAGAAAGCTATGTCAGAGGTCATAATACATATTTTTATTATCTGTCTCCCCTTAAAATATTACACAGTTGCATGAGCGAAAAGTCTTCGTTTTGTTCATAACTATACCCCAATCCTTATAGCAAAATGTGACAGTAAGAAATAATAAATATATTGAAATAGTGAGAAATCCAATTGTTAGCACTCTTCTCTTCATACAAAGCCAATCTCCATGAAAGCCTGTTTGTAAATAAAAAAATTTAAATATTCCTTAACACTTCAGAGGCTCTCTGTAGTGAACCTTTTCCTTTCATTTGTTCATTCAGGGAATGATTATAGAGTACCTGTAATGTTCCAGGTTCTATGTTAGACATGCAGTATCAGTGCTAAAGACATGACTATTCATATTTGCTTAGAGTTTAAAATGGTCTGGGAAGTCAAGAGGTTAAATGAGAAGCTCCCTGCATGGGTTATGGTTAATCTAGAAATTCTTATCTGTTCAAAGTACTCATAATAAGTGATTCTTGAATCTCTATCCCTAAAGAAGATATATTACCTGCCTCTCTGCCCCCACAAATACCAAAAAACATCCCCGAAGAGGAAATTAGAAGAATTTAAAAATCAAAAGATAAGGAGAGCCATGGAATGGTACACTTTATATAGATTATGGTGATTTCAATAAGACCACACAGCAGTTATAGATATCTCCTCTGGATCTTCCAACATTCTATCTTGGATAGAGGAGGTACCTATGAGGCCACATCTCTTCCCTTCTATGAGGCTAGTAACTGTCAATGGTTGTTGAGGCAGAATGTGTCATTTTATCAATGTTGTACTCATTTAGTGTCTAAGAGGTGTGGAAGGAAAAGAAAGAGTTTAACAAAGGGTATTAGGAGTGTATATAATTCCCAAAACACTATATACATGTATATTGAACTATTGAAAAAATAAAGAATAGAAAAATATTCTGATCAGTATGACTGTCTGTGTGAACTATTTGATTTGTTTTCTTAAAGTAAAGTCAAATAACTACTGATAATGATGATTGTCTTTGACCTTTTGATTCTGAGATAACTAGTCCTGCATCAGTCAGTGGGCTGAGGGCACTGTAGGCATAAGTGCAGCTTCTAGTAATTACTGCACAACTTCTCCAAGCACAGGTAAACTCTCACTGCATCTTAGCCCTTCTCACTGAAAACTTCCCCATTTGCATTAATTTACTGATTACTCCAGCCTCATAAGAACATGTAAGTCTTTATTAAATAAAACAGCTCTTCCACCCCAGTCTCTTATACTAGGGCAGGTTAATAGGAGTTGTTTAGAAAACTCAGTGAAGTCTTACCAAGAACTGAAACTGAAGACGCTAATGCAGTGTTCTCTTATACATATACACATATACACAAATTTAAAACTATCTTTCATATGAGATATATAACATACAGTATCAGCCTTCTGAAATGGGCTTATTTTGCTTAACATAATGATTTCTAGTTCCTCTCACTTTCCATGGTCTGACACTCTGTCTTCTTATCCCTCTTCCCTCTCACTCTTTTCAGTTCTTTGTGATCACATTTAGTTCTTTAGGTAATGCAAGATAAAGTTTACCTTGGAAGATGTCTTGTTTGTGCCACTAATAATAAGAGAGCACAAATGTGGTAGCTTATGAGTTTGTTTCTCAGTGTTCCAGAAAGTCCAAAATCTGTATGTCAATACATTTCATGTATGGCAAGTATGTCTTTTTCTGTGTTTTCACATGGTACAAGAAGAGAATGAAGCCACTTATATTGAGCCTTGTCTTAGTTACTTTACTTTTCTACTATTGTAACCAAGAATCATAACCACTATTCCAGAGTGTTAGAATTCAGCATCATCATGATGGAGAACATGATAACAGGCAGGAAGGCATGGCACTGGAGTAGTCACTGAGAGTTTATATCTTATCCATAAGCACAAGCACAAGGCAAAGAAAAAACTAACTGGGATTTTTGCAACTTCAAATATATGAGCATATAGGGCCATTCTAATTAAAAATTACCACAATACTAGACTACAAGGGTACTGGATTAGTTACAATTTTCTGTAAATCATTTAATTGGGCTTACTGTCCCTTGAGGATAAGAGTCTACAAAGTAGTCTTGGTGGCAAAAGCAAGAAATTGGGGATTCACATCCTGAACCTCAAGCATGAAATAAAGAGAAACAATCGTTAGTGGTGTTGATCTCCAAACCCTCAAAGCCTATTTCCAGTCTCAAACTTTCTTCAATAAGTTGACACCTCCTAAATATCCCCAAACAGTGCCATCAAAAGTATTCAAATATATTAGCCTAAAGATAATGGCAGACATTATCATTTAAGCTACCACAGGCATTAACACCTTTTACTGATGGTTCTGGACCAATTACTTCCTAAGACTACTGCTTTGCATACTTATCATTTTAGTGTATAGAATTTCAACATACAAAGTTGAGGGTGTGTCAAAGCTAAAGTTGCATGTTTGTAGGTTCTAGAGATGAAGATACATGTTATGTGCTTATAATAGAACCTAAGTCAATAACCATGATCCATTTACTATGTAGTTGGTTCTACCAATTTTCTTTCCTTTTGGCATCTATTCCTTTTGATTTTTGAAAAAAAAAATCACACCTTTGCTTACTTAAATTATTCTTCTTGGGTCTTTATATTCATTAGGTTCTAGTCCACGTATACTTGAAAGTACCAGACACGTTGAAAGTGGGAGCCATATATACTGTATCTATTGCTATAACATTTTCTATTCACATCACTCATCAGACTTCTCTGTTATTTCTTCCTCAGTCTTTTATTATGCCTTTTCCTTCATTTAACATGAACTGAATTTCTGCCTTAATCCTAGACCTTCTAGTCTTCTGTTTATATACTCATATCTACGCAGGCATTAATGGATGTTAATAGTTTCCCTTGATATATTCAACTATCAAGTAGTTATTGAATACCTATTCTCCATCTCTTGCTTTTGTAGATATTTGAGGGAGATGAATCATCAGTTTACTGGCACTTAATTCCAATGCATTCATTGCTTTATACCCTCACTGCCAATGCCATTAATTAAGCAGCTAAAAGAACTTTCCTTCTAGTTTTTCCAGCTTCTTGCCTTGGCCCAGCCAAATTCCTAGAATACTCAGCACTAAAGATGTCTTTTCTTATGTGGAATAATCATGTGGTTTTTTTCTTTAAGATCCATCAAGTGTCTCCTATTATCCTCAAGATAATGTTCATGCCCCTTGGTGTGACATAAAAAGTCCATCATATTCTGGGCCCTGGTTTTGGTTTCAGCTCTTTTGATTGTCTCCATTTACATACCTTTGTAGTCCATGTTCTGTCTATACCAAAGAAAATTCTACTCTATAAAAGAGTTCAAGGGCTTTGTAAACTCTCTTGCCTGTACCATCTCCCTTTTTCTCTATTTATCCATGTCTCTTTGCTGTATGTGTGCATTCATTCATACACACACACACACACACACACACACACACACACACACACACACACACACACGCACTGCCTGTCCTGGAACTCACTATGTAGACCAGGTTGGCACTGAACTCACAGATATCTGCCTGTGAAATGGCCAGTCTTGTATCTTTATTTGACAAGATTTTATTATCATTTATTTTTGTGGCATAAGTCATCATGTGAAGATGGACAGGAGTTAATTCCAATTTCAAGTGCATAGGGTGGAGAACTGTCAAATTATCTGTGGTTATCTACACCATCATGATGATTTACTTATCATAGTAGGTCAACTGAATAAACAGAGCTCTAATGGCATAAGATTTTAGGCATAGTAATTTTGCATGAAGCTATGGAGAAAGAGGGAGCAGTATCATATACTGTGACCTGAAAAGAGGACAGATTATAGAAAATACAGGACTTGCAGTTCCCAGAAAGAGTTTGAAAGTGCTCCAGTCTTTGGATAAGCCTAGGACATGAAATGTTCCTCCCAGTGAATGAGTTTGGCAATAGAGCCAAATATGGCTTTGGCCTTGATTCTTAAGATCAAGATACTTGATCAAGATGCTTATGATGATACTTCTTCTAGATAGACTAAAGAGTATAGAGAAAAAGTATGGCTGAAAATAGTCCTTGGAAGTTTCTAATAATACTACTTAATCAAGGTTATATGTGAACAAAGAATTTCTATAGTTTGATTTAACCTTCATAATTAATAAACCTTTCCACACTCTAGAGATTAAATAGTAATTTAAATCCAGCTTTATTAAATTGTAGAAATTCAGCTCATTGGTAATGAAAATAATCATAAGTCATTGGAGGAAGATGAGAGATCTGACCTTTTAATTAAAGATCACCAGTCACTAGCAAAAGTGTACTAAAAATCATAAAGGCAACATGACCTTTAAATATCTTCGCTAAGAATTTAAAAGGGGTAAGGGTGTGTGTGAGGGGGACGTAGAAAATCTATTCCCATATTACTGTAAAGATGTCTGATCCCAAGAAGTAAACAAATTAGCATAATTCTCATCAATATTAAGATATAGATAGACATGTATTTTTAATAGCTTCAACAAAATAATCAATGCTAAAAGTTGAGTTATTGTTTTTGTTCTTATAAAAACATAATGATCATTTTCTTTTTAATCATTTCATTCAGTTTCCTCTCTCCTTTACTCACAGTACACACACATGCACACACATACACACACACATACACATACACACACAGATATACATGCACACACACATATACATACATACACACACGCACACACACATGCACACACGCACATACATGCACACACACATATACATACATACACACACACATATACATACATACACACTTCCCCATATACACTCTTCCTCAGTTTCTCTTCATAAAAGGTGAGGCCTCCCATGGCTATCTCTGAGTCCTGGGTAATATCAAGTTGCAGTAAGACTAGGTGTGTCTTCTCCTATTGAGTCTAGACAAGGCACCCCCGTAGGAGGAATGGGTCCCAAAGGCAGTCAAAAGAATCCAAGTCAGAGTCTGTTCCTGCTCCAACTGTTAGGAGTTCCACATGAAGACCTAGCTACATAACTGTAACATATGTGCAGAGGGCCTAGTTAAGTCCTGTGCATGTTGTCTGGTTGGTGATTCAGTCTCTGAGAGCCACTATTGACCCAGGTTAGTTGATTCTGTAGGTTTTCCTGAGGTGTACATGACCCACTTGGCTCCTATAATCCCTCTTTCCCCTCTTCTGCAGGATTCCCAAAGTTCTTCCTAATGTTTGACTGTGAGTATCTACATTTGTTTCCATCAGTTTCTGGGTGTAGTCTCTAGTTGTGGTAGACTCCTTCTGCAATTATATCGGGATATGATTAGCAGTGCCAGGGGTGAGATCCATCTCATGGCATGGATCTTGATCTGAAGCAGTCATTGGTTGGCCAGTCTTTCAATTTCGACTTCATTTTTACCCAGTACAACTTATAGGCAGGACAAATTGCAGGTCAAAACTTTTGTGGCTGGATTTGTGTCCAAGTTACTCTATTGGAAGTCTTTCCTGGTTATAAGAGTTGGTAAGTTCAGGCTCCATATCCTCTATTGCTTGCTAGGAGACTTAGCTAGGGTTGCCCTCAAAATGGTGTTCCCATTGCCATAAGTTTCTAGCTCATGCCAGAAATGTCCCCTGTTCCTGCCATTCCAGTTCTCTCTCCTAGTACTCTGTCCTCCAAATCTGATCCCTACTCTGTTCCCATCCCTAACCTACCCCTGTCCAGTGCCCTCCTCTAAACAGAATTTTTGACAGAGGAATCTCTAATGGCTAAGAAATGCTTAAAGAAATGTTCAACATTTTTAGCCATCAAGGAAATGAAAATCAAAATGACTTACACTCATCAGAATGGCTAAGATCAAAATCTCAAGAGACAGCTCAGGCTGGCAAGGATGTGGAGCATGGAAAACACTCCTCTACTGCTAGGGAAGTGTAAACTTGTACATCCACTTGGGGAATCGATGCAGTTTCTCATAAAATTGGAAATAGATCTACTTCCAGATCCAGATATACCACTCTGGGACATGTATCCAAAAGATGGTATTCCATACTCAAAGGACACTTGCTCAGTTCTGTTCATAACAGCACTATTAGTAGTAGCCAGAAACTGGAAACAACTGAATAACTGATAAAGAAATACGGTACATTTACATAATGCAGTAATATTCAGCTATTAAAAACAATGACATCATGAAATTTGCAGGCAAATGGACGAAGCTAGAAAAGATCATCCTGAGCAAGGTAACCCAGCCCCAAAAGGACAAATATGGGATATACTAGCTTATAAGTGGGCATTAGCTGTAAAGTAAAGGATAATCATGCTACAACCAAACACCCAAAGAAGCTAAGTAACAAGAAGTGCTGGAGGGTGAATACAGGAATCTTACTGAGAAGGAGAATAGAATAAATATCATGGGAGGAAGGGCATGATCATTTTTTATAATCTTTTAAATGCTAGTTTTTCAATGTAAACTATCTATCCAATGTTCCACTATTTTTAGCTTTTGTTTCTGTTTCTTTGTTTGTTTATATAAATCATCATTAACAGAAAGTGGCAACCTTATTTACAACTCATATGGGAGCAAGGAAAAGAAAAGTAAATTCAACTAGCCCATACAAAAATAGATTGTGGACAACTGATACACTAAACCTTGTCAGAATCTTACAACCTGGGAAGTCATAGGCCCTAGGGGGAACAGTATAAGTGGTTGACATGGTATCAGCAGTTTCCAGCAGTTCACAATCCCGTTCACAGCCGTCTGTCTCCAAAATTATTTACATTATGATTTATACAGTTGCAAAATTACAATTATGAAATAGTGAGGAAAATAATTTTATAGTTGGGGATGATGACAACACGTGGAACTGTATTAAAGGGTCACAGCATTATTAAGGTTGAGAACCACTGTACAAAATGGACATAAAGTGCCCATTAAATTACACTTTAATAATTATGCTACCACCATTGATTTTGGGGGCTATCACCTTGGGTCAGCAAAACCATGAAAGCCTTTTTGTAATTATTTTGTTTTAATTTTTGATTTTCTTAAATATTCTCTTATTTTTGTAAGAGCTATATTGAAATAAAATTTATATATTATACAATTCACCACTTTAAGCATGTGAACCCTCTGAGGAAGTGGCTTGAATCTAGAGCATTGGTCTAGCACATGAGATACCCTGGGTTTGATCTGCAGCATGCATGAGCAAGATAAAAATGAGATAAAGAAGCAAGAAAGGAAAAAGAGTCTGTCAGTATATTTTAGGACATTATGGTCATCATACTGACAAGGACATCCACACCCTTAGATGTCATTCACATAAAGCCCCATTCCTCACAACCCCTACACTCTATTTTTTTTCTCTTAGTGCTAGGAATTGAATCCAGATCCTCATGCACCCTTAAAGTTATTGCACATGTGTCTATTTGCACAAGACATGCCCAAGACTGAACTGTCAACACCTTGTGGTAAAGAAAAGGACTTCTAAAGCTCCACCCTTGCCTAAGGATCTAGTTGCAGATAATGGTTCCTAGAGAAGAAAGAAATATTCTCCACAGTGTTGTAGCTACTGGCAAGTTGTCCACACTACTATAAATAAGCTCATTCCCATATTCCTAAAAATGATCATTGTAGAATTCACTGGATCTCATGCACACACAAAAGAAGCTAGAAAGTAAATAAAGAATGAGTTGAAAATAGGAAAGGGATCAAGAGAAGTGCAATGGAGCAAGAAGATGACAATGGAGGTAAATATGATAAAAATAAATTATATGTGTATATGAAATTTTTCATTAATTAAATTCATCTTATGAATAGTATATTTAGCAAATAAGAACATAAAAAATAAAATGTTTAGGAAGAATATAGTAGTATGCCATAGATACCAAAATAGACAGCATAGACAAATCTCATGGAGATCTGGGGACAGGATAAAAGTAAAGCTATCCATCTATCTATCTCCTTCATTTCTTCCTACACTACTTTCCTGCCTGCCTATTTGCCTCTTATCTTCTTGGCTTTTATTATGGCAAGTATAATATACAAACTGCATCAGCCACATATTTTATCAAAGTTCATATGCTCAAAGATAAAAGTGGAACTTGTAGACCTGCTTCTAATTTCTCAGGAAAAAAATCCATGTAACTTAATATGCCCACACTAAGGAATCTTAATATATCATCTATAATAGGCTAAAAGTCGCTGTTTTAAGCTGGGCAGTGGTGGTGCACGCCTTTAATCCCAGCACTTGGGAGGCAGAGGCAGGTGGATTTCTGAGTTCGAGGCCAGCCTGGTCTACAGAGTGAGTTCCAGGACAGCCAGGGCTACACAGAGAAACCCTGTCTCGAGAAACCAAAAAAAAAAAAAAAAAAAAAAGTTGCTGTTTTAGTGAAGAGCATGGGTAGCTCGGTTCATATTATGCCCTGCACTCATGTTTACACAAGAACTTGACATCTAATACAAGGAACACATTATAACATTTAGTATTATAATTATCAGGAATGAAGTTGGTGGTGAAGAAAAATAATCAAGCACCTCTAATTGGCCTTATTGTATTATCTGGAGTCATGCTCAGTTAAGAAAGAAGCATACATTTCACCCCATAATACAGCGTGACATAATATTAGTCTCAGAGCTTAGGAGAAGTACACAATGCAAGATACCCTTTCAATATTCTAGAGTAAAAACTATCTATATCACATATGATGAAAACTGTAAAAGCAAAACAAAACAAAAAGAACCAAAAAAAATTTTCAATGTTGACTAGAAGAGAAAAGTGGCACTTGCTTAATTTGTTGGCATGGCTACTTATCTAGTGCCTTTCTCAAAGAGACCAAAGGTACAATTCAGGTATCATTTAATTAATCCTTAAAATAATGCTGTCTGAAGGAAGGCAAAGCCTCAGCTTCTAACTTTAAAGGCAGAAGTCATATTTGAAATGCTATTTAAGTTCTACACAGTGAGCCAATTACTGCATTGAGATATGTTTAAAGAAATCTGTTTTCTGACATGGTCAAGGGATGGGGTTAATCTAAGATCGTACTTGATAATTACCATCTTGCAAGAGACAACTTTCAAAGAACAGGAAGAAAAAGTATTTTCCATATTAAAACAAGAGTGACCAGAACTTCGGTTCCCCACTCATTTTAATTAGTTCTTGGCAAGAATTTTGTACAATAGTTTTGATCATACTCCTTTCCTTCCACAACTCTTACAAGGTCTACCCTGACACCTACCATTCCATGCTCACTCAACTGTGTGTCATGTTTTTATTTTACACTTATCAAATATATTTTGTGCTGGTTGTATAATCTTGGACAAATGACTTTCCATGGGGAGCACGTTTGATCTACTGTGATCTACACCATCCAGAAGACTGGTTTTCCTTCTCTCAGTAGCTATCAGTTGCCAAAAACTCCTCAGCTTCAAATGGAACTTCATGACAACCCACCCTCTCCAGGCTGGGCTTTTCTGTGGCTTGAGCTTGTGCAGAATATGTGTACACTGTTACAAACTTTGTGAGGTGGTATGTGCAACTTCTCTGCTGTGTATGGAAATCACTGTTTTCTTTTAGTCATTCACTATCTGTGGATCTCATAATCCTTCTGCCCCCATTTTCGCCATGATCCATAACCCTTGAGAGGAGAGAGAAACATATAAATGTCTCCTTTGCAGACTAATCATTCAGCAGTCTCTCATTATGCATGCTGACTAGTTGTAGGTCTCTGTGCTAATCACCATATGCTGCAAATAGAAGCTTCTCTGATGAGGGTTGAAACTGCATTTGTCTAAGGGTATTAACAAGAAGTCATTGGGAGTTGCTGATTCAAAAATATTTCATGAAGTCACAATGTCTCAGGTTTCAAGTCATCAATATTACTACTCTTTGTTTAGTAACTGTGGAGAGGAAGAGTTCTTGGAGACATATATATTGGTGATAGGAGGTCATGTACACCAGCTTTTACTCATACAATAAAATATGAAGACTGAAATATTATGTATATATTTTAACTTATTTTGTAAGAGGTTGTGTTCTTTGAAATTGTGTTCTAAACTAGATAGTAAACAGAAATTTAGACATCTCCAGAGGTTAAAGAATAAAAGGCTATAAAGAAAAATGTGTGCCTTGTAAGCAGTGTTCCCAGTAATTTGTTTAAGTTGTGAGCAGACAGCCATGCTAAATCAGCAACAAACTATGACAAGTGAGCAAACAGAGAGATCACTGCTGTAATTCAATAAAACTTGAACAAAGTTGTCATCCACTGCACATTAACTGGCCTACCCAGTTATTACCATACTACATGCAAACTCCAATGTTTTTAAAATATATACTGGCTGATATTCATTCTGTGCTAAATATCATGTTAAGTATTATGGACACAAAGATAAATTCAATACTACCATCACAGGGAGCATGAAATTCTTAGGAAGAAGACAAACTGAGCAAATGATTTCAAAGAATAGCCATGCAAATATGCATATCATCTGAGAGTCTAATTCATTCTAAGTGCTGGGGAAGAATGCAAGCTAATCTTTCTATGAAAGTTCATATATAACTCTATTCTTTTTTATGCATTCATTTACATCTCAAATGATTTCCCACTTCCTGGTTACCCTTCCACAAACTCCCCATCCCACATCTGTCCTCTCCCTGTCTCCCCTTTGCCTCCATCAGTGTGCTCCCTCATCCACCTTCTCCAACCCCACTGCTCCAGCATCCCCCTATGCTGGGACATCAAACCTCCACAGAACCAAGGGCCTCCCCTCCCATTGATGTCAGACAAGGCCATCCTCAGCTACATATGTATCTGGAGCCATGGATCCTTCCCTGTACACTCCTTGGTTGGTGGTCTAGTCCCTGTGAGCACTGGGTGATAATGAAGATATTGGAGTGTGAAAGACAAAGTATACATGAAGTCAATAAAAATTTATTACATAAGTGATTATGAGTATGGTAAGTCATTGTGGAGTATATACAAAGTAAAATGGAAGCAACTCATCACTCTTGTACTGTGAAGCAGGAATAAGGCTATAAATGAAGGACAAGCCAAATCAATAAAGAATTTAAGAACAGATAGTGAGAGCAATACTTTTGTGACTTTCTCCTATTATTTGAGTCCTTTAACATCATTGTGGACATTTTACATTGACTCTTTTTAATAATCATCTGCAATACATAATATACCAGCCTCGCCAGGATCTGCTAACCTACAAAATTAACCCACAACGAACAGAAGCGCCCTGTCTTATTCTAGACCCAAATATTCCTGTTCTTTACTCAATAATGGCTGACATTTCTATCTTACTCTTTTACACAACTCATAGACTCAAGAGATCTATCCAATAAGTAAGATACAGAGAGTCTCAAAGTACTGGAAACTCCAGATCATAGGATTTTAAACTGCCTTGTTGCCTTGAAATTTGTGAAGGGGATGGTCAAAATTTCTGGGAAGCATATTCTCTAACATGTAAGATCCAAAAAAGAGAACAATGGTAGATGATATTGGTGATAACAAAATACAGAAGAAAGGACAGTAATGATACAATAATATGTTAATTGTTACAATAATGATATTCAGTGAATGCATAGATAAAATATTGTTAGGACATTGACAGACACCACATTGTTTAACCTTATGAAGTGGTGTTATGGTTTAATCTGAAATGTTCCCTCGAAGTTCATGTATTTGAAACCTTAGTACTCAGTTGGATGCATAGTTTAGGGAGGTTAGGCTCTTTGGGGGGAAAGAGACACGGATGCTAGAAATGAGTCACTGTGAGGAAATCTTTGAGGGTTATTCCCTAGCCCCACTTCTCTCTTCTGTCTTCCCCTTCTTTTCTACCACCACAGTGTAACCATACACAAGCTCCCATTACCGTGAATTGGGCCATAACATTTATTCTGTTTTTCCAACCAAGACAGTCTGTAACCTCCAACCTGTGACTCAAATAAACCTCCTTCTGTGTAAAGAAAGTAATCAAACCTACCATATGTGATTGCTGTCTCAATTTTAGAGAAAACAAAACTAAGGTCTTGAGCGATAACATAGATCAGTGAAAGTTGTACGGTATGTAGCAGCATTAACATACACGCATGCACACACACGCGCGCGCACACACACACACACACACACACACACACACACACACTTACCATAACAGCACATGTTAGCAACTTGAAGGAGAGATGAAACTATAGAAACCAATTCATTCTTTGACCTGAACCATATAAATTGGGAGCAAACTTCAGGACCATAAGGAGGTGAGTGCTTGACTATTTCAAGAACAAATGAAAAGCCCCCAGTGGTCTCAAATTTTCATCCTATTCTTACATTATAGTACTTTAATCATAAGAAACTGAACATAATTCATTGCTCTGCTAAGAACTGACATGGCATTTGGAAACAGATCAACAAGGATATGGCCAGTTTCTCTTCAAAAAAACTATGAGGGTTTCCAGAAATTTGTGAATTTATGCTTCATCTGTAAACCACAAGTTATCATAGTGTCATTTTGCAAGTACATCATGAAGTACATATTGGAAGATATAGTAAAAACACACTCCTATTCCTTCTCAACAGAATTCTTAAATTCCTCACTCTTCTGTGTTTCAAACTTGATATTTCTACCAAGCTCCAACATTGTTTAGTAAGACAAGCAATGTGCCTATTTACTTATTTTGGATGTAAAATAAGTAAACATTGCCATAGAGAAGTATATGAATATCACATGTTCTTCTGCTGCTCAGAATGAAACCCCAGAAGGCATTGTTTCAAGGCTTGGTCACCAGTATGACGTTATTGGGAGATGATTGGAATAATTGGTCATTACGGGAGCTCACTGAATGTCTATACCTAAAGACTGTTCTTTATCCTCAGTTGCTTTTCTTCCTGGATGGTAAAGTGGGAGGCGTTCCTGTACCACACACTTCTGCTCTGATATGCTGCTTTATCTGAGGTTGAAAGAAGTGGCACATCATCAAAGAATGCACTGTCCAAAATCAGGATCCCCAAAGTTCCCTGTGTAAGTTGGTTGCCGTAAGTCAGTAACTGTGGGAGAAAGCTCCCTAACACATTTTTGTTTTTACCAGAGTCTTTATTTCCAGACTGGAGTAAGCCTTCAGAGCTGGTTGTTTAAGGCTTTTGTTTTTCACTGACCTAGCACACTTGGGGATATTTTCAATGTAAATATGCCAAAGAAATTTCACCTTTCTCAAAGCCCCCAAGCTTTAAACTTGGCAAATAACTTCTTCCACCCATTTCTCCAAGATGGGGGAAAAACAGCCAGTACAAATAAACTCTTTAAACTATGAGTTATCTAACTTCAAGAGTTCTAAGTATTGTGTTTACCTTGACTCCCTTTTATTTTTATCATTTTACCTCCCCCTCCCCCAGAAGAAGACATGTCCTCTTCTAGTGACACTAATTTCTGAATCACCTCTGTCCTTCTTAGTCCTTATAATGTTCTCTGTCAGGCAGGTCCTCCTTACATACATGTTCAGTATTGTTTTCTCTATATTCATTCCTTCCTTCTCATTGGCCTGCAAATCCATCTGAAAATCTCTTTGCAGCTTCCCCAGATTCAGCAAAACATGTACGAAAAGTAAACAATCAAAATATGTTGAGGGTGTGACACTCCTTTAATAAAGTCCTATCCAGGAACAAAGCTGTAATACTTCCACTTCTTTGTACCTAATTACAATTTATGACTCAAGTTGTTCTAATCTCATTTTTGCCTGCATGCAGACACAGATATTACTCTGGATAGATCTCTAGTGTATGATTTTTTTAGCGGCACCTTTATCACCACCTCTGTTGTCATTTTCAGATACAATTTTGTTCTGTTTCAGACATTTGGCAGTACTTGTTTTGGGTTGGAATGTAGAGGAAATTCTTCTCCATTGGCTTCTGTGACATTCATTTATTCATTCATTCACTTCATTTATTTAACAAGTATTCCTTTATAATCATGATGCTTAAATAAATTAATGAGTGCAGCAAAGCTCTTGGGCTCAAGGGACACTGCTGAGACTAAAAGTGTGAGCCACCAATCCACACTTTGATATTGCTTTTTATATGCCCTACCTTTTTCCATTTCTTGAATATACAAATTGCACAAGGAAGGGCTCTCTGTTGTTTCCTCTAGAAATAAACCTTTTCTCCTAGGGATACCATGGAGGATTATCCCTGGATTTTTTTCTGACTGGCTTTCTTGTTTGGAACCACACTGCATGCCTTTCTAGCTGCACCCAGATTATGTCCCCTGAATGTCCAAATAACAAAAATACCATGCTGCCATCTAGTCCCATTACTAATCTCAGAAAAAAAATCTTTTCCAGTGATTCCAACTGTGATTTATGAGTTACCATTCTCTCAGTTGCTCAGATTCAACATGATGCTATCATGTTTACACTTCTGGTCTCTTCATCTATCACCTCTAATGTATTGATTAAAATTCCATAAATATTCCTTTCCCATCGTTTCTATCTGCGCCAACTTTCCATCTTCTTTGGCACATATTAACTAAATACTTACACTAACGCAGTCACTAGTTGTCCCATGGTTTCCCAATCTTTGACCTGACTTTGTTAGTTCCATCAGTGATCTATTCTCAAATTAAACATCAAAGCTTACTGGTAGATTCTTTTTCTTTTACAAATAGAATATAAATTGCTCTTTCTGCAAGAGCCAGATGATAGGAAGGGTGGCAATGGAAGGCTTCTTATTGTCACGATTGTCTGCATAGGTTCCACAGAAGACTCATTCCTTAAACATTCAGTCAAACATGGGATGGCTTCGGGAAGCTCAACTCCACTCAGGAGAGCTAAGTTCAGGGCTAAGTTGAAAACTTTGAGAAGGGAGGAAGTTGTTGTCCTCAGTGCTGTAATACTGCTAAGTTCTTCATCATTCGGTGAACAGCTTCACTCGTATGGCCATGTTAGTGACCCTAGTTAAACCCACTTAAGAGCAAAGACAAAACCTAAAATATGACAAAATACCTGAAAATGTGATAAAGACTGGGTGGGAGCAGGTGGACTGTTGGTTGGGATGGGAGTAAAACAACAGGGTTGAGAGATGAGTGTGACCAGATTGTACTCTCTTCATTTATGAATAATCAAACAATAATTTTATTTTTAAAACATCTGTTGGTATAATTTTCTATAGCATGCTTTTATCTTACTATGAATTCTAGTCACAGGGAAGGTTAAATGTTCTTGAAATTTTTTGTTAGCATATACATTTCCTGTTCTCTTCTCCAACATCCTTATGATCTGGAGAGTAAACTTTCAGATATTCAAGAGTAGCAGACTTCTAGCACTGGTTCAAAAACAGCTACTTCTTAGACATTTCCATTATATTTTTTTATAGTATATGTCACAGTCTGGTTTGTTAGTCATTCCAGAACTAGTTTTTCATCTCTTTCATTTAGGTAGTTTGCTTGTTTCTGATGGATATGACTATGATCAATTTAGACTTTATTTCTGCTGCATCTAGCCCAGTTGTTATCTTTCTTGTAGTAGACGCTCACTAGTTATTGATTTGATTAGAGGTGAACAGAAAGTAACACATAGATGGAAAAACCACCATTGTGGAAATGTACTGAATATAAAGTAATTAACGTATTTCCTGGTTGATTAAGGAAGGTAGGAAGAAAACAGCAAGGTATCAAGACCTTGAATGAGAAGGGTACTTCAAAGACCAAAAATGAACAGAAAGAGAGGAATGAAAACTGTAAGAAAAGCTCAGCTGACTACAGTTTTGGTACCTTCCCCTCTGCCTTCTCTGTCTTCACATCAACAGAAAAAATAAAATAAAATAAAATAGGAAGGAACATCCCAAGTTTGCTTCTCATCTAAAATGGGCAAACCTGTGATTGTTTCAGATCAGTAATTTAGGCCTAATTTGAATTAGTTGAGTTCTTCAAATTCTTAATTTATTCTGCCTCCCACCAATGTGAATTGCTAAAATATTGTTATTATTATAGAGTATTTGCAATTTCATTGAATCCTGATCCATAATTCTGTCCCCATATTCATGTAACATTTTAAGATTTAGTTGTATTCCTGGAGTGTCCTGTGGAAATCAAACTTACATAAATTGAATCATACTTCAGTTCTGACTGAGACTGCCACAGTGTCCTCTGAGCCATTTTAAAAAACTATTATACACTATAGGATTTAGAGATTTAATTCCATCATTTGACTACAGAAATGTTCTTCTTTCTGCATGAATAAAATATGTGCCAACATCATCTTCTAATTTACTTCTAATAGATAACCTTTGTTCAAATATTATCAGAATATAAGATGTTGAGGGTAGTATAAAAACATGATACATTATTTGTAAGCAGCTACCTTAGCATATGGGAACCAGTTAGAATGCTTATACATATTGTTATTTAACAATATAACTGATACTCATTTTGTACCAAACATGAACTTAGCACTATTCTAGTGGGTGGGAATATTGGGCATAGTAGGCTTTGCTTTCACATAGTTAATTACTTATAAGTGAAAACAATTAGAAAAAGAAACTCTTTTTACTAAATAAAGTATATCTATACCTATAAATCTATATCTCTTTTTGAAATAAAATTTATTTTACTTATGTATATATCTAAAAAATGATAAAGATTTCTGGAATTCCATGTGATATTATGATACCAGCTGATAATGTTTAATTAGATAAATTTTCCACATAATTTATTTACAAAATAAATCTTTAAAATCTCTTCTTCTAGCTTTTTGATATATAAATTATTATATAATGATAAAATAAGTGTAATTAACTAATGCTGCATTTCAATTATTTATCCTTTTTGTTAAACCAGTTTAAATATTCTATTCTAGCATTTTTAAATACACAGCATATTTTTGTTTTTACCACCCTACTGTTCACACCAGCATTTTTTCCTGCCATCTAAACCATAACTCAGTACTTACTATTCAAGTGTTCCCTATCACTTTCTCTTTGTTGTTTTCCCATGCACTGTAATCACTACTCTGTTCTTTACTTTCACCAGATCATCTTTTTCAGAGTCTACACATGAGCGACATCATGAAGTATTTCTTTCTATGCCTGGTTTATTTCACTTAACATAATGTTCTCCATTTCCATACCTACATTGCCTCTGAACATTTTAATGTCACTATATATAATTCATAAGAAAGTATTCATTTGTTCAGCATTAAATGACTCCCCATTATACAGTAAAACACTTGATCAGGAGATACTTTAGGAAGAGAGACAAGATAAATGACTAAAACGCTCTGAGGAACTGCTTTTTTTCATTCCAGTTTTTACCTCCTCCCTCCTGGCAATAGCTTTAAATTATTTCCACGTCTACATGTCCACTTAGAAAAGTAGTTTCTGTCTTTGAAAAAAATATAAAAACCTATGAGACTGCTTCAAGTTACTGTCAAATAACACTAGTGCTTTGAGGTAGGGCTCCTTTCTGACTCTTGCTGCTTCTGATTTGGGGCTGCTAAGTGATTGGCTATCATTTCTTTTTTTTTTTTCCAATGAAAATGTTTTTTAAATTATTTTTTGATACTTTATTTACATTTCCAATGTTTCCCCCTTTCTAGGTCTCCTCTTTGGAAACCACCTATCCCTTCATTTCTTTTTTTTGAGATTTATTTATTATATGTAAATACACTGTAGCTGTCTTCAGCCACACCAGAAAGGGACATCAGATTCCATTACAGATGGTTGTGAGCTACCATATGGTTGCTGGCATTTGAACTCAGGACCTTTGGAAGAGCAGTCGGTGCTCTTAACCTCTGAGCCATCTCTCCCAACCTGGATTGGCTGTCATTTCACAGTTCATTCTCCCCTGATCTAACTCTTTATGATCACCTGATACCCAATTATCAGAGGCCATGATCTTGCCACTATATTTACTTCTCTGATGGGTTTATTAACCTGGTATTAATCTTACTTTCCAAGATGTGCCCAACTTCTAACTTCCCACATCTGTCTTTCTGTATTTGTTTGTTTGTATGCTGTTGTTGTTGTTGTTCATTTTATTTTGTTTCGTTTTGTTTTTGCTTTGTTTTTTCCCTATTCTGACTTTTAGTCTTCCTTGACCTTTGATGTTTGCCAGACCCTGAGACCCATAAGAACAAAGGCTTGGTCTTGCATTGATTCATGTAATCTACTTCTGCTACTTATTTCAGGTTTTTTACTTCAGCCATTTTCCCCACTAGGTCTAAAGTGGGCCTGTAAGACTCTGGGGACCCTTAGCTTACCAGAGACCCCCAAGTGAATACCATGGAGTCAGGGATCAATGCAGAAAGCAAGAGGAACTTATTGTTTCAGCATGCTGGGGTCACCATGCACACAAAGGAGGGAAAGAACGACCACGTGTACCCTGTTTGGTGAGTTTTTATACAGTTTTCAGAGCAACAGCAATTAGACACAATGTGATTGGCAGAACAGTATGACTTTTAAACTGATTGGTCTTTAGGGAATGAGGTGGCAAGGACTTTCCTTGTCCGTAGGTGGCCAAAGATTGGTCTACCCTGCAGAATATGCTCTGAGCCTCCCCCACGATGGTCGGTGGCCCCCTCCCTGTGGTCTTAGGAATGGAATTAGCCTCTCCCTTCAGGAGGAGAGGGGTGCCTAAGTGTTCCATGACCTTTCTCTTCCAGGAGGAGAGGAGTCTGGTAGAATTTTCCATAGGTCCTGAACTGACCTCTTCAGACCTGTTTGTAAGAAATGTCAGCAGTTATATTACTTAATCTGATTGAAGTAACAGTCAACATCTTAAGTGTCCATAAGTATCCTCTCAGCTCATTTTCTCAATGTGTTCTCTGCCCTTTAAAAAGCACAACTCAAAAGCAAGACTATTGTAGACTCATAAGGTATCTTGTAGTTGAAAAAGTCTTTCTTCTATTATGCTTAATAGTTTAAGCCTGGGTCTAAGTAATAGTCAATTTTATACTTTTTGAAGAATTTTTGGACGTTAGATCAATATATAGAGATCAATATAGAATCTCAGGATTTTTTTGAAACATGAACAACAATCCTGCAATATGCCTTGAATAAGCTAATCCTATAGTGCTAGACAAATGAATATTTCAACTTTTATGACCATATTTCCTTCACAAGTAAACAAAGATTTATTCTTTACAAGTTCTGTCTCAAGATGATGCCAAGATCTTTTAGAACTAAGAACTTCAGACTGGAAAGGTGGCTGAGTTAGTAAAGTACTTGCCTAGCATTCACAATTTGACTTGATCCTCAGCACCACTTAAAACACTCAACATGGTGGAGTATGCCTATAATCTCATCACTAGGAAAATGGAAGCATCAGGACCATTGAAAGTCATCATCAGCTACATATTGAGTTCAAAGATAGTGTAGGCTACAGGAGCCCATGGGGGTGTGGGGCAGGATCAAACAGGTGCTCTTAATAATTATAGGTCCTAACAATAATTCTAGGACAATTTTAAAGTAAAGTAGTTAGCCAACCTTGCAACACTTACCAGTTTAAGAAATACATACCACTGATAGATATACATATACATTGGAGCTATTTTTTACAGCTATGTCATGAATACAACAGAGTGTCCCCAAGGAAAATTAAAGTAGCTCCCAGACAGATGGGAATTGAGAACCATTGACACCACTTTCGAATTTTCCTGAATACTTAAATTAGACAGTTTAGGAACCAGAAATTTCTCTTTAATAAAGAAGTTATTCCCCTGTGGAGAACATATAGCTTTCATAAGAAATCCTAGATGATTTAAACCTCAAGAATTCAGTACACAAAAGGAATGTTATAATTTCCTTAAGACCTGTTGTGGTAAATCTCCAACCACAATAAGCCCATGTAAGGAAAACACAACTCAGTTATATATTTATAAACGGTGAGGAAATACATAGGAAATCCTGGTATATCAACAGTACAAAAGGAAGAAACCAAGTCAACTAGAGGACATGATAGATGCAGGCTTTCGAATGAACAGCATTTTAAAATCACTGTTCATAGATTTGCTCATGGAAGAGAAGTTGAGCTCTCCTCTAGTGTTAATATACCCATGCTGAGACACTCCTGCTGAAACAATTTCTATGGTGATAATATTAAGAGGTGGGCTCTTTAGGAATTAAGTTAGGCGAGCAAGTTTATAAAATTTATGAAACAGATGAAAGGACTCAAGTAGGGCTGTTTTCCATTCTGTCTCTTTTAGGAAAAAGACACAGAACATATCCCCTCTAAGACACAGCATTCCAATTGCCATGTTAGATGCACAGAGTGGGTTATTAAAAAACTCTGAATCTTATGACACCTTCGTCGCAGACTTCCCACTTTAGAGAACTGTAAGAAAAAAATACTTATTGTCATCAGGGAAATGACACCCTTCACAATTGTCACAAACAATAGAAGGTATCTTGGTGTGACTCTAACCAAGCAAGTGAAAGATCTGTACAACAAGAACTTCAAGTCGCTGAAGAAAGAAATTGAAGAAGACCTCAGGAGGTGGAAAGATCTGCCATGCTCATGGATCGGAAGGATTAATATAGTAAAAATGG
>CM052722.1:93044386-93064358 GCA_028551405.1 Uromys caudimaculatus
TTTAATAAAATTAGAGGTGAAAATGAAGACATGGCAACAAATATTGCAGAAACTCAGAGAGTCTGAAGAATGTATTTTAAAACTTGGGCGATGAGAAGACACGATTAAAGAGGGAATGGTGGTGAGGAATAATTAACACAAAAGATCATTTGAAAAAGCCATATTCATATCTACTAATGTTGACACTCCCTAAAATACACATATATGTAAAGAGATTATATGAAGTTATCCAATAATAGGTAGAAAATACCCCAACTAGGTTCTATATTCTGTCAAATAAAAGTACAAGTACCAGGAATGATTTACCTCTTTTTAAATTATTGGCCAATGATGTCCCGTAGTTCTCCCCCCCAAACATTGTATATTATCTCCAACTCCACTGGATATCCTGGAGAATTTTATGTTAAGCTCCTATTGCTGGAGATACCCATGTTTGAATTATATAACACCGAGAAATCAAGATGGTACTCACCTGGAAGTTTCATCCCTTCTGGCTATATTCATAGTAGTGGGAAGTGCTATACACCCTACTGAGGTAAAAAGTAATAATCAATGTTACCAATGTGAACAATCCTACCAGGGAAGAGAGTTGTTGGTTGATATGGAGAGGGATACTGAGTGTTCTTTTTTGATGTGACTACCTGGTAAGTCAAGTTCATGGCAGGACAGGCCTTACTTGCAAGAGTCATCAGCAAATACAAATTGGACTCATTGTGTTTAGAAACAAATAGAAAGATCTCAAAGTTATGTGAGTAGAGAGATGAAGGTAGAGAGATTGGAATAGTAGTTAGAGGGAATAATATAATCAAATTTAATTGTATAATATTTCAAATAATTAATAAATATATCATTTTAAAAGTATTGAAAATAGATGGTCTTTAGATATCTATATACTAACATGGCAATTTATAAAAAATAAAAATCTGTAACATCTTGATATTTTATGTATAAAATAATTTTATATTCAAGTAAGCTATCAATAAACATGCTGATATATGGAAGTCTTGAAAAACTCTGCGTTCTATCAAATTGGAAAAATCTAAAAGAAGTGGATGAATTTCTAGATATACATGTCCAGTGAAACTAAATCAAAATGAAATAATTTTAATAGATTTGTGTTGGAGTGATGTTTTTGTATACTGTATGATGCGTCTCTGTCTTTCCTTGCCTGCCCAAGGCATCTTGTGATTGGTTAAAATAAAGATGCCTATGGCCTATAGCAAAAGGCATGAGAGTAAGGTGGGACATCTAGTAGAGAAAGGAACTCTGGGAGAGAATCATAGGTGGGAGATTCGCCATTGAGATGGGAAGGAAGTCAGATACAAGAATCTTAGGAGAGGTAATTTGCCATGTGGCAGAACTTAGATTAATATGAGCTAGTGGGAAACAATGCCTAGCTATAAGGTCAAAGTATATGTCATTATTTGGGAAATGGTGCAGGCATGAAAAGGCCCATGGTTAGAGACTTATATTTAATTCTTATATACTAAAAATAACTTAGTCTATTTTTAATATTTTTTTTCTAATCCAGGCTATATTGGTTTTACTTTTTTATCCAAGTAACTACCAAATTTTAAAAATATATTAATCCTTCTCTGAGGACCTTCTCCAGTTATTAATATAATGAATTTACCTTGATGCAGTAATAGTTGGAAAGATAACCTTTGGCCTGAAAACTCTATAAACCCTTTGGAAGCCACTAAGGCGCTGAGAAGAATAGGGAACCAAAGTCAGAGGGCTTTGTGCACACAGTTCCCTTCCACTAGGTCAGCATCATAGTAGTCTCGCTTAGCCCTTTAGTTTCACCTTTGTTTGGGGTAAAAAATAATTTCTATCCCTCAAATAGCATTTGGATAAAAAAAAAAAACCCACTATTTTTACAAATGAACTTCTATACCCAGAAATAATGGTTATAAATATGATCCAGGTAAATAAATAGAACAACAAAAATGTCAGGCATATAATATTCATTGAAAAATGTGTCCAGGGAAATAAGAATGTTTTGAGGGTCATGGAATATATCCAAAGTTGATCAAAAGAGTAAAACCAGGTAACTGTTATGATTAACTCATCTAATATTAATTCCTAGTTAAAAAGTAGATGGAAACATGAGAGTATTATTGAAAAAATCCATTTCTATCTATGCAGATTTTTTTTATTATTGCTATGCCATGATTCTATGGGACAGGGAAACTTTTCAAGGGGTATCTTTAAAATGGTATTATACTTGACTAACAGGGGTATTAGGTTTCTACATTTATTTTTTTCCCTATGTGTGAATGATAAATAGTTTGGCTTTTGAGTTTAGGAAGCTTTTAAAACCTTTCTCTGCTTCTGTATTCCCCTGATCTTGACTATGCCTAAGAATGTGAGACTGGACTCCAACTGTCTCTCAGATGGATTGGTTTGATATATAATCCTGTCATTTAAGAAAATTAAAATTCTATGAATTATGCATTTGTCTTCTGATGAACTGTTGTAGTTAATTAAAAATAACTGGTGAAATTTTCTAGGACTTTGAAATCTATTGCATTTTGGCTTGTTCTTCAAATTGGGATCATTTGTGCATACACTATTTAATTTATAGATTATTATCTCATCTATATTGAGGGTTATATCTGATTCATCTTTGTGTCCTCTATAGTTTTGGGCAGTTAGAAGGTGTACAAATGTAATTTGTGGCATTGAATTCATGCAAAAATGAGTCATGGCCTACTACTGCACTCCATTTGTGTGTTTGTGTGTGTGTGTCTGATGTATGATTCATGATATATGTATATATTTGTGTATGTTTGCATTTATAAGCACAAATGTGCATGTATTACTATGCACATGAGACAACCTTGGGTGTTGGTCCTCACCTTCAACCTTGCTTGAGACAAGATCGATTGTTGTTTGCCACCCTGTAGGCCAAGATACATGGCCTCTGAGCTTCCAGCAATTCTCTTGCCTCTACCACATCCAGCTTTACGTGAGTTCTAGGAATTCAAACTCAGGTCTTTATGTTTGCATGGCAAGAATTTTACAAGTCGAGCCATCTCCCCTGCTCTATTTTGTAAATTTTATAAGTGTTGTATTGAAAATAAGTTAGAATTATTAGGAAACAAAGACAAAGATTGATGCCAAGATTATCAGTTTATCGTGGAATATACATTATCTGTGTAATCTGATTTGTGTCTTTACATCTGTGCCTTACTTGAGATCTTATTCCCTTTACATACTACTGTTTCATGCTTTATTCTACTATGTATTTGGATTTTATTTGTGTTGCTCAGCTATTCTTGGTCATGAAAAGGGTCTTCATTTCCTAATTCTGTGTTCATTCTCCAGCTCAGAGGATAGTGTTTCCCAAGCTCACCTTGCTATTGAAGAACCTATTGACCCTGCCTCATTTTCTAATTCTTTCTTTAATTCAGTAATAAAGAGCATCTCAAGTCTAGGCCTTTTGTTCCTTACAGATATATGTCTGTATAGTTTTCACTGCTATGGAATGGATTTGCTTTTCAACTGCCTCCATTGTCCTTTGATTTTCTTCTACATAGAGACTTAGGCTCTTTTATCTTTTGTCCTGCTGGCTCCTGGCAGTCCTTCAATATAATTACTCCTAGTTATCATGCAATGCTACTTGTTTACTTCTCTAAATAGTTTCACCTAAATCACAGAATTGTGAGAAGGTCATATATTGAACAGAAGGCTAGCCAAGAGGACCTAGACAATGGGGAGAACAGTTCTTCACAGCAGGTGAACTCCAATATGAAAATCTGGATTTATGCAACAAATAAATCAAGGGAAATTTTTTTTCATATTACAGAAGGATTCACCATGGGGTTCCTTTAAATAGCCGGTTCCCTGAGCATGTAACAATGTTATTTTATTATTAAAAAAGCACAAATCCAAGTGTACCTTTGTAGAAAAATAGGCAATTGTTATATCTGGTAAATACTGTAGATTTTTCTTCCTTGAATATACATTTTGTTATAAATGGATCAAGAATTAAGGCATGTGTAGCACAATTATGCAATAATAATGAGAAAAATGTTTTGCTAAATAAGTACTTTTCCATGCAAACCACCTAGAGCCAATTCGCTGATGGTAATTCCTTTTTTTTTTTTAGTACTGTACATCAAACAAAGGGCTTCACCCATTGCTGTGTAACCACTGCAATACTATGCTCCAACCCCAGCCCAACCTATGATACTTTAACATACAGCTTCACTTTAAAGATTTTAGGAACCATTGAATTAGAAAAAATATCTTAATTGTTTTTTGTATGGCTTTGAAAGCCATGTCCCATCATTTATAACTTTAACAATTTAAAATTTTGATCAGTAAGGAAACAGTGATTATGAATAGGGATGGTGATGCTGATAAACACATTGACATTTATATATATATATATATACAAAAAAATCATACACAAGGTATACAAATAAAAATCAGGTTAATTATCTCATATGTACACTTTTCAGTTTTTTAGAGGAGAACCCTGCATGATATCAGAATAGTCATTATGAAATGAATATGGACGTTCCAAGGTTTGCAATCGAGGGATGCTGTGTCCTCTCCCAATGATGACTCACATCAGCAAAAAGTCAGCATCTGAATATATTTTGTGTGTGCTAGTCATGACAATAAACTTATGATAGAGACCTAGAGATAATAAGAGAAAACAACTGTCATATCTTTCATATTACCCTTACTTCCTTTAAACGCCCGAAATAGTTATTGTATCCTCTCTTTCACTCCTGGCTATTTATTTTTGTCAGTGAGTGAGTGTGTGCATGTGTGTGCATGTGCCTCTGGGTGTGTGTGCTTATGGATGCAGATGTGGTCAGGTCCCTTGGAACCATAGTTATAGATGATTGTGAGATTCCAAATGACTGCTTGGCACTGGACACAGGACCTTTGTAAGAGGAGCATGTTTTCTTAATCACTGAGCCATCTTTCCAATTCCAATTTCACTACTCTTAAACAACCCAGATGTCCTCCAACAGAGGAATAGATACAGAAAATGTGGTACATTTACACAATGGAATACTATTCAGCTATTAAAAATAATGACTTCATGAAATTCGCAGGCAAATGGATGGAACTGGAAAATATCATCCTGAGTGAGGTAACTCAGTCACAAAAGAACAAATATGGTATGTACTCACTGATAAGGTTCGGAATACCCAAGTTTCACTTCACAGTAACCGTTGGACTGAGTGTGAGGTCCCAGATGGAGGAGTTGGAGAAGGGACTGAAGGAGCTGAGGGAGTTTGCAGCCCCATGGAGGGAGCAACAGTGTCAACCGGCCTGACTCCCCGGTGCTCCCGGAGGCTGGATCACCAACCAAAGAATACACATGGAGGGACCCATGGTGCTAGCCAAATATGTGGCAGAGGAGGGCCTTGTTGGCCATCCGTTGGAGAAGAGGCCCTTGGGCCTGAGGGTGTTAGATGCCCCAGTTTAGGGGAATGCCAGGGAGAGAAGACAGGAGTGGGTGGGTGGGTGGGGGAATACCCTCATAGAGGCAGGGAGAGGAGAGATGGGAGAGGGAGTTTCCAAAGGGAAAACCTGGAAAGGGGAAAACATTTGAAATGTAAATAAAGTATCAAAAGAAAGAAACAGACTTTAAATTATGCATGCCCTAATATCACTGAAGATAATACTAATAAAAATACTCTAAATAAAAAAATAAAATAAATAAGTTTTTGCTGTCTAAAAAAAAAGTCACTCGTGTCAAGTTCTTAAGAAACTCCAGACAAGTGGCTGTCTGTGGTGCCTATTAGCATGCCATAGCACTGCTGACCTCTTGGATCTTCTAAGTTCTTCTCACCCTGCTCCGTACTCTGTTTCCAGTTCATGGGCTTCCTTGATTTCCTCAGTTTCTCTTTCCTATATAACCTTGCCATGTCCATGTGCTCTCTTGGTCCTCTCTCTTTTTGTCTCCCTCTCTTGGTTCCCCTCTCTTGCTCTCTCAGCTTCTCTCTTCTCTCACTGCCCAGTGAAATCTGCTGGCCATGTTTAGTCTACTACTTTCTCTCCCTACTTAGACTCTTCCAAATGCTTCTGGCTGTATTTTTACTCATATCTGCAATAAAACTCTTCACCTAAACCATACTTTGAAACAGTCATGTCCTCACTTTCTACAGCTCTTTGTTTTGGTAAACAGGTTCTTGATCCTGTTTTTACCATTTTTCCCTTCTAGTTTCTTCTGGTTTAACAGTATTTTAAAAGTTCTTCTGGTTTACAGGTATTTTAAATATTTTGACACATATGCCTGGGGAAAGTTTCTAGGCTTCCTACTATATATGTGTAACGGCTTATCATTTTTTCTTTATTTAGTACATCTTGGCTATGATTTTTTCATAACTATCATTTATTATATAAATATTTCTCTACTCTTCCTCTTTCTTTGAAATTTTGTCCTTGCACATTCTTATTTGGTAAGTTTTTAGGATGTGCAAGTATAATTTTAGTTTTGTTCCTGTTGCATATTTTATCCTAATAACAGTCAATGAATATAATGAGATAGTATCATCCACCATTAATGAAAGTAGGAAAAATGTCATAGACTATGTCCCATGATAGTCTAATTAAGTATGTTAGACACAGGGACCAATGGTGTACATTTAAAGAAAAGCCCCAAAGGGAGCATGACCTAGGTAGTTCAGAGAGTTTCTATGCAGAGAACCTTGGTGAAATTCTCTTAGATTTTCATATAGTATGGGCAAGCAAAATGAATTCTAACTCCTAGGATTCTGTTTAGTCTGGAATCTTTTACAAATTAAGAAAATCTTTTATGGTGGAAATATTGTATATGCTCACAAATCATATATACTGAAGACTTTATCCTCGCCTAATGGTGCTACTGGAAGGGATTAGATGATGAAGATGCAGATCACTTCAAGGTATTATTCCACTGATTAATTTCTGAATGGTTTATTAAGGCTTGGGTCCTAGTAGGAAGACTCATTGTCTCCCTTCTCTCTTTCTTCCTCTGACACCTCCTCCTCCTCTGCTTCCTACTCCTTCCTCTCCTTCCTTCTCTTCCTTCTACTCTTCATTTTCTCTTTGTCTTCTCTTTCTTCCTGTCTTTTATGACAGCAGTTTTGCTCTAATGAACACTTTTAGTTACAGTGTTTTGCCTTTCCTTGGGACAAAGTGATAGAATGAAGCCATGAGCAAAACAAACCCTTTCTCCTTTCATTTCTCTCAAGTATCTGGTGGTAGGAACTGAAACCTAATAGAGCCTCATAAGTGATTCTGTGGTCCTAAAATAAAGGCTGATGAATTAGGTTAGAGCAGTTTAGCTATTTTCCTGTAGCTATTGTATAGTTCCTTTTATTCCAGTGGTGACATTTTCCTTTATTCTACACCATACTCATAGAAATAGGAGAGATAATATTTGCTTAAGTGACAAAAAACTAAACAGGAGGACTTTTATGACAGAGATTATATTTGAGTTCAGCCTTAAGGCATGTATGGAATTTCTACATAGATATCAAGAAAGAATATTCTAGAGTGACTACAGTATGGTCAAGAACACACAAAACATTGGACTTGATTAAGCATCAGAACCACTTGAAGAACTTTTAGAAGAAGATAATATGAATTTTTCCTTTTCGAATGTTCTCACTTAGGTAGTTCTAGGATGGGGCTCAAGAATGTGCCTCCTTCATCACTCCCAGCTATTCTATGAACAATACCAGTGATGCACTTGTCTCTATAGAACATAAAACATATTATCTTCTATAAAATAATTATAAAAGAATAAAGTGTTAAGTTGTTTTACTGTGGTTAATAAACTTCTCAAGTATCTCATATTTCAAATGTAGAAAAGTGCTTTGTAAGACATTACTTAGGACATGTGGGAGAGTCAGTGGAGTAGAAATGTAAGGGAAGAAAACTAGTGCTTCAGGGAACTAGTTTTACTTTACACACACACACACACACACACAGAGAGAGAGAGAGAGAGAGAGAGAGAGAGAGAGAGAGATGTACATGGTATCAGACTGCTTTCTAGATGTTTTTATTTATACCCATATGTTAGTTATGCTTTCAACATTGGTCAAAGAAACTTGTTTTTAAAAAGATTGATTTATTTGTATTTTATAAGTTTTGCATTCATGAATGTACATGCACCATAGGTATGCAGTGCCCACAGAGGACAGAAGAGAGCAATGGATCTTAGTCAGTGATCAATCTCTCCTGCTCTTAGAGAAACTTCTTTTCGTAGTAGCAGTAGTTAATGCAGAGACTCATAAATGACCAAAATGCTGAATTTAAGTGACAATTGAATGCTCAGTTCTAAATAGATCATCTGTATCATCTCTTCCGAGGTGAATTCTCATTATAGAAGAGAAGATGGAAATATTGATATATATATATATATATATATGAGTTGGAAAATAGGAAAGAGGGCTGTGATTGGTATCAGCTGTAGATAGTATGAGTGTTGCATGCCTGAATGAAGTCACAGTATCAGTAGTTACTCACACAAGACCTGCACGAGACTGAATTCCTTCACAATGAGGCGAGGAGCACATAAGGACCCACTCCTCTTTTAGTTTGTACAGGAAGGTAATGGTTGCTTAGGGGAAGAAGAGTCATAAGCCTTAGTAATATAATCACTGGTAAGTAGCTCTTGCTCAAGTAAATAAGACTAAACCAATACTCATGCAAACAACTCTAACTAAATATAGTGAGTTACCAAAAATCAATAAATAAAGCAATGGTAGTAGCAGGGGACCTGTTGAAAAGAAGAGGGGGCATTTCAAGACAGAGAAGGGAATACATGGATAATAGTGGATATGATCAAAGAACCATATAATATATATGAAATTGGGACACACATTTTATAAAGATGAAGTTCTCAAAGTTGAGTTATACCTTTTCCAGAATCTTTTTCCTCCTCTCTCCCTTTGAAGCAATATGAAATATGAATTAATATTATGTGGTTAATATTACACTAGAGGCTTCTATATGACCTGTCTCCCAACTGTGTCTCCTATCGTACTGATTCTTTTGTTCTTTAAAGAAGGGGAAATAAATTGTTGATTCTATTTAAAAGTTTTCCTAAGAGTTCCCATTGGATTTAAGTTCAAATCTTCTTCTCTTTGTTTACAGAGCTCTTTGTTAATCTCTTGTTCCATACTCTGTTTTAAACTCTTGTTTCTTCATTTTGTGTACAGATCCACACAATTTACCCCCATGTTTGTTTATGCCCTTCTAAAATTTCAAATTAATTTTGTTTAGATGGTCTTTGAATTTGAAATTATTTTCACCATGCCTGCCTCACAGGTTTAATCATTCTGATTCCTATAGCTCTTAAATATTACCTTGCTAAACAAATTCTCTTCATACCTATTACCTTGCTAAACAAATTTCCTTCATATTGCTCATGTAATCTAAAATTATATTTTCTCAGTTATATTATTCACCTGTAGAATATAAACAAAAAAGTGCCAGGGCATTAGCGCATTCTCATTTCTGACATGAAGAAATTAACATATAATGTCAACATATATTTGTTAAAATTGACTGAATCCAATAGGCACTATAGAAGGTCTTTTCCAAATCTAGTCCCTTCAGTTTACTACTTTCACCAAAAGTCCCTAAATTTTTTTCTCAGAAAAAGACTCCTTTGGCAGGTTAAAGTTATAACTTACTTTCAGACATTTTAAAAATGGAATACAAAATATGCTTCTGAGAATAATGATACCTTGAAGTTTGTCAGCCTAGAGTCATATACCAAGTCAGTAAGAATTTGGGGTTTGAAGTAATATGTACAGCAGCTGAGAGGGAGAATTCGAGAGAAAGTGCCCTTTGGGGGCAAAGATGGGTATTAGTGGGGTGCCACAGTACAAAAATCCACATATTGGATACTAGAAGAAAATAGAATGTAGACTATAAATATAAATTCCCATATTGGCTAGGAGCCAAAGCTAGAATGAAAGAACCCTATCTCTCCATCTTTTGGCTTATAAACAGTTTTTATTTTACACTAAGGTGTAGCATTTGCTCTTTTTACCTGAAACTGTCCTTTCAAATTCCTAGGACTTATTTGTCAATTTCGTACATGCTACAACTAGTTGTGTCTGTTGTTGCATTGTCCTGTTGGCATAACATAATCTTCTGTGACAGATGCAACCATGGTATTTTAGTGACTTGAAAATGGGAGATGACAGAGAGCATTGAATTCTGAAGAAGTGTGATGGTCCATGCTTTGCTGACAGAATCTTAATGACCAGATGCGATCTCAAGCCCTCATTTGTGGGATAAAACTTCAGTGACAGGATTTGGGCTTTTTGTGGAATAGTAGGTTTAGTAACACAGACTGAGAACTTGCTATGTGTTATCATCAGAAGGTATTTACAGCTAGCCTCTCAATCCAGTGATGATGTCATCCCTAGATGACAAGGACCCTCCTGAGTCTATTGCCATGGCAACTGCTGCACACTCTCTGTGCATGCCTCACCCGCATCACATGTGCAAGTCATTACCTGGGTTACTTACATTATAGCCCAGATAAAAGACAGAGACTCTGACCCATCTCTTTCTTTCTCTTCTTCACTGCTTCTCCCCTTTCAATAAAGGACCTCTTTCATGAGAACTGTGCTCGTGTGATCTGGCCAGGAACATGTTGCTTTTCAATTAACACTGCATGCTGAAGGCACCTTTGGGACCTGTGAGGCAAGCCCTCAAGATGTTTACTGAAATACTAATATTAGTAACTTATATTTACACAGCACTTCTTCTGTGCCAGGTACCATTACTAAGAGTTTCACATATGCTAATTTACTTCATCTTCACAATGTGATAAGGGAGGCAATGCCAATGGCATAGAGGAATAAAGAAAACTGAGTTATAGCAAGAGGGTAAGTGGATTTTCCAAAGGCAATAATGAGAGGGAGGGGACATATGAGACCTCAAGTCTGGCTGCCAAGTCTGGGCTCATAGTAATGACTTGTTGTATAGTATTTGGTAGTGTTGTCAGTAACAGAGTTTTAGTCATAGTAATAATAAAAACAATAAGTACAATAATTGCCATTGTCCTATGCTATGACCCACGCTAAGAACATTGAATCCATTATCTCATTTAACTCTTACAATAGTTCTATGAAATAAATGCCTTAGAACTATGACTTACAGATGAAGATAAAGCTGAGACATAAATACATTTTCACCAAGGTACTGTGGGTGGGTATTGAAGGATGGCTAGGACTCAAGAACTTAGGTCTCTCCAAAAATTGTTCTCCCCCAAAACATTAAATTCTTGTACCACAGAGTCATGGAGAGATGAGTTTATGAGGATAATATGTGAAGATTTGCTTTATCTTGTAATGATGCTCTCCTGTTACTGTATGAAGTAGAGACTCAGAGCATATACACAGGGCACTGCATTCCATTCATCTACATGACTAATCAACAATGGATGATAGCCTCACATTTGGACCCTGGAGGAAAAACTCCTGGCAAAAGATAACTGAGGCGGGATTTCTTTTTTTCTTTCATAAAATCACAATTTGTCCTTCAATAGCTCCCTACTAACAAAATCTAACCCCTACGTTCTCCTTAAATGTTCCTCTGAATTGGTTCTGTTGCTGTAGGGGAAGGAAGAACTGGTGTTTTCTACTTCATCTCATCCCTGGTGCGATTTTTAAAACACTTGGTCAAAATTCAGATCCCAGGCTGTGATCAGGGTTTAGCATCCCACACTTTTCCAAGGTTAAGGTCTGAAGCAGTGATGAAGATAAGACCAAACTCATTCCCTCACAGGGGGATTATACCCTTACTTTAATTGCACTGTCCTTTAACTAGCCAGTTCCAGGCAAGGCAGCAGGGACTTCAATTTTCTGGTCTTAGTGCCATTTGCAATGCAATTCAACTTACTCAATAGAGTTTTTCGTGCTCCCACCTGCTGCCATATATTTGAGTTCCCTGTGACTTCTTTCCCTCTGTGAAGTGTGCAGTGAAATGAACTTGTTTTATTTCCTTTACACACAGCAGTCAGTGAATCCCTGTTGCTGCAGTAAGACAAGGCAGAGGTAGTACATCCCAGCCACTTACCTGCCTGCTGGGAACTGGCCTCTACAAATTATTTTGACCCCTACCTAAGGTCACTCAAGTGACCAGATAACTTCTATTGAAGGCTTATCAAAGTTAGAGAACAAACACCTTCCCAAGGCACAGTACAAAAAGATTGTTCAGTTGATCAGGAAGGGAACTTAAATCAGTTGGAAACTCTTCTTTGCTTTCCTCCTGTGTCTGTCTTAAATGACTTTCCCTTGGCATTAGGAAAACCGAATTTGGTTATCAGTGGACCGCTTAACTCACCGAGGATGGACTGAGTTGGTCATGCTGCTTCAGTTTTATGAAGTAGTATCAGTGTTTTCTATCATTGAGTTCAACATTAAGGTCAGAGACTGCAGAGCCTTAAAAGGGACATCAAATCTACTTCATTGTAGCATCTGCCACAGTAGTATTTAATACTTGTGACCTGGAATATTCACAGCAGAGTAAAAGGCATTGGGAAATGCATCCCAGGAAGATGGGTAAGAGAGGTGACAAGCTGATCCTTACAGGAAATGAATCATTGTCAGGCTTTGTTATTTTGGAGAAACAATATTCTTCCCACTTAAAATTTTGTCCTTTTTTATAGCATGCATCTTATACCTCCTGAAGTTCTTGTGTCCAGGCAAAGTACTGGGGAAATTTGTTGTTCTGTTTATAGTTGGAGGTTATAAGCAGTTAGGGGGGAATGCGGGAAGATATGAGTCTATCATAATATGGCAGGGGCGTGGGTGGCTAAACTATAAATTATTCAATATTGTCTCAAAACTAAAATTAAACAGACATTTTTTGCCTGGCAGAAATCAGTAGTACATAGAACAGTTTCTGTATAGGAGTAATTCTCAGATCGTGCATCCACACAGTGAGAAGTTCTAGCCTATGCCTATCGAAAAAACTAGAAGTTAAAAAGAGACAGCACATGCCTTTAATCCCAGCATTCAGGAGGCAGAGACAGATGGATCTCTGTGAGTTCCAGGCCATGGTGGTCTACAAAACAAGTTCCAGGATAGCCAGGACTGTTACATAAAGAAACCCTGTCTCAAAAAAGCGGAAGGAAGAGGAGGAGGAAAAGGAGGAGGAGGAGAATGAGGAGGAGGAGGAGGACGAGGACGAGGACGAGGACAAGGAGGAAGAGGAGGACGAGGAAGAGGACGAGGAAGGGAGGGAGGGTGAAGGAGAGGGGGAAAAAGAAAGAAAGAAACAAACAAACAAAACAGACTGAAAAAAAACTATCATTCTAGACTTCCTTTTACATATACTTTCCCTTTGATGATATTTGAGTTCACAAAGACCCTCTACAGGAAAACCAGAGAAGTGCCTTGTCTAACTGGGTTTGGTCCCCTTTAAGAGCAGAGTTCAAAGTATATTCATTTTTTAGGGGCTCATTTTTCCCTCGTTTTCTTCTCACCTCACACACCTTTCTTGTGGCTTTGATAGTCTCTGTCTTCATTCTTCTTGTTTGTTGTTGCTTTCTGTTAGTGTTATCTGCGGTGATTGTAGAATACCTGTCTTAGTGTGGATGAATTTATCTCATTTGTTCTCTTCATTGACTTCTGTCTCTTTGTCTCAACATTTAAAAAAGGTTATTAAGGTGTGTATGTTTCCTGTATATGTATATATACACATACACACAGTATATATACGCCATGTGCTGTGGGGGCCAGAAGAGGGTATTACATCCTCTGGAAATGGAGGTACAGACCATTGTAATCTGCGATGGCTTTATGGGTGCTGGAAATTTAACCCTGGTTTTCTGGAACAGTAGCAAGCACTCTTAACTGATGAACTATCTCCCAGGCCTATCTCAACATTTTGTCTTGTGTATCTTTTCTGTGTGTCTTTATTGCCTTTTGAGGTACATATTTGTAGGAACATTCTTACCCAAGCTTCTGATGGGATATGAGGTTGAATTTTGAATGCTTGTAGCTGTTATTCATCGATTTGCCTTACTGGCAATTAGAATGAGATAACCTCCATAAGTATTGGGCATTTGAATACTTATCCCAGTTTATGGTGCTGTTTAAGGTGGAGGTATTAGGAGGTGTTTGCTGGAGGAAATGTGTTACTGGGGGCTTGATGGAGAATTCCATGGGATATTACCCAACTCTATTCTAGGAATCAAAGGTCAGAATGTCCTAGGTAATTTATCTTAGCTTCTGTTAAACTGCCTGTTTGTTTGGATGTGCAGAACCCCCTCTAGCTAACTACTTATCTTCGATTCTGTTAAAACTACTTGCTTCATGCAGGGGCTGGAACTAGGCCCCCTACACTTTTGTAGCAAATGTGGTCTTCATGTGAGTCCCCTAACAAGTGGAGTAGGAGCTATCTCTGACTCTGTTCCCTGCTATTGAATTCCTTTCCCTTACCTGGACTGCCTGGGTGGGACTCAGTGGGAGAGTATATGCCTAGTCCTGCTGGGACTAAATGTCCCAGGGTGGGATAGCACCCAAGGGGGGGTCCCCCTTCACTGAGGAGAAAGCAATCAGGCAGGGATTTTAAGGGTGGAACTGATTGGAGAGGAGGGAGGGGGCATGATCAGGAAGGAAAGTGAATAAAAAAGAGATTATTGGCAAAAATTCAAAACTAAAACCAAAACCTGCTTGCTTCAAAGTGCTTACTTTTGCAAAGTCCTTCTATAGCTACCCAAGAGAGATGTCAGGGCATGTTTTCTGCTTTTAAACACCCCATGTTCTGGACACTTAGAACCACACCTAGAACCTGGAAAACTTGGGTGTGTCCCCAGCCTTTTGGAATAAAGACTTTCAATTGGCTGTAAACTGTGTCTGAGTGGTTGTCTCTGGTGAGCTCCCTGAAACATCACAATTTGCTTTGGTCATCATGTTTTATTACAGCAATAGCAAGGTAACTAATGCAGTGTTTTTATCTATGAATATAGAACTTACCTAGGTTTAGATGTGACTATAATCTTTTATTTTCCTACTTGCTGAAAATTGGCAAAGCTGCTCTCTTATTCTGTCTCTGATCTGATGGCTGATGTGATTTAAGAACTGCATATTCAAAGTGAGGTCTGCAAAATAGATGCTGATTCATAGAAATCACCAAAGAACCCACTGCAAATATAGTGAGACGTCATCTGTACCTAATGAATCACAATGTGCAGTTCAATACGATCAGTGCCTGATTTGTATGTAAATCAATATTTTAGAAACACTAAGTTTGAGTAGAAGATACTGGTCTTATGCCTACTGGTATAACTTCCTGCATACCAATGGTATGCTTTGGTAAAGTGAACACATACCTTGAATTGAAATACTTTTCTTAAAACCATTTATATTCTACCCATAAGCAATGTGACTTTGGCTATTTTACTTCCTCTTCTGCAAGAGAAAGAGATTATACCTGCTTTTTATGTATATGAATCTCTTCTATCTTGAAGGTGTTAGATGTCCCCATTTTCTTTCTCTACTCTTAGTTTTCTCAATTATGATGTAAGGAAAGACACTTGTCTTCTACAGTGTAACTATGAGGACTTGCACTGTGTAAATGCTTTGCAAATCACCACCATTATACAAATGTAAGGTGGTATCACAGCCAGTTTTGAAAAGTCCATAAATAGCTGTTGAACCAAATTACAAACGATTTTGCAAACAAACAAAATTACAATAAATGTAACACTCATAAATGGCTTTATAAACTAAATTTTGGATTGATGATCATGTGGAATGAAGACAATACTACACAAATATCAACTCATAGGTTTTAAGAAAATTCAATGTAAAAATAAAAGGTTGTTGTTACCTTCTCACTTATTAGTTATGACAGTTACTGCTTGTAATTGCATTGATTTAACTTGATTTGAGTCAGCTTTTATATTTTGGCAAAAGTCAGTGGATAAAGAATATGGAGAAAATGATGCCATATTCTAGGAAGCCCAGTCTTATCATTGGTGCTAGAAAATTGAAGAGGCAACACCTGGGGAGAATGGGAGGAAGTAGCAATCAGAGCTTCTAGCAGCTGGCAATAATAATAATAATAATACCAAAAAACCTCGTGAGATATTTATATATAATTAGCATCAGTACAGAATTCCCCAGCCATTTTCCTCTATCACCAAGGCAACGTGGACAGGATAGAGGTTAGGCTTTTTCTCTTTCTCTTTGCAAACATGATCTTCTCACATTGCTATGAATTGTGAACTGGTGACAATAGTTATGAACTTTTTGAAAACATTAGTGCAATTGTTTATTTATGTCATGTGAATGTGCATGAATATGCACGCATGGGGAAGTGAGAGGACGACTTATGGGAGTCAGTTCTCTCCTGCTATCATGTGGGGTTCAGGACTAAATCAAACTTGCATTGTCAAGCTTGGTAGCAAGCACCCTGACCCAGTTCATTTTACCCGGTGACAAATTTTTGTGTTTGGTAGTTATTATGCCCCAGGCATCGTGTTACTTTCTTTGCATAAAGCCATTTTCATCATTCATCAGTAAAAGTGTTATTGCCATCTATCTTTTTAGAAATTTATGTGTATGTACATGTGTATGTATATATGTTTGTGCACCATGCATGTGCATATGCTTGCAGAAACCAGAAGAGGGTGCTGGTTCTCCTGGAACAGAAATTACAGGCAGTTGTGAACTGCCTGATGTGGATGCTGGGTCACAAACCCTTGTTTGCAAAAGCAACACAATTTCTTGGCTACTAAGCTATCTTTCCAGGCCCATTATTAATTTATAGATTTGAAAACTTAGACAGCCTGAATGTCTTTATCATAGTTCAACATGGTTAGGTCTGGACTCAAAGTCAGATCTTCTAAATTTCAGATCATATACCCATCCGTGTTGTTTCCTGGAACTCTGCTTTCCCGGTTTTATGGTGTCCATTTACTTCACTGTGCTTCAGAGTTTCTCTGTAAAAGATTATTTTTCCCATGTGTACCCTCAACCTGAACAACTTTCTATCGTATGGAGTGCATTTAGTGTAACTTGTTTCATCCCTGTGGTGTCAGTGCCAATGCAGCTTTGTATGGGAGACTAATCCTTGACTTATGAAATGTAGTGTGCCCACTTGCCCTGTGTGTCTAATAAGTAGGTAAGGGAAAGGAAGTAAAGGATTTGAGTGAGGTGCCAGCAAATGTGGAAAAAAGTCAATGCAATTTCCAAAAATAACAGCCTTAAAATTAACATAATAAGGACGTGTACCAGTGGTACACTTATTTCCTGTTCTTTCCTGGTGGTCCCATTCAAATTTGGAGACTTTTGTGGTTATAAAGCCTGAATCATAGCCTCTCCCTACTCCCAGGTGTCTCTTGATGCCCTTCCCTGCGTGAATTCTACACACTAGTCTATCAGTTACTGACTGTGGGCTGTGTGCCGAGCACTGTGCACTGTGCTTGGTCTTTGTGATTGCTGCCTTTACTGCTGCGCTGCAGGTGGTGAGATTAGAGTAGGACGTTAATCTCTCCCGGAGTAGTCCTTTATAGATATTTAATGTGCTGGGTGAAACGTTTGCCAGCTTCCTTTGGTTGTTTTGTCGGCCAAATTTGGACTACCATTGCTTAGGCTGCTTATTCTCCAGTATGGTCAAGGATTGCTGCATTTTCAGCTAGTTCAGCTTCCCTTGGTGTGAACTCAAGCCACTTTCTTTTGCTGAGTTTTCTGAATTATAACTCGATCAGTAGTTTAACTCATCTTTAAGAAGGGTTCTGAGATGACTATATTAGAATCATTCAGAAATCTTTCCTGTCATCTCAAATGTAAGGAATTGGAATCCGGAAAACACTGGATATTGGGATCCCATTCTGATCGCAATGACTTTAGAGAAGCCCTCCTTGCTTTAATTGTTTTTCTTCCTCCATTCCAGGCAGGCACTTGAGTCCTCTTTGATCTTATTGTTTCCTACTTCCAGAGCAGTTAAGTGTCTCCAGGAGATGCTTGAGAGGATCTTTTATGTGCCCAAGAGTTAACTGCTAGCCATTTAAGAGAAATACTCTGAAGCTATCAAGGTAATTAAAGCAAATGTATATCACCCATGCCCTGAGGAGTGCAAGGGCAGTTAAGAGGAAAATGTGTGGACAGTGCCTCCCTATGCACAGGATGGCCCTATAAGTAGATTTGAATGCCAGCTTATAACCCATTCACTAACAGCATGTCCCTCATTTCAACCTCAGGTGCATGGGCTTATTGGTAGGGTGCTTTTTCTACATCCCAGTTCATCAGGTCCATTGAACTGTGGAGACACGTAAAGCTCTAAAATAACCTTAAAAACACCTGGCAGATCTGGGAAAGGAAAATTTATTTCGGTTTTCAACCGTAATGGGTGAAGGGTGCTTGTAAACAGTTATGGTGGGTATAGTGAGATACAGGTAATTTAGAACACACCCGGGCTTCCAAGGTCATGTGCAAAGCATGCCTAATGAGATTTGGAAAAATAATAATCATATAAGGTAAGGGACAAGTTTCAAGTTTTAGAGGCGCCCCACAGATGTTGAATGCAGTTTCATACAGCTAAAAATCACTACTCACTTTCATTTGACATTACATGGCCTTGAAAATATCTAGTGGTGGATATACCAACAGAAGTCCGCATATTGATTGTATTAAAAGCCTCAGACAAACAGCTGACCCAAGGAATCGCTTTATGTCCTGTAACCATTTTATTTAGTTCAAACTGGAATGGTTTTGGGAACTATCAGTCAATCTGGAGCAACAGATACACAAGTACATTTTATTTCCATGCCATCTCACCTTTAACGGATACTGTCATCTCTTTTTGAAGCGCAGGCTGTGTTTTGGGATGCAGAAAAACAAATTGATTTGTGGAGAAGATAAATAGGAAATTGGTATTCGTTTTTGTTGTTATTGTTGTGAATGATGAGGTAAGCTTTCTTTCTTTTTTTTTAATCAAATGTGAATACTGAGAATACGATGCCAGGTGACTGTATGACCCATCCACCATGGCAACAGTCAGTGTTTTTAGCAGATAACAGCCAAGTGAAAGGTTATGCATATTACTCTGTTTGCGACCATCTGCTGAGCAGTTTCATTACAAAAAAATAAGCTTGGAATACATATGGGCCATTTAAGCTCAAGTTTGGCATCAGGATTTGAGGAAATTGAAGCCAAACTGATCTCAGAGAGTTGTCTTGCCTTTATTTCATTTGCTATTATGTTCCAAACACCTACTAGCACCTTTACACTTGTTCTAATATGCATACGAGCTCATTTACATACATGCTTGCATGTACATATGTACATCATTTAAAGTCTAATTGCCAAACTCAACCAGATGGTTATTTAAACATCTAGAGAATAGAGAGTGTTGCCCAGTGTCGGAGTTCCAACATAGGGAACTGGTTCCTCCATCCACTCTGCTACAGTCAACCAGTTTCTTATATGAAGAACCTAAATTTGCCAGGTGTAGTTTACGGAGTTACCAGATATGAAGCCTCTTTGCAATCAGGCCTTTCCTTATTCTTCATTGGTTTTCCCTGTGTATTTACTGTAGGCCAGATCACCAACTTTTAGATAGAAAGAATTGTTTCATGTAAATAACCAAATAAAGAGTCCCAGTGACACACTATGAAACTCTTCTGTATCTTCTGTGCTTTGATTCTTTGTGGATGAAAAGGTTGCCCAAAATTTAGCTACATTAGCTGAAAGAACAAGTTCAGAAGTTGGTAGTGAGCTTTCAGGAGTTGGTGTGGAAGGAGTATTTAAAATTGATTTCCTGTCTCCAGGGGGTAGGCTGGCCAAGAACATGAACTGGGGTTTTCTCCACCATTTTGTAATGCCTAATTATCTCCCTTTCTTTCCCATGCGTTCTCTCTCTCTCTCTCTCTCTCTCTCTCTCTCTCTCTCTCTCTCTCTCTCTCTCTCTCTCTCTCTCTCTCTCTCTCTCTCTCTCTCTCTCTCTCTCTCTCTCTCTCTCTCTCTCTCTCTCTCTCTCT
>CM052722.1:93064458-93085438 GCA_028551405.1 Uromys caudimaculatus
AATCCCTTTGAGTTTGAAGACACTAAAAAGGTCACTTCAACTTCTCTAACTCCCGTGGTGAGATGTGGTGCAGTTGATAAACTTCCCCTATTAGGCTCAGATTTGGCTGTGGGCGTGCAGCAAGACAGGTTGAGTTAAGTTAATGCCAGGGAAACCTTATCTCCATGAACTCTTCTTCTTAAATCAGTCCAATGCCTCTCTCTTGGCCATCTTTCCCACAGCTGGTCACACTTTCCTGTCGGGATTTTGATCAAAGAGTGGCTGCTCCTTGCATTTCTTTTCCATAACCACCATTGGAAGATTTTTATCCCTTCTCTCTCATCAAACTAGATTAAACAAAGAATATATAAGCACTAGTATCTACATCTTAAATCCACAGTGACATTCAAAGATTGATACTCAATGCTTTATTCTTCCCATTAGAATTCATCTTCTTTTAGCTACTTGCAGAGAGACCAATGCCATCCTAATATTGGAGATGGCTCCAGCACTAAGTTGTTAATTCCTAGGAGGACTAATTGTATGGTTATTTCTATGTTTCTAACCCAGACAATAATATCTTACACACAAGAGATGGCCAAATGGTTATGGAAATGAAATGGTAAATATTTCTTAAATCACATATCCATTGAAAATACGCATAAACCCAAATACCACTGTGAATTCACAAATAATGTGTCCTAGATTCAATTATGATTCACCCTTTAATTTTTCTAGAAAATAAATATTGTCTATAAATTCTTGACATTTAGAAAATGGCAGTAATTTCTAATTATTTTTATTTAGAGAGCAGTAATATATACAAAAGTATTATATTCTTGGCTGTAATAGCTGTCTAGTATTGTTGGGTTAACCACTTATTTACAGCTGTATAAGCACTTTCATTTCAAATGAGCAGAACTACAAGAGAAAAATTGCAATCCTTCCCTCGAACTCTATTCCTTCTAGAGCCTCTCTTATGCAACAATTTTGGTATCTGCTCTAATTTCATCTCCCACTACATAGCACCAGTCTAGCATTCATCTATCTATTGCATGTGGGAAATATAAAACCAATGAAGGCTTTCTGAAGGTAGCTGAATGTGAGTTAGGCCTTGAAAATTGGATGAAAACAAAGAGAAACAATTATCTTATAAAGAGACATTAGTTAGAAAATAGTCAAACTTTATGGAAGTCATTATCTAAATTTATTTTGAATTGTAATTAACTATAAGCATCAATTTCTTATTTATATAAAATGATTCTAAGTCCAGCCTATATTTTATAGGAAGCAACCTCCCATAGTAAATTAGTGTACTTTTAATTTATCATCTCAGTCTTTTCTCCATAGATTTTTCCTAACAATAAACAGTCCAATTCTCTCTCTCCCTTTGTTAATAAAGTCAGACATATTTACCAAGAAACTTCATACTTTTCATCTATTTCCAAAACCCATTCTTGACTAAAGCCATTAAACATTTGCCTTGTCTTATTCTGACCTCTGATATAATGTAGTGTGTATTCTGCCATGCATTTTGTGAGTAGTTTCTTACTCATTTATTTTAGATATTGAAAAGTATAGATTAAAACAAAGTTTATAATTTCATTAAGTGTTTTCACCACTCTTCACACTGCCATATACATAGAGCACATTTATTAGCTATTATTTTTATTGATTTGCCTAATGTAGCCAACTGAACTTAATCAACACTTTATTCTAGGTGGAAATGGGAAGTATTGGGTCTTGAATAGATGTGCAATTGTAAAATCTTCAGTGATGAAAACTGAGAATGGGGAGAAGGGAATGGATGAAAGAGGACAGTCTTGCAGAGTTTCTAGTGGCAGCAAGTAGTTGAATGGTTTATGATGAGTATAGAACCTTTTTATAAACGGCTTCCTGGCAAGGTGAATGCCTCCATTTTTGTAGTAGTGATTTCCCTAATTAGAGATGTTAAGGACAGAAAGTCATGCCAAAATTGTAGGAAGGTGTGTGTGTGTGTGTGTGTGTATTTTGTTTCTTATATTTAAGTGCTATGAAACAATGTGCAATCATATCTTACACTGTAATTCTCTACATCTTCTTTATTGTTTGGTTTGTTAACACAGCTTTAAGAAAGAAATTATTCTGCTTTTTCAGAACTTTGGTATTTTATTCTTTTGAAAGAAGTGTGGATATTTGTGGTTGTTTGTTGACAGAGAGAGAAACACACAGTGAGGTATAGTAGTAGTAGTAGTAGTAGTAGTAGTAGCAGCAGAAGAAGAAGAAGAAGAAGAAGCAGCAGCAGCTAGGTCAGAGATTCTAGTCACTGTCAAGAAAAATTCATAGTTATCCTTTTAATTTTTCAATTGTATCTAAAAGTCTGAAATACTTTAATATCTTTCTACCCCCAACTCAAAATATCTCTTTGAGTTTAAGACTTGATTAGAGAACAAAAGGCATTTTGATAGACCACTGTTAAGTTTTCTGGACATTTAGTTTTGGAGCAGGTGAATCTCTGAATTCAAACATTTTACATAGGCCTTGTGGGGCAGGAAAAGCAGAATATATTCTGCAATTCTGTTTTTTGAATTATGTGGACTTGAAGGACTTTTCTGATTCTCAAAATCTCCAGAAAACCAAATAACATTGTAGATTTATGCTTTCTTCAACTACTAAGTGATAATATGTGATAGGTTTTCTCCTGATGACCTCTAATTGCAGTTCAGAAAACAATGAAAATATTATATATGTTGTGTTTTTAGATACAGAACAAAAGCCAAACGATGCAGTTTCACATAACAACGAACCCAGCAATGTTGAGTCATAGTGAGTGAGCCACTCTGATCATATGGTGCTGATTATTACAGTCTTGGGGAAGAAATACTAGAAGATGTTCCATGTATTTGAAACTTTCACAAGCTAAAGTCACTCTTAGGCTTGATTGTCTCCTTGGTGTCAGACCCTTACATAAGGAATTGAGTGAAGACAGTCTGAGTATTGATGTTGGTATTAACATATAGAAGACTATAGACTTGGAAGAGAAGAAGGTAATAAGACAATACAGTGAATGTTAAAATCTTCATTGAATAACCCAGATGATAAGGACTCAGTGCAAGTGTGAACTTCTGGAGCTCTATTTTTCATGGCTCAAAACAATCCCATTTGAAGAATATAGGTATTTTCTCTTTAAATTTTCAATCAGTTTTGTCGAAGGTCTGCCTTTGAGATCATTAACTTTCATCATTAACTTGGGACCTTCTAGAGGACTGAGGAGAAAAAAAGCAAGGAATTATTGAGCTTGCAGAAATAGATCATTTGTAGATACTGAATATATGTTCACAGAATTTGGATAAGAAGCTTTTGTCTTACAACTACTAGTAACTCAAGAATTCTATATGCTTTGACTAAAGAAATGGCTTAGTAGGTAAAGTGCCTGCCTGTTTCATGGGTATGAAGACCTGAGTTTGGATCCTCAGCACTGTGTAAAAAAAAGTCAGACATGCAGATGATCAAGTCAGCCAAAAGTTCAACCATGGAGGTAAGAAATGGGCCATGAAAATCCAGCCCTAGATTAGCGACTTATTTGAATTAGTGGCTGATGAGTGAGGGATAACCATTTTTGGGAGGTGTCTGGCCATTGGTAGGTAACTAACTGGCACTAACTGGATTCAGTGGGTTATTTATGTTTAAAAGGGTGACATGAAAGTGAGAAGGAGATGTAAGACATGTAGTAAGGGTAGGGTCCAGGAGAGTAGGTAAGATAAAGAGACAGGTAGATATGAGCAAGATATATTGGTTCCATGTATGAAATTTTCAAGAACTAAAAACTGTCTAATATTTTAAATGCCATAACAGGTACATTGGATGGACAGGTGAATCCCTGAAGTACATTGATCAGGTAGTCTAGCCTAATTGATGAGCTTCAGGTTAAATGAGAGAATCTGTCTCAAATATAACAAGTGCATACACCGTACACTACATACATACAACATACTATAACCACACACTCCCACACACACCACACACACAAAATATGAAAGTCATACATGTCAAATATTGTTAAAACAACCTAATGATAGTTTATGCTATTAAGGGAATATCATTTTATGAATACTTGATGCCTAGATAGTATCAGAGTACGTATGAAACCTTTATTTCCTCATCTTAAATACAAGGATATATATATATATATATATATATATATATATATATATATATATATATATATATATATATATAAGCAAAGGTTAAATCAGAATTGTTACTAAGTTATTATCCATATCTTAATCATATAAAACAGCAAATATTATCAAAATAGGACAGAATGTATAGACTAAGAATGTTGGGAATTTTGTTTGAGGTAATATGCTTGTGTTGAACCTTTAAAATGTGCATAAACCAAATGAGATGATAATTAACTTTGTTATTCATCATACATGATGCCTAAAAACAAACTGATTACAGGATAAGCTGCATAATCATAAGGCCTCACAATTCCTGGCCACTTCTAAAGATGAGCCAGTTCCAAATATTTCTGGGTATGTTTATTAAGTGATCACTTATGTTGTCACAAAGATGTACAGTGCTGTCTTAATCACTGCTTACCATCATAATCTAGTTTTGCACCCATGAATAGACACAACTTTTCCTTAAATTTAGGCATCTCTGGTTTGCTTACTTTTGACAATAACACTTGAGAGTGTGTGTGACGTGTGTCTCTTCAGCATGGCTTTATTTAGTTGTTAAGTCTCTATTCAGCCTTTTCTTCTACTGCTAAGGAGACTGTGGCATGAGGTGTTTGTGTAGAAGCCTGATAATTAGCCATCACATGGAAAATAGCAGCCATGAAGAGTCTCTTGGACCTATCATGCATCGTGTATGTGTGAAAAGTAAATAAGCTGTCACAAGCAAATGGGAGCTAGGCATTGTTACTGTCATGTAGCTCATTCTGTTTTACCGGAAGCATCAAGGAAATGCTGACTTTGCCCTGAATAATATTGTGGATGCTGCCTCCTATATTTTCTTTGCTCCTAACTGCAGCAATGGTCTTGGCATTTGTGCTTCCGCAGGGGAATAATTCAGGCAGGGCCACAGTACAGACACAAGTAGTTAAGGTTGATTTCAGCAAGGGAGAAAGCAAAAGCCCAAAATAAGGCTATCTTCCATAGTAGAAAGTGGAGTGGACAGAGATGATCAATAACATAGCAAAGGGCTGCCTCTAATATCTGGACTTCTGAATCCTTGTTATCCTTTCTCTTCTCTTTGTCCACCTCTAGAGAAATCTGCAATGTTCTCTTTCCAAAATAGGCAGTAGCTTTCTTAGAAGCAGTCCTGGCCACAATTCAACTGTTACAATTAGATGAAATTATATATATAATCAGAGTTTAGGGGTGTTTTAGAAATAGTCTAGGGTTGGGGCTGGAAAGTGGGGAATATTTCATTGGAGGTAACCAGAGCCTACATAGGCAAACTTGAATATTTTCCCCAAAGCCCCAGACTTCCTCTTAACTGGTCAGTCTTTTGCTCAGCTGCAAATTCTCTCTTACACTTCTTATGCTTTTATCTCAAGTTGATACAAGTGAGAGTCATTTTGGAAGATGAAACTTCAATTGAGAATATTCGCCTACCAGATTGGCATATGAACAAGTCTGTGGGAACATTTTCTTGACTGATTATTCATGTGAGAAGGCCCAGATACCTGTGGGGTATGCCACACCTGGGTGGGTGGTCCTGATGATGTAAGAAAGCAGGTTGATCAGGAAAGTAAGCATTATTCTTCTATTAAGTCTGCATCAGCTCCTGTATCTAAGTTCCTGCCTTAAGTTTCTGTCCTGACTTCCCTAGATGATGGACTACAAGTTATAAGTTGATATAAGTCCTTTCCTCCCCAAGTCACTTTGGGTCATGATATTTCATCACTGTAATAGCAACCTTAAGGCATGTCTTCAGTATTCATAACCTTACCATTTTAACAGTAACAGTAAAGATCACTTTAAATAGACAAACCTACATGTGATCTCTATTTTTTAATATATTAGTTTGTTCTCTTAATCCTTTCATGACATATATTGAAAATGAACAATACAATGTCATTTTCATGCTCTGTTAATTATATCCTGAATTTAAGTAAAATGTTTTTCCTGCTGAGTCAGGAATTCAATTTTGAAGTGAAGCAAAATGAAAATTTTTGTTTAAATACATTAATATCATGTCTAGTACTATAGAAAGAATCTCTTGTATACTATATAGAAACATCACCTATCAGTAAAAGGCTAATGGCTTATTAGCTGACACAGGAAAAAGGGGTGGGATTTCCAGTAGGAAGAGAGGAACTCTGGGATAGAGTCAAATGCGGAAAGAGATTTCTTCCTGAACTCTGATTCATGAAGCTAAGAAAAGGTAACCAGCCCTATGACACTCATAGAATAGAATAAATGGGTTAATTAAGTTACAAGCTAGTCAAAGAACAAGACAAAGCTTGGGGCCTAGGCATTTACTCATAAATAATAAATTTCAGAGCCTTTATTTTGGGAACTGGGTTGTGGGTGGAAAATCCACATCACTTTATAGTAGAATCCAAGAAATGCTTTTTCAGATTGATGAACTATGAGATAGTCTTGCTCTAAGAACTGTAACTGCATTAGAGCTGGTTAATCATTAGATGAATTTGGTATCCACAAAATTTCTAACACCAAAGTAGTGGCAACAGTAACATGGTAGGTATAAACCTTTGTGCTCTCTCTATGATTCCTCTTTTATAGTAGAAGGAAAGAACATTGGAGTTTTCATCCAACAGTCTAGAAATTCTCTCAGATAAAAGAATTAGTGACTCCCTGCAGTTAGGATGAAACTGAAAGACTGAGTTGAGGCTTCTAAGGAAGATGCATAGAATTTGTACAAAACATGACTGACTTTTAGTGTGATTCTCTGAACAAAAACACTAAAAGGTTTACAGTGGCTTGCATTGGACTATAAGTTTAGAAGATAGCATATAAACACAAACTTTAGATATTTCTCCCAAGAGGGAAGGAGACCAACAGGGCCATGTATAGCCTCATAAAATGTTTGAAAACCTCCCAGAAATATTAATAATTATACTGTGAAGGAAAATATGCCAATACATGTACAGATCAATTATAGTAACTAACTTCTCTATGTATTTGTCATTAATTTAATTTTGTACACAATAGTCATCACACTAGCTAAAATTGTGAGTTCCAAGTTTATTGAAAGATCCTGTTTCAAATATAAGGTAGAAAGCGATGCAACTTCATACCTGATTTTGATCTCTGGCCTCCACATATGTCTGAATACATAGGGGAGTACATACACATACACACACACACTGTCCTCCACAAAAATAGATCTAGTCAAAACTATCAATAAGAAAGTAACAGATTTGACCAATACTGAAGACTCCTACATCAAACAGAAATGTAATCTGTATTCTACTTAATTATACATAAAACATTCTCCAGAATATATCACAAGTTTAAGATGATTGAAATAATATCAATTAGGCCAGGATATAGAGCAAAGGGAATACTTCTTGAATGCTGTGGGACTGCAAAGGTGTACAACTACGTTGAGAAACAATTTGGCAGTTTCTCAGAAAATTAGAAATAGTTCTATCTCAAGATCCAGTTATACCTACCATTCCTGGGCATAGCTCCACTATACCACAAAGATACTTACTCAACTCTGTTCATAGCAGCTTTGTTCATAATAGCCAGAAACTAGAAATACCCTACATGTCCATCAACCAAAGAATGGATAAAGAAAATATGGTACATTTACTCAGGGATTAAAAACAATGACATCAAAAAATTTCTAGGCAGATTGATGGAACTCGAAAAGATTATCTTGAATGAAGTATCCAGACACAGAAAGACAAGCATGGTGTATGCTCACTTATACATAGATATTAGCCATGAAGTAAAGGATAACTATGCTCTAATCCACAGATCCAAAGAAACTATGTAACAAATATTACTGAAGGGAGACACTTGAATGTCACTGAGAAGGGGAAATAGAACAGATAGAATAGACATCAGCACTGGATTGAGGAAGGTAACTGTGTGGAGAGGCGAATTGGAGGGACCAAGTCCGGGGAGCAAAGAGGGAAGGAGTACTGGGAGAGAGAACTGGAATTGATGGGGTGGGGACAGCATCTCTGGGATGAGCTAGAAACCTAGGACTATGGAAACTCCCAGGAATCTATGTGGGAGGACCTATATAAGACTCCTAGCAAAGAGAAGGATACAGAACCTGAAATGGCTATTTTCTGTAATGAGGTAGAACTTCCAATGGAGGGATGGAGACACTAACTCAGCCACAATACTTTGACCCACAATTTACACCTGCCTACAAAATATGCAGGGATAAAGATGGAGGAGAAACTGAGGGAATGGCCATTCAATGAAATGGTCCAACTTGAGAACCCATGGGAAAGAACCCACTGCTGACATTATTAATGATATTCTGCTATGAAGCCTAGCATAGCTTTTCTGAGAAGTTTCACCCAATAACTGATGATACAGATGCAGGGACCTACAGTCAAATATTATGTGGAACTTAGGGAATCCTGAAGAAGAGGGGAACAAGGATTGTAGAAGCCAGAGAACTCAAGAACACCACAAGGAAACCTACAGAATCAACTAACCTGGGTCCATAGGATCCCATAGAGAGTGAACTGCCAAACAGAGTACTCATGGGATGAACCTAGGCCCTCTATACCTATGTAACAGTTAGCAACTTGGCAGGAGCAGTAGATATAGCTGACTCTGCTACCTGCCTTTGGCTCCCTTTCTCCTAAATGGGATGCCTTGTCTAGCCTCAGGAGATGATGTGCTTATTCCTACTGCAACTTGATATGCTAAGGTGCGTTGATATCTCTGAGAGTCCTCCACTTTCCTGAGGAGAAAGGAAAGGGGGGACAATGGATAGAGGTGAGGTAAGAGGGGGGATCTGGGATGAGAAAAGGGAGGGGAAGCTGTGATTGAGATGTAAAGTAAATTAATTCATTAATTAATGAAAATAGAAATAATATCAGTTAATGCTTGTATCACAATGGTATGAAACTAGAAATAGATAAACAAGGGAAAGGAAATCCCTCCAATATATGGATTATGGCCTTTTATCCCACCTTTAAACATCTGTTGGTCAAAAGATAAAATGAATATATACCCTAAGCCAAATTAATAAACATTTCAGTGTTTATGGGATAGAGCAAAGACAGTTTTAAGAATAAATTTTTATTAGCAAATTACATCGAAAAAGAAATATCTTAAACAACCATCATCATCAACAACAACAACAAAAATATGCACAAAAAAATCAAGAAAAAAATTAGTAACATTTAACCAGTAAATAATAATCCCTAACAAAATTTCCTAAGGCCAGATGTCTTTACTTATGAATAATACCTAAAAAAAAAATAAAAATAAAAAAATTAAAGCCATTTTTTCTGAATCTATTTTGAATATTTTATCTGAGGGAACTCTTCAAAATTCATTTTGAGACAACTTTACCTTGGCACCCAAGCCAGGAGATGATATTACACCAAAATAAAATTACAGGCAAGTAAACCCAATAAAAATAACTTCAAAATTCTTCAGCAAACTAATGTCAAGAACACATTAAATGGATTATGCACCATGATCAATTGGGATTTATCATAGCAGTATTGGGAAAGTTTGACATATATCAGCCAATTAATATAGTATGTCATTAGGAGAATGAAGGATAAAATCACATGACCATCTCAATAGATTCAGAAAAAAGAATTTGACAAAAATCACATTCTCATTATAAAAACAGTAGAAAAAAATCCATAGAGAGGGAATTTATCTCTATACAATGATGGCCATAGTTGAGAAGTCACCAACTAATGTCATACTTAAAATTTTGATAGCTGTTTGACTAAGATAAACATGGGACTATTAAAGATTGTCACTCTGTCAACTTTTATTCAGCATAGGAACAGAAACAGAACTACGAAAGACTTGGAATTATCTCTGTTTGCTGACATGACCTTATACAGTGAAGAAATCAGTAAAATCTGTTAGAGTTGATAAAGTTAATAATATTTTAGAATGCAAGTAAACACCTAAAATTAGTTGCATTTGTAAATAGTAGCACATAAACTTCTGTACAATAAATATTTTTAAGCCCAATTCATTATAGCTACTTAAATGATAAAAGAGGGATATACACTGTCCTTAGATGAACATTTAAAACACCCTGTCCATGTCTTCATAGAAGAGGAGACAGAAAGAATTTAAAAGCTGTGCAAAGAGCTAGCTGTCCTGTCCTTCCTGGGGTGGGGGGGGCCTCCTGGGAGGCTATAGACTATGGGTCCGCACCTGAGGAGAGAAACTGCTGGTGGTGGAAAGAGGCAGGAGACAAAGAATGCGTTGAGGGCAAGACGGTGTTCCGATCAAGCCCCCAAAATGGCTTTATTGCTACGCATATATAAACACTTTAGGGTGGGAAGTGGCAGAGGAAGGGAGATTCCAGATATTACACATAGCTGTAAATCAGGATGACAGTCATTGTTGTCTTGAAGCTGCAGACCACTTCAAACAGGATGTCTTATCACTTGCTGGAGGCAGTAGGAATGGGAAGGAATCAAAGGAATGCCTGCTGTGGAGCCTGGGACACTTTGACTTGCTAATTAAGCCAAGCCTGGGACACTCTGGCTAGCTGATTAAGAGCAAGGCCTTAGATTCAAACAAGGCCATTTGGTCTCCAGCAAAGCTGGAAGACTGTCAAGAATGCTGTGAAAAGCTTTCTCCTGGGCATGAATTTGCTGTTGCACCCATGAACTCACAGTAAGATGTGGTTCCTTTTACACTGTCTTCACAAGACGGGAGTCATCAACATTTGATCATGGTTGGAAGAGGTGCTTATGAGGCTCCCATCCTTCCCTGAGAAGCTATAGGGAATTAAGGGTTTGCAAAGGGAGAAGGAGTCACATTCTTCAGTGGGATAGCCACTTGGAAGTTGCCTTTGTTCAAGAAAATAAACTTCCACTCATGCTCATTCAAACAACCCTAATAAAATACAGTATGTTGCCCCAAAAACATGAAAGTCAAAAGGGGACAGATGAGAATAAAAATGAGTGGAATTCAGTGGAAGGGGAAATAGGTAAAAAAATGAGGAGATATGTTTAAAAGTAATATAAAAGTATAAAATTTTAAAAGAAAAATTTATGAAATGAGTAAAGAAAAGATGTAAATCTTAAATACTGAAAACTATAAAACATGAATCTAAAAATTATAAAAGCATATATAAATGAAAAACGCTGATTCCATGGATTGGAAGATGATGTTAAAATGTCTATAGTACACAGGGTATTATGTATATTTACTGTCATCCCTATCTATGAGAATCTCATTGCTCTTTTCCATAGCAAAACCTAAGAAGTAATATGAAACCATAAAGGACACAAAATAATGAATGTAACCTTTTGGTTTCAGAGTACTTTAATGTGACACCTTGTTAAGTATATAACTTGTCAACTCAAATTTTCTTATAAGATTAGCTCTGAAATTTTATAAAGAATTGAGGTGTGTAAGCATTAATGCTTCCACTTAAATAACTACAAATATTATATTCAGTATTGAATATAGTCAAGCAGCAATATTTAAACATTTTAAACATAATGTATTAACTAAAATCAGATATTTAAACTAAAATTTTAAATTATTTTTGAGAATTTCATACATAGCTACTATAGCTATGTCATTTCTATCCCTAATTCTCCATATACTCCTCTGTGCGTCAATCTTTCTCAAATTTCTGACCTTGTCTTCTTTAGTTATTACTGTTTTATGTTTATATCTATGTATAGTTATTGCAGTTATATACACATGAATACAACTTCCTGAGTTGATTTAATGTTGCTCATATGTATATACATTTAGGGTTGACTTTTTGAGACTTGATATATATATGCTACATTTATCTATGAGCATGAATATGTAGAATATAGCTCGAAAGTATATTGGTTTAGGAAAAGGGCAGTGGTAGGTTCTCCTCTAGGGTTCATGACCTCAGAAGCAACAGATAATTGTCTAACTTTACAAAACCAAGTATAGATTTTGTCCTATGAGAGTGAGCCCTAAGTCCAAATAGACAACGCTTAGTTACTGCCAAAGTATAAATGTCACTATTGCACCTTTTAGTCTATCTTGCCATTTTCATCATTGCTGTGGTTTTAGGGCATTAGGAAATGGTAGAACTGCTAATTGCCTTTCTTTCTGATACTATGAGAGCTAGTCCTCAGGATGGATGCTTCCAGGTCAGATTCAGCTCAGTTCTTCCAAGTCCTGTGTCTGATGTGTGTGTGGTTTCAACCATAGGAGTAATGGGAGATAACCATGGGTAAATGGCAGTAGCCTGTATTTTTATAGTAGTCTCTTGGGTTCCTCTGATCAAAAACTTGAAGGGAGGTTTCTTTATGCCTGTCACCATGATTGTAAAACAGAAAAAAAAAAAAAACATATTTGCAGGGCATAATAATTTCCAGACTACAAAGTATGTTACAAAATATATTTTTAAAAGATTTTAAGATTTATTCATTTTATTTATGTAAGTGTATTATAGCTGTCTTTAGATATACCAGAAGAGGGCATCATATCACATTATAGATGCCTTGTGAGCCACCATGTGGTTTTTGGGAATTGAACTCAGGACCTCTGGAAGAGCTGTCAGTGCTCTCTTAACTGCTGAGCCATCCTTCCAGCCCTCTAAAAAATATGTTAATTAAATTAATATGGTATTATCTTCAATATATGGCATATCACCTATAAGAATAAAGCAGCGAAACCTGAAACAAACCCAAACATTTGTGATCAACTTATTAAAAAAAAAAAAAAAAACCAAAAAAAAAAAAAAAAAAAACAAGGACACACAGTGGGCTTAAGGGACAGTCTTTCCAAAGTCCTGAGTAAACTACACATGTATTTGCAAAAGAAATGTTGACATTGGACATACCTTACATCATGTGAAAATTGAACTCAGAATTAAGATTTAGATGTTCTAATACTGCCTGAGGACCCAGCTATACCTCTCCTGGGTATATACCCAGAAGATGCTCCACCATGTAATAACACATGCTCCACTATGTTCATAGCAGCCATATTTATAATAGCCAGAAGCTGGAAACAACCCAGATGACCCTAATCAGAGGAATGGATACAGAAAATGTGGTACATTTACACAATGGAGTACTACTCAGCTATTAAAAACAACGACTTCATGAAATTTGCAGGCAAATGGATGGAACTTGAAAATATCATCCTGAGCGAGGTAACTCAGTCACAAAAGAAGGAACATGGTATGTACTCACTGATAAGTGGATATTAGCCCACAAGTTCAGAACGCCCAAGTTTCACTTAACAGTAACCGCTGGACTGAGAGTGAGGTCCCAGATGGAGGAGTTGGAGAAAGGACTGAAGGAGTTGAGGGAGTTCGCAGCCCCATGGAGGGAGCAACAGCGCCAATGGGCCTGACCCCCCTCCGTCATCCTGAAGTTCGGACCACCAACCAAAGAATACACATCTATGGACCCATGGTTCTGACCACATATGAGGCAGAGGACGACCTCGATGGCCATCAGGGAGAGAGGAGAGGCCCTTGGGCCTGAGGGTGTTAGAGGCCCCAGTAAAGGGGAATGTCAAGGTGGGAATAGGGGGATGGGTGGGTGGGTGAGTGGAAGGTGGAATTCCCTCATAGTGGTAGGGATGGGGAGGGGATAGGGGGCTTCCAAAGAGGAGACCCAGAAAAGGGGAAACATTGGAAATGTAAATAAAGTATCAAAAAAAAAAGATTTAGATGTTCTATCTGAAAACATAACTTTTCTAGAAGAAAATCTAGATAAAGCTTCTTTTTAACATTTTTTAAAAAAAATTTGCAATTGAAATAGAATCATATCAGTTTACTCCTTCCCTTCCCCCCTCCAAAACCTCCCCACTGCCCTCTAGCAAACCCCATTCCCACCCTCAATCTCCAGTTGATAATAGAAAAAAGAATTTTCTCTGCCATTCCACAATAGATTGACAATATTTAGCAATAATGAGTAATACATTTCAAAAGGTAGAAGAAAAGATTTTGCAGGATTTCTTCATGTGAAACAATAAATGACTGAGGATAGGTTTAATCAACTTAAAATATCATGCTACATATATATGTGCCAAAACATTACATGTTACCCTAATAATATATATCATTTATAGTCAGTGACCTTTTATTAGTTTAAATCAATATAAAAAAAACTACATGTTTCAACTTATATAAGGTATCTGTAATAATCAAACTCAAAGAAGCAGAAAATACAATAGTGGTTGCCAAAGCCTGGCAGATGAGGTAATGAGAAATTTTTTCTTTAGTACTTGTAGTACTTCAGTTATTCCAGGTGAATAAGTTCTAGAGATCTGCTGGAAAACATAGCACCTACAGTCAACAAATGTTATTTGTACTTGTAAATTTGTTTTATGTTTTGTTTTGTTTTCTTTTATTGGATATTTTCTTTGTTTACATTTCAAATGTTATCCCCTTTCTAGGTCTCCCCTCCAGAAAACCATTCCCCCTCCCCCTGCCTCTATATGGGTGCTCTCCCACCCACCCACCCACCCACTCCTGCCTTCCTGTGCTGGTATTCCATTACACTGGGGCACATTAAATGCTTTTAATCACATTTACAAAAATATAGGGGCAAAAAGAAAAGGTTTAGCTCATAGTTCAGTGCTAAAATGCACATATGAAGACCTCCCTACAAAGCCCGGCCAAAAAAAAAAAAAAAAATATGAGATGAGGGGTAAAGTGACATTCATGGTATAAAATTTGAAATATTAAATTATAAGCCACATTACAACATTTTGCATATGAATGTTATATGTAATGCTTTTGTGCTTGGAAACTTGCTAGTTTCTCTCTCAATATTATTAGTGTATGGGTAAGAACAGCATAAACTTGCGTGTTTATTCATAATTTGGGATATTCATGCAATAGGTTGGGTAGTTGCTACCTACGTGACATCATTTTATGTTTATGATGAGAAGAGGATTTCTATTTACTACATGTGTATATTCCCTGACATTGCACTATTACAGATTCCTTTGTTAGTTTCCTATGAAAATGTTACATAGTATTTAGTTAAATAGGATACTTACAACCAGTATCAACCAACACATTGCCAACAATGAGGCTCCACAGGATTGGAGTCAGTAGAGGTTCTAGGTATACAAGACAGAGCCAAAGACAAATATTGCTAATTCCAGAGTGCCAATAGTCTCTGAGTATCATAGCTAGTTATATTGATATTTCTCATTCACTTTTTCCCTGAGAGCCCAAAGCAAAGATCTTATCCAGACTTTCCTCCAGGTCTCATTTGCTAATATTTTTTAAAATAATCACTATAGTCATTTTATACCCTTTTAGTAATAGATCCTAAAACCGGCCTTGCAAAAACCTCCTCCTTTATATTCTAATAATAAAAAGAAATAAATCCTAGAAAGTAAGGAGACAATAAATATATTACAGGTTTTCTAGGAATGGAGAAAAACCCATTTGAAGTTGGATTACCACATCCTGTGGTGCGCCATTCCTTGTCCACAGGCTTCATTCAGAACCACAAGTCACTAGTAGAAGATAAATTAATGTTAAAAGGAAACTTTTAAATTCTTGGAACAAAAAACATCTGGTGTCCTTTTTAGTCCAGAGTGAAATGTTTCTAGGAGACAAATGTTTTCATTTTAAGGATGCAAGTATGCATCATATCATCCACTAGAACACGGTATTCACCTCCTCTCAAATGCTTCAGCTTTCACTGGAACAATGTCCAACTTTCCGCCATCTGTACGTATCTACACATAAGAAAAGTATTTGTTTTGGCATTTGGGATAATTCATCAGAGAAAATAGTGTAGAGATGATGAACTGAATTATTTATAGAAGGTAAATACCAGCACACCACACCAGCTGGATCCAAACCCAGGGATGTGTAGCCATTAGCCATTAATTTTGTTATTGTGCATTAGTAAGTTCAGGGAACTGAAGATTGTTAGCATTTTGTCTAAGTTCCACCCCAGAGTTACCTGGCAACAGTGAGGTATGCCTGACTCACTATAAAAAGGGCTGCTTGCACCCTGCTGCTCTTTCTCTTGCCTTCTTGCTCCTACTCTGTCCCCTCTTAAGTCCCCTCTCCATGCCCTGAATAAACTCTGTTCTATACTATACCATTGTGTGGCTGGTCCCTCAGGGGGAAGGAATGCCTGAGCAAGGGCCCACAGAGGAACCTCCTTCCCCCACACCTGACTACATATCCACAAAACATAGTCTCTCTCTCTCTCTCTCTCTCTCTCTCTCTCTCTCTCTCTCTCTCTCTCTCTCCCTCCCTCCCTCTCTTTCTCTTTATAATGCTACAATGATACTTTTTCTTATTTTAAAAATATTATTTGACAATTTCATCATATATGCAATGATTTTTTTTTTTTGCCATTTTTACCCTCTGTGCCTCTGAACACTTCCTTTGGAAACCCTTTCTTTCCAACAAGCCCTCATCTTTCATACCCTTTTTGTAACCTGGCTAATTAGATTCATTTACTGATCTCAATCTTGATCAGAGCCACTTTCCTTTGCAGTGATTGGTAGTTAATATAGATATTCATAACTGGTCAAAGTGCTGTGCGTAAATCATGGTTGAGTGCTCAGTTCTAAATAGGAAATCTTTATCACCTTTCCCTCAAGGCTCATGGAGTATTGTTGGAAAATGAGGCCAAAAATGTAAAATGTACTGGTCACAAGAATGAGCAATATGGTATAATAAGGCTAAGAGTACAACAGCAGTGTGCATACCTTGTCTGTAACAAATAGCTCTATCACTGGACTTACAGCCCATCAACCAGAGAGACATCATGCCTGCTACTAGAAATCTAGCCAAATATCTGGAGTGAGTGAACTCATGGATCTTAAAAGAAAACCTACATCTATCATTTTACTAAACCAGCATAATCTTTAACTGTTGTCTTAGTCAGGGTCCCTACTCCCGCACAAACATCATGACCAAGAAACAAGTTGGGGAGGAAAGGGTTTATTCAGCTTACACTTCCATGCTGCTGTTCATCACAAAAGGAAGTCAGGACTGGAACTCAAGCAGGTCAGGGATCAGGAGCTGGTGCAGTGGCCATGGAGGAATGCTGCCCACTGGCTTGCTTCTCCTGGCTTGCTCAGCCTGCTTTCTTATAGACCCCAAGACTACCAGCCCTCAGATGGTACCACTCACAAGGGGTCCTCACCCCTTGATCACTAATTGAGAAAATGCCTTACCTCTGGATCTCATGGAGGCATTTTCTCAACTGAAACTCCTTTCTCTGTGATAACTTCAGCTTGTGTCAAGTTGACACACAAAACTAGCCAGTACAACTGTCTTCTAAATATTTATCTTTATAGTCACAATTATGTGTAGTTCTTACCAGACACCAAGGAAATTTCTCTTTACCACAGATGGAAACCATTATAACCAACAAACCAAAACCAAACCAAAGCTACAACTGATCAAAATGCAGAGCTGTGAATCCCAGTTCCAACTGATCAATCTACAGTGTGGCAACACCTATACCTTATGCTTAGGGGTCACTGATGAAGAGGGGACAGAATTACTGTAAGATCTAGAGAAGCAGTGAGTTTGTTGTGAGATTATACCTCCTGGAATTGGTAGAGCAGCTGCACCTGTAAAGTTTCAACAATATGGCTGCCTAAAAGGACAACAAAGGCATGCCAAGGTGGAATAGGGAAAGCTCAGGAGACCTCAGCTCCAGTCAATGAACTACAAGCAGCTAAAACGCTGAGGGCAGAAGAAATTGTTTTCCCTAGAGAAGGGCACATCAACTAGATATCAAACAACAGCTGGTCAACACTGAAAATGTATGCATACAAATAGCATTATGTGTACTGAGTAGGTTGTATTTATATATTTCAGAATATATAAAAACAATTTTAAAATGAGTATGTGAAGTTTAAAGAAAACAAGGGAGTAGTACATGGGAGGATTTGGAAGGAGGAAAGAGAGGAGGGAATGTTGTGGATAGCCCTGGGGCTGTTTGTATTTTGATGCTAGTTCCACCGTCCTGGGAGGGGGTTCTGAGAAGGAGTGAGTTACATACTCATATGATTTCTTGTGAACCAATTCCCTAATGAATAAAGGAGTCTAATCACTGGGTGAGTAGTAGGGACTTTCCAGTTGGATGGAGGAAGAGAGGAATCAGGGGAGAGTTAGGTCCTTTTAGAACTTGGACAATTTAAGGGGTAAGATGCAGCTGCTAGAGTTTCCTGGTATCATGGCAGATCTGCAAGGATTCGCCCCTGGAGGAATCAGTTTTTGATAAGGCTTACAAGATTAGGTTTTAGTTGTTGTGTCCTGAGATTGACTTACTATTGTTTCTGAACTAAGTTTGTGTTGCATTTTCCTTCATACAGCAGCTAGTCTGGGTTCAAGAGAGAAAGGTATAGCAGCACACCTGATGTGCACCACAAAGGCCGTGGGGGGGGGGGGTCTTCAAACATGGAGCTGGCATGGAAATGACCCACCAGTGGGAACCTAGCAAGCTGGGTGGAGAGATTGTGGAGCTCTGAGTCAGAGTCTCCACAAGATAAAAGCAGGTTGGCCTTTGCTTGCCAGTGCATGGCTGGCCAGGCCACTGGGGCTGAGAGAACAAGGGCATAGTGCAGGAACTTGCTATATTCCTTTTTAAAAAATATTCCCCGCAACAAGTGGTGAACCAACGTGTTTGGGCAAGAATTCACTAGAAATTTAAGATTATTAGCCTGAGAGTTAGAGGTTTATTTTATTGTTTTAGAGGATAGCTGGGTCGCAATGAGACAAGTCACATGGACTCAAGCTAGGGAACTTTGAAACAACTCGGTCACAAAAGAAGGAACAAGGTATGTACTCACTGATAAGCGGATATTAGCCCAAAAGTTCAGAATGCCCAAGTTTCACTTAACAGAACTGCTGGACTGAGAGTGAGGTCCCAGATGGAGGAGTTGGAGAAAGGACTGAAGGAGTTGAGGGAGTTCGCAGCCCCATGGAGGGAGCAACAGCGCCAATGGGCCTGACACCCCCACCCCCGGTCATCCTGAAGTTTGGACCACCAACCAAAGAATACACATCTATGGACCCATGGTTCTGACCACATATGAGGCAGAGGACGACCTCAATGGCCATCACGGAGAGAGGAGAGGCCCTTGGGCCTGAGGGTGTTAGATGCCCCAGTAAAGGAGAATGTCAAGGTGGGAATAGGGGGATGGGTGGGCAGGTGGGTGGGAAGTGGAATTCCCTCATAGAGGTAGGGATGGGGAGGGGATAGGGGGCTTCCAAAGAGGAGACCCAGAAAAGGGGAAACACTGGAAATGTAAATAAAGTATCAAAAATAAAATAAAAAAAAAATAAGAAATTGCTTGAAGTCTCTGAGGTCCCCTGCTGTGGAGAGTGCAGGCTGATCTGAGTTAGAGAGCTGTAGAATGAAGTTGCCTACTTCTTGGGGCAGAGATGGATTGAACTGTGAATTTATAAAATTGAGATTATTTGCCTTTTTTGTTTTTTAAAATTATTTATTTATTTTTTGATACTTTATTTACATTTCCAATGTTTCCCCCTTTCCCGGTCTCCTTTATGGAAACCCCCTATCCCCTCCTGCTCCCTTACTTCTATGAGGGTATTCCACCTCCCACTCAACCACCCACCCACTCCCATATTCCCACCTTGACATTCCCCTTTACTGGGGCCTCTAACACCCTCAGGCCCAAGGGCCTCTCCTCTCCCTGATAGCCAACAAATCATTGTTTTTAATAGCTGAGTAGTACTCCATTGTGTAAATGTACACATTTTCTGTATTCATTCCTCTGCTGAGGAACATCTGGGTTGTTTCCAGCTTCTGGCTATTATAAATATGGCTGCTATGAACATAGTGGAGCATGTGTCTTTAATACATGTTGGAGCATCTTCTGGGTATATGTCCAGGAGTGGTATATCTGGGTCCACAGGTAGTATTATGTTCATTTTTCTGAGGGTCCACCACACTGATTTCCAGAGTGGTTGTACCAGCTTGCAATCTCACCAACAATGGAGGAGTGTTCCTCTTTCTCCACATCCTCGCCAGCATCTGCTGTCACCTGAGTTTTTGATCTTAGCCATTCTGACTGGTGTGAGGTGGAATCTCAGACTTGTTTTGACTTGCATTTCCCTGATGACTAAGGACATTGAGCATTTCTTTAGGTGCTTCTCAGCCTTGTGAATTTCCTCAGTTGAGAATTCTCTGTTTAGCTTTTCCCCATTCTTTGATAGGATTATTTGGTTTTCTAAAGTCTAACTTCTTGAGTTCTTTGTATATATTGGATATTAGTCCTCTACCGGACATATGATTGGTTAAGATCTTTTCCCAATCTGTTGGCTGCCATTTTGTCCTATTGACAGTGTCCTTTGCCTTACAGAAGCTTTGGAATTTCATTACATCCCATTTGTCTATTCTTGATCTTAGAGCATAAGCCACTAGTGTTCTGTTCAGGAACTTTTGCCCCATACCCAGGTGTTTGAGAGTTTTCCCCACTTTCTCTTCTATTAGATTGAGTTTATCTGGTTTTATGTGGAGGTCCTTGATCCACTTGGACTTGAGCTTTGTACAGGGAGATAGGAATGGATCAATTTACATTCTTCTACATGTAGACCGCCAGTTGAACCAGCACCATTTGTTGAAAATGCTGTCTTTTTTCCATTGGGTGGTTTTAGCTCCTTTGTTGAAAATCAAGTGATCATAAGTGTGTGGGTTCATTTCTGGGTCCTCAATTCTATTCCATTGATCTACCTGCCTGTCACTGTACCAATACCATGCAGTTTTTGTCACTACTGCTCTGTAGCACAGCTTGAGGTCAGGGATGCTGATTCTCCCAGAAGTTCTTTTGTTATTGAGAATAGCTGTTGCTATCCTGGGTTTTTTGTTGTTCCAAATGAATTTGAGAATTGC
>CM052722.1:93086238-93097989 GCA_028551405.1 Uromys caudimaculatus
AATGGGTGGACGGGTAGGTGGGAGGAGGAATTCCCTCACAGAGGTGGGGAGAGGGAGGGCACACGGGGTTTCTAAAGAAAAGGGGAATCATCGGAAATGTAAATAAAATATCAAAAAAATAAATAAAAAAAAAAAAAAAAAAAAAGAAGCAGAGAAGGCCATTGGCAAAATCTAACATGCCTTAATAATAAAAGTCATGGAGAATCTTGGAATAAAAGGGGCATATTTCAACATAATTAAGGCAATATACAGCAAGCCCGAAGCTCACATTCTACTTTTAAAAAACTCAAAGCTTTACTAAAACAGAAAGACAAGGATGTCTATTCTTGACCCTTCACTTCTATATAATACTTGAAGACTTAGAACAATATAGCGAGTGAATGAGATGAAGGTGATTCAATTAGGAGAAAGAAGTCAGGGTAGACTCCTTTTTTGCAGATGTTATGATTCTCTCTATATAACAGATTCTAACATTTCACCAGAAAAGTCCTACCGCTGATAAATTCACTCAGAAAAATACCATGGTACAAAAATGTACAGAATCAGTAGAGTTCCTATACACAAATGGCATACATACTGAGAACAAAATCTCCAGCACCTCATAAACAGAATGTGATGTGGAATTCCTCCAATCCCAGCACTCCAGAGTGAAGAGATATAGTACAAACTGAGGAAGAGGCTAAGAAGAGAAAGAAAACCACTAAAGTTTTATGTGAGTCATATAAGAACATTTGAAAAAGCAACTGCCTCCTCACCCAAATTGTAACTATAAAAGTCCATTGGCCTGAAAAGGATGGCTTATTCTAATTCTGAATTCCTTTTCTTCTGCCATCTTGGCATTTGGGGAAGAAAGAAAATAGGGATTCTCATTCTGTTTTTCTCTGAGTGTGTCTCTTTGAGCCTGGGAAAGAAAATCTCAGTGGAAATATTGAAAACAGTAACTTATCTAAAAAGAAAATCTGTGTCTAGGCATTGGCCTATCATTTATCTCTCCAAATCACATTCCCATTTACCTCTGCTTAGGTATATGCCCTCTCTAGTTTGTGGGAGACTTTTGTAACTTTTTCTTCATCTCCCAGAGAAAATACTTGATGAAACAAAGCTCCATTTTCCCTTTTGTGTTAGGTTAATTTTACATAGATCTTGAACTTTCTTCCCTAGGAAACATTTCTATGACTTCTATTTATGACATTATAATACAGCATTTTGTAACACGTTACCTTATTGTGACGTTATCAAGCATGGACTATGCCTAAAGAGCAATCATATAGAGGAACCATTACTTTTCTGTTTTCTTAAAATCAGTGGATCCTAAAATTTTAGAGCCTCTCTATGAATGTTTGTGCATCTGTTCTCTGCTTCATCACATGAGTTCACTGAGAATACATATATTTATAAATAGTGGCTGAATTAAGTGATATTTTACAGCAACTAACAATATATTAATCAAACAAAGGGAATAGATTTATTTGATCAATTGCAGCACATAGCACTCAAAAAATTTGTAGATAATTTGCCTAACATGTATAAATGCTTATGTCACTGGTTTTAGACCCTAGCACCAAAATAAAAGTAACATGAAAAATTAGGGACAATGAAATGGCTTAGGAGGTAAAGACACTTGCCATAAAGTCTGATAACCTGATAGAACCCTTACATCTGACATCTCTGGAGCTGGCCCTCTGCTGACAACACTTCTCTCAGCATTCTTGCCTTATCCAGATTCTACCACAATGGCCCAATAGGCTCTGTTTGTAGCACTTGAAGGCTTTGGTACACCACTGTTGCAGACTCTTGTACATTCCATCTTCAAACTAATTCCAAAGACCTCTGAACCACAGGGACTAAGGCAGAGGAGATTCCATACCCGCTGACGCTCTCCCCCTTGCCAGACTCCTTGCATTTGGCTGGACCAGAGATCCCTGAGGAAGGTTCCCAACACGCAGCTCAAAATATGGCGCCCAACGTGGGGCACTGAACGGATACCACGAAAGGATAAGCCCCCTAAAATCAGACCTGTCCTTTCCTGCTGTGCTTTCAGTCAGTGCCATCACATGAATTTAGACAAGCTGAAGTGGCAATTGAAGCCTTCTGGCCAGAGCTACTCTCTGGTGTTGGCTTAAGGTTCCTCTAGCCTCTGTCCGAATTCCGACAGCCTGTAATGGGCATTGCCAAGACTCTATCTAACTTCTAAAAACAAGAAAAACTGGTAAAGCAGCAGCCACTTAAAAGACACAGGGTGGCTGCCAGCTCTTAAATCTGCTGGAAGGCTTAGTGTTTTGGACCTCTGTGGAATCCCCCAAGGCCAATAGGCCAAGGGAACGTTCCCATTGGACAAAGCGTTTCTCCTCTTTTCTGTCATGGGCAGCTCACAATCACACAAAAAATCTCCCCAGGCCAGGGAAATCCGTGCCCTTCTAAAATCCCACAGAATAAAAATAGCCAAAAAACAAGCCTCCTGGTTTTGGAAGGAAGTCCTTAAGATAGCACCAAGCATGGCCAATGATAACATTTATAGCCCAGACTCATGGACCCGAGTAGCTTCTCTCATCAAAAACAGAGATACCCAAGAAGGAAAAACACCCTCCCATTTTCCTCCAATCTTAGCTGCAATTCAGCAATGCATAGGACTGTCACCTGAAGTAGGACAGGCTGATAGCAACACAGCTCCTGAGCCTCATCAATCAGATGAACCCAAAAATCAAGGACCTAAGATCCACCCTATCTCGGATCTTGAAGCCTTTACCCAACTGATAAGGGAAATAAAATCCATTTACCAACCCCTCTCACCTTATGCCCTGGAGGAAACACTAAGCAAACCTTCTGTCCCTTCCTCTCCCACTCAAGGGCAAGGCTCCATTAACAAAACAAAGGAGCTTCTTCCTGCCTCTCCCCCTACTGCACTTCCCCCCATCCGACCTGAGAGAGATTTCTCTCCTCCCCCTTCTCCAAGCCAGAAAAGTGAAAGAGTTGTAGTCTCTTACCTTCAACCCTCTACCACCCAACAGCTTTGTAATGTCCGAGACTCTCTTGCAAAAACTAACCCCACCTCCCATGCTACTCAGGAGTCTGATACGGAGTTAGAAATCCATAATTCTCAAGCATTCCTGGTTAATATAAACCGCAATCGAACTAAACCACTCAATTGGTACCCACTCCAAGCCTCAGACTTAAAAGAACTCAGGTAAGCAGTGAAGGAAGAGGGCATCCACGCACCCTGGACAAAATCTCTCCTACAGAGCCATATTGCCAACTTAAACACCCCCCAAGATTGGATGGATATTTGCCATTCTTCCCTTCCTGGCCCAATGTTTTTGGAATGGGAAGCCTTATTTAGAGATGAATGCCATCAACAAGTCAGGCAAAACCAGGACAGAGGCGACACCCTATGGGGTTTTAATGAACTCTTTGGCCAGGAAGAATTTTCTACTGGAGCACAGCAGGCAAATCAGCCTGCAGGCTATTATGAACAAGTCAGATTATATGCAATTCAGGCATGGGAAAGACTGACCCCTCCCTCAGGGTCACAAGATCCTGCCTCCTCCTTGCTCGCTCTCCATCAAAAGCTGGGAGAACCTTTATCTGATTTTATTCTTAGAACTAAAATGAACCTAGAAAGAAAAATTCCCAACCCCACAGCCAGAAATCTTCTTCTTAAAACCATTGTATGGGAAGGCATAACTTCTGAATCCAGGCTGGCTTGCCAGGGTCTCTGGGAGGAGTATCACACTAGTTGGATTGTGGCTACTCAAGATATAGGGACAGCATCACACCAGATAACATCGATGGCTCAGGCATTTGTAGCAGCAGTAAAAACAGAAGGAATATGCTTCAATTGTGGAGAGGCAGGGCATTGGAGGAATGAATGCCCACAGAATTCCCCCCCTCATAACAGACTAATCCCCCTAAGTATATCTGTCCCCACTGTAGACAAGGTTTCCACTGGAGGAAACACTGTACTGCTGCATATGATAAGGATGGTAAGCCACTAAAGCCTTTAAACTTCAGACGGGGCAGCCCTCAGCCCTGACAGTAAGAGGGACAGATACTCCCATAAAAGCCTTGTGGGTGTCCAGTATTTCAGAAGGCTCTCATCCAAAATTAACCATTAAAATAGATAATAAACCATTCAAATGTCTTATTGATACTGGAGCAGACAGGACAATTTTAAGACAGCAAGAGATTCCATGTGACTGGGAACTGATCCCTGGGCCCCAGCTCCTAGGTGTAGGGGGTACCTCCCACACATTTATCACCAAGCAGGCCTACAGGTGGGAAGATCCAGATGGGGCTACTGGTCTCATATGCTTCCTGGTGGCTCAGGTAACCACCAGTCTCCTAGGGAGAGATATCTTACAGGCCTTAGAGGTGGTTCTTACTACCCAACCAGAAAGAGACCACATTGCAATAGAGGATATTACCTATAAAGAAAATAATATCCAAGGAGATCCTGAATACCCTCCTCCAAATCACCCCCAATTCTAGGGGCCACTGTTAGATTTAATACTCCCTGCCTCGATTGGCTCTCCATTGAAGCCGTCTGGGTCCCACAGTAGCCTCTATCAAGGGAGAAGCTTAGAGCCCTCACACAGCTGGTAGAAGAACAGCTATTGCTGCAACACATCCGCCCCTCCCGCAGTCCATGGAACATCCCTGTATTTGCTATAAAAAAGAGCTCAGGGGGATGGGGATTATTACAAGATTTGAGGGCAATTAACAAAGCCATGAGAGTCTGGTGCTCCCCACAAAGAAGGCTACCCCCACATCTCAGCCATCCCTGCCAATGTACCCTTATTAGCAATAGATATAAAAGATTGTTTTTTCTCCATCCCTCTCCACCCCAGAGACTGTGAACGTTTTGCATTCTCAGTACCCCCCATTAACAATTCTGGCCCAGCCTCATGATACAAATAGGCTGTCCTCCCACAGGGAATGGCTAATAGTCCAACCATTTGTCAGGAGGTTGTAGCCACTGCATTAAAACCCCATTTAATAGGGGACTCAATATTTATCATTATATGGATGATATATTGGTGTGGGGAGACTCTTCTACCTCCCCTTCCCAACTTAAGGACCAGCTAATACCTTCCCTATCTGCCCTAGGATTCAAAATCACCCCTCATAAAGTCCAACTTATTCCACCCATTGCATTTTTAGGAACAGAGATCTCCCTTACCTACATGTGCTCCCTCAAACCCACCCTTTCCTTCCCTCAAAAATTAACTCTTGCCTCTCTCCAGAGCTTTTTGGGCAACCTCAATTGGCTTCGGCCCTGGCTCCCCCTTCCCACAAGCAACCTTCAACCCCTCTTCAACCTCCTGAAAGGAGACAAAAGTCCCTCCTCCCCAAAACACTGTCCCCAGAAGCAGTTTAAGCTCTAAATTCTGTCAATGGAGCCCTAAAAGATATGGCTCTTGCTAGGTATGACCCAACAATACCTATACATCTCCTTATCTTTAATTCCTCCCCTACACTTTTGGGAGCCCTTTACCAACCTCAGGGTGTACTGGAATGGCTCCACACCCTGATAGGTGGTGCACCCTGAATTTTAAATGAGGTGGATGCACTCGCTTGCATGATTAAAAATGGCAGTGATAGAGCTCTACAAACCCTAGGGAAAGAACCTGACGTTCTTGTCACCCCCTTCTCCCTCTCCGACATCCAGTGGCTAATTAAAAATCACTCCTGCTTTGCTATTAGCTTAATAGGATTCGCAGGGCAAATTGATAACCATTATCCTGATGAAAAATGGGCCTCTGCCCTCCCTCTGTTGCAATGGCTGCCCCCTAAACTATTCTTGAAAGATCCCATAGCAAGAACCCCTTCAATATTTACTGATGGAGGAAAGAGGGGAGCTGCGGCAGTAATATACTACTTACCTGAGGATGAACCCCCTATCCTCCGATTCAAAGAGCTACCACATCACTCCCCCCAATATAAAGAATTATATGCCATCTATCTAGCTCTAAAAGAAGTCAAGGGCCCCCTTAACCTATTCTCAGACAGTATATATGCTGTCAATTTGCTTCCCTGGTTGTCAAGATCCTTTGTGAAACTAGATGGCAACCCACTTTCCCCCCTCCTGAATGCCGCCAGAAGCTTCCCGCACTCCACCTAGTTGGCCTCTCTTGGGCTCAGCCCGGGTCCGACTCAGCACAGGGTGGTGGGTGCAGTGTCTTGGCGCAACCCAGGTGGCAAACGCAGGGACCGAGAAGGGGACATTCTGTCCCCGCTTGCGCTCTCCCCCTTGCTGGAACCCTCACATTGGCTGGGACAGAGATCCCTGAGGAAGGCTCCCAGCACGCAGCCCAACACTGAACCACATAGTCAAGTTTATCACAGCAATGTGTAAGTATTGATTTCCCATATTAGTAAGTTGTCTCTCCACTGTGACAAAATACTTGACAACTTACAAAGGAAGGTCTTGGTTTGGCTCACAGTTGGAGAAGCCAATCCATTGTGGTAGAGAACTCATAGCTGCAGGAACATGAAGTAGATGATTATCGTGTATTCAAGTAAAGAAGCAGATATTCCCAGAGATGTGTTTCCATGGAGATTCTTAATCTTAGCAAGTTAACAATCAAGATTAACCTTTACACCATATTAAATATATTAGCAAAGAATTTGACAGTAATGCCCCATTAATACCAGCTCACAATGTTGAAAACTAATATTAAGGTTTAGAGTCTATCCACAAAAGAATGTTGAAGACATTGAATAAAGCACATTCATGCATTAATGAAGTCCTTTAAACTCTCATCCACTCCTCTTCCAAATGCATACCCTCATCAGGAAGCAGAGACAGATCACTGCTAGCAAATGGGAAAGGGATATTTAATATTCTGCTGCATTTTCATAGCTTTAGCAATGCTGATCAGTGTCACCAGGTTTATCCTGCATTTACTGTACAGGTCTTAAGTCAAATGAGCAATTCATCATTCAAAGGTTGGCTCCATAAGGCTAAGGAAGAATATATATATATATATATATATATATATATATATATATATATATATATATATATATATATGATATTTGTGCTATTTCAAATTATCTATATTTTTATAAAATGCCTTCTAATAAAAATGAATGTGCATTCAAAAATATAGTAAGTTAAGCTAAGAGTGACCGTTAACAGTGCTAGATTTATTAGTAAGAGAAGCAAATGAATGCAGATGGCCTAGCAAATGGTAAGGGGAGGGAGGTGTTAGCAGCCTGGAGTGACGTGGAAGTCAGCAAACAAGGAAGGAGCTAATTGGAAAGGAGCCATTTCAAGGATCTGCTCTGCTGACAGGAAGCCACAAAATATGGCCCTAACCTCAATTTTGTGTTCCTTGTGATCACATTCACTGGGTAGGTAAATCTACAAATGGATAAACTATTTCTTTCAGCTAAATTAGAATAGACATAAGGTTCCTGGTCATGGGATAATAAACTTTTTTCTGAAAACAGTTAAACAGTAAAGATTTTATCCATTGCAGATTATGGTATGATGTAATTTCTTTCAAAACTGATTTACTTTTGTGATGCATAACCATACAAGGATAATAAGAAATGAATACATATGATTATGTTCTATAAAACTTTATTTACAAAAACATTCTGCTAACTGAAATTAACTAGTGGACATTAGCTTGGCCACTTCTACTCCCAAAGGTTCCATGTATCTGTCCCACAAGAAGAACAAGTAAGAGTATGTGTCTGAAAAGATAGAAACTTGTGAGAACCAATATCATGGGATTATGGTTACTGTCACTATATTACCTTGAAGAAACTATGTAATATATTAATGCTTCAAATTCATTAACTTTGAAGTCAGATGGATGGTAAGAGTACAACTATAATGTTACAATAGTTATAGCCAAATGTTTAATGCTAAGGTGAATCTGCTAATATGACATCACATGCTAGTTTACTTGTATAAATGATAGAGTTAAGTTACTTGAAGATGAGGATGGATAGTTCAGTTCCTACCATTCTCACTACCAGGTTATGTTACTGACTTTGATTATTCTTGATTTGTACTAATGGGATTGATAAATGTTAAGATCATAATAAAAAGATCCTACCTCCTAGGGGTTCTTAATCTCTTCCACATATAATTCCCATAAGCCAAAACTTTCCAAGATAGTATACTTATACTTTATAGTTCAAATTAAAAAATATCCAAAGCCCATAAGGCAGCTCCCAACTATTACTCTATTTCCAGAGGTTCCAATGTCCTATTCTGCTACCATGCAACAAAAAACATAAAATAATGGATACAATTTTAACAGATGTCTCCTAAGAAAAGATTATCTCTGAGAAATGGTGATATTTGGTTATTACTAGAGCCACAAAGGAAGAGAAGTTCAGAGTAACTGAGAGAAGTTATTCAGAAGAAAACAACCTAAAAGACAACTAAATTTCACTTCTGAATATTGATAGACCTTATATTCTGTACTTAAATGCAAACAGTAATGGTTATTTTATAATTTTGTGCATCAGAATTTCTAAAACTATAAAATACTTGATAAATGTAACTATTTCAAGTCTCACAATCCCAGCACTTCGGAGGTGGAGGCAGGAGGATCACTAGTTCAGCATTATCCTACATGAAGCCTTGCCTCCAAAGAAATAAGATAAATAGAATCTTAAAAAAATAGAAGAATATTTTCGGATATTGCAGAAGACATGTCAAAATAAAGATGAGCTTATTTCACAAATTACATGCATATACGTAAACCTATTTGTGTGTGTGTGTGTGTGTGTGTGTGTGTGTGTGTGCGCGCATGAGTGTATGTGTGTGTCAATGTGTGTATTTTCTCTAAAGACCTTAGAGACAGAATAACAATGCTACTAACACTCTCTAAAATATTTGAATACATTTGGCAAGGTCAGTCAGAATTTTGAATGACTGTAACACATAATGAAGTAATTGTTCTGTCAAACTTTTGGGAATAACTTTTGAGAAACTTATTGAAATTGCCAATATTTAAAGATGCAGCATGTTTTCTTCATATATATAGGGAATTAATCATTAAATTCAAATAAATTGACATACTCAACTCTTCTCATAGACACTGATTTTGGATGTGATAACAGCACATAAAGTTTACTACTTTAAATATATGCTACTATATGAATAATTGTAGATTTCATATTGTGCATTCTCTAGTACTATTTTACTGTCCAAAACTATACTATTGTACTCTTGAACCTACATTTCCTCATTCACTTCTCTTCCCTTGTTCCTGAGAACCAGCATATGATTATATGATCTTATGTGTTTAACTCTTTTACCCTGCACATGGAAGGAAGAAAAGGTAACAGGTGTGTTTTTTTTTTTTCTTTCTCCATCTGGGTTATTTCATTTAGTATAACAAATCTGCTTAATGCAAATGTCTACCATGTACTTCAATCTGCAAAAAGAAGGCTGTGAGTGGAGCTTCCCTCTTTAACCAAGGATAAACTGATGTCTATTTAGTTCCCATATGATTTTATTTTTAGATTGCCTCTTTTATGTATAACATAGAAATAGATAGAAAAAGAGAAAAGGAGAGGTTTCACTTGCCAAGCAAATAAAGTAAGGGGAGATGACATTTCATTAGGGAAAGGCAGAATCATAGTAACATCTGCAGTCCCATTGTAGTCACATGCAGCAAAAATCAGTTCTAAACTAGGATTTGAAAAACCTTCTATTATCTCATATGTTATTGTGAAAACCTTCAGAAATGGATAATACCATGGCTAGATGGCATCAAGGGGGCAATTTCATTCAAGCCAGCTGGTTTTTCCTAACAGCACCTGCAAAATTACATTGAATTGACTAAAAGACTATCCTAAATTATTAACATTGCCCTAGGGAACACAAACAGTGTTATAGAATGGTTTCAAATAAAAAAAAAAAAGATAGTATGATCAAGCTATCCTATTTCAGTTAATTTCACTGTTCACAATGGCTACTAATAATCATTTAGATAGTATTTCTGTAGTTTATGAGATACTATATTCAGAAAGATGCCATAGTACTGGCTCTCTATTAAATCTAAAGAAAGCATATTTTATATCTTGAGCATGAGTACAGAACTGAAATAAAAAAGAATTATTTATTGGAATAATATGACAAGATATGAAGAACATCAAACAAGGACCAAAGAGATGACAATAGCTTTGAGGAATTATACTTTCAAAGTTGGCCAATGGGTGACCTTGGGATGGTGATGCTGTTCCATTCTTTGACATGGGCAAGTGACATCAATACAATTTGCAAACAGAGCCATAAAACTTAATGGCCATGATGTAAACCCCACATGAAGTTTCATTTAAGCTTGACAGATATCTCAAAATAATTATATGCCTCTTCCCTTGCACTTCTGAGGACGAGAAAGTTTTATGACAGAGACTGAAAGATATATACGGAGAAAAAGCAAAATGTTAAGAAAGAATTAGTTTGCTTGCTTCTCAGGTAGGCCAGGGCTCTTAAACCATTAGTCACATAACATTGTATATGGAAGGAGGAATTTGAAAAGCCTTAAGAAAAACTGGCAGCTACATATTTGAAGAAGAGGAAATGAAGTCATAAGGGCTATAAAATAAAAATAAACTATATACAAAAATTATAGGCAATAAATCCCCCACATGAGTAAGAAACCCATATTTGACAAGTAACTTATATCACAAAGTCATCCTTTATATGCCCTTAATTCTTACCAAGTCTTCTGTATCTTATACTTAAGCATCTACTTAGAATTTTCCCCTTTGGTTCTATGTGCGTGTGTTCCTCTAATGCAATATTTCTCTCTTTTTCTATTATTATTTTTTTATACTAAGATGCAGTACTTGAGAAAGCCAGTTCAGGGAAGAAGGATGTATTTTTCTTAGTTTCACAGGTTTCAGTTCATAGTCACTTGGTTCCATAATTTCTATATCCATATAGGGTGAGGTAGAAAAGTCCTGTGGTTTGAATGTAAAATGTTAAATATAGGCTGCTCTCTACTTTGAGCCAGCTTCTGCTCTTGTTCACATGCTTTCCCTACCATGATGGAAAGTATTTCCTTCCTTCCTAGCTTGCTTTTTTCATATATATTGTCACAGCAACAAGGCAAGTAATGAAGACCTACAGTACTGTGGACCAGACCTTTATTCTTTATGGTGGAAGGCAGCATTGGGAGAGGGAAACTTTGGGAAGAAGATATGCTCTTCAAAGATATACCCTCATCAAGCCACTCTGTCAGTTAGACCCCACCTTCCAGTTTCTACTACGTACCCATATGATAATAGTTTAACCCAGTGGTTTGATCAGATGTCAATCTCTTCCCCAAATCTATATCTCTAAATAATGCATAAGAGACCAAGCCTTCAACATATCAGCTTTAAGGGAATGCTATTGCAAAATTTTGCCATATGTTATTTACTGTTCTCCTGTGAATAAACATTTATTTTGCTTCCAGGTGTTTGTAATTAAAAATGACACTGTTAGAAGAAAGAATGATGAATAGCCAGGGAACAGAACATTAAGGTAATGAAACTAATCCATATAATATTATAGTCCTGCATACATGTCATTGTATATTTGTCAAAAACCATAGCATATATCACACCACAAGTTAGTCCTATTGTAAACTGTGGATTTTGATAAAGTTTGAATGCAAATTTATCGATGGTAAAAAATGTACCACTACCATATGGTTGTTAATAGCTGGGAAGGTTATGCATATATATATATATATATATATATATATATATATATATATATATATATATATATAT
>CM052722.1:93098089-93115829 GCA_028551405.1 Uromys caudimaculatus
TCTATAGTAAAGACAACAAGTACACTGTACAGTTCATATGATTTAACTTTCTTCCACTAGAAATGAGGTTCAAGTTTTTGGTTTCTTTCTTTCTTTCTTTTTTTGAAGTTCCACAAGCTTCCAAATAGCTCAACTAGTTGGTAGCCAAACCTTGAGCAAGGAAACACTGAGGTACTTTTCAGACCCAAAGTACCCAATAGCATATTTATAATTTTAAAACAGAAGTGTCAAGACAAAGTTTGCTGAGGTGACATTTGAGTAGAAAGCAAGAAAATGATTTAGGTAAAAATCATTCTCATCCAGATGAAGAGTGTTTCAGAGATGCCAACTACACAAGGCCTAGGACAGGTACTTTCCTTCCATGGGAAGGAAACATCAAGGAAGATTTTGAGATTAGATATCTGTGAGAAAAGGAAGAGAATTAAACACTATTAAATGAGCTATATATTGAGAAGGCAAGCAGAGCATGTTGTGGTTATCCTTTTAGATACTTCTTAGAACTTAACCTTTGGGTTGCAATTTACGAAGTGATGAAAACCTGCTGAGCACATATTGCTAGGGTAAATAAGGCTAAAATTTCTGTATTACAATGTATATGTGTTTTAACTTCACTAATGAAAGCCAGCTTTCTTTCCAAATGAAGTAATATCATTATAAAAAAATCAATATTAATCAATCAACCTAGCTATCTATATCATCTATATCTAGATTCATATTCCCAACAATAGTCTGTATGTGATTGCCAAGGCCCTCAACTTTGTCAACAATATTACTAGTAATTAATGTTTATTTGTACTAATAGTATTAATATATGTCATTAATGTTAAAGAATTATTTCTCTGAGAAATAATGAGACTGAAATTTCACTCATTTTTTTCATGCAATAATTTTACTAAAAAAGTTCTATTAATATAAGAGTTTTTAGAAAAACAAGAGTTCCTTTGTGAAGCACATTGTATTTTCTTCTAAAATTTTAAGGTAGAATTTTAAAATGTCTGTACATGATGCTTTTGTTGAAAATTATACCCTAAGCCATAGTACTTTCTGATTTTTAAAATAATGTTCACAATTAAATCACCTTCAGCACTTTTAAGACATTCTGAAATTCACGAATCATTTATATATAGCAAAATGCACACACTAAAAGTGTAGAGCACATTCATTTGGGGAAAATGTATACAAATGTGTAACTCAGATCCCTGTCCGTAGAAAAAGCAGCTGAATGTGCCAGAAGTTGTTCTTGTCCTTTATTAGTTTGCCCCACATCTCCTGACCCTAAACCAAACTAATGACAAGATTGATGTCAGTCACATCAGGTTAGCTTCCTATGTAGAAATTTACATAAACTCTGGGAATGAGGATTAGGGGTAGAACGTGTGTAGGGTTATGATATCAAGCCCCACTATTAACAATATATAAATAAAATAGATAGATAGATAATATAGATTTTCCCTGACTTTTTCCCTTTTAAATGTTATTTATTTTACATCCAGGCCACAGTTTCCTTTCCTTCCTATGCTCCCAGTCCCTCCCTACCCCCAACACCTACCATCTCCTCTTCCTTCATTTCTCTTCAGAAAAGAGCACCCTCCATAGATATCAACCAGCCATGGTATATCAAGTTTCAGTAAGACTAGGCACCTTCTCGTCTGTTAAGAGTAGATCAGGCAACCCAGTAAAGAGAAAGGATCCCAATATGTCTGCCTTTTCAAACTATGTAACTATGTTTGCTGCTGAACACTTTAAATAATTCATCTTTATATTTAAACTTTTGAGACCTGTTTGTGCATCTCATTAGCTCATTGATTGCTACTTTGGGGAGGGGTGGTTGCTGTTTAATATTTGAAACTCTTCATATAGTTAAAAATAAAATTGATCTGACATATACCTAGCAAATACTTTTCCCCATTCTGTGGGCTGTTCACTCTGCTTATAGTTTACTCTAATATACAGAATCTAATTTCATGTAATCCCATTTGGCAATTTGGGGGAATATTTCCTGACCTATCTGAGTCTAATTCAGAAAGTTCCTGCCTAGGACTGAATCTTAAAAGGTCTTCCCTGTGTTTTCCTATAGCAGTTTCAGCACTTAAGTTTTTAAAAAAGTTCTTGATTACTTATCTGGTTTCATTTTTCTGTAGGCAGACAACTAGTTTTGTCAAAACTGTTGAATAGGTTGTTCTATTGCAGTGTGTCTCTCTGTCTATCTATTTATCTATCTATCTATCTATCTATCTATCTATCTATCTATCTATCTATCTATGCTTTTTACAAATATTAGGTGGCCATAGAGGTCTATGAGAGAGTAGGGATATTATTATAGACATAGAAATACAGTAAATATTTTTACAGTTATGGAAAAGTAAGGGATACTCATCAAGTATTTACAGTGAGGTAGCAGTTACAACACAATAGTAGAAATAAAAATTGTAAATAAAAATCACCTAAGCAACTAAAAATTTTTTTAAAGAAATAACAAGGAGCTGGAGACATGACACCATAGTTTAAAAAGCAATAACAAAAAAGAGATAGTATTACATTTCTAACCTACAGTTTTCCTCACTATGATGTGAGAGTTTCCTTTCCCCCTTAGGTTTATATTTCTATCAGTCTACACATTTGAATGAGGGACTGCTAATCTCAGTAGTTCAGACCAATTAAAATTATTTACCTTTCCAGACAAAAAGGATATCTTTGAGTACAGACTACTTCTGCCAGAAATTTCTGGCCAAGTCCTCCCTTCTGTACTCCTCTTCCTCTTTCTCTCTCTCTCTCTCTCTCTCTCTCTCTCTCTCTCTCTCTCTCTCTCTCTCTCCCTCTCTCTCTCTCTCCCTTCTCTCTCTCTCCCTCCCTCCCTCCCTCCCTCCCTCCTTCCCTCCCTCCCTCCCTCCCTCCCTCTCTCTGTCTCTCCATATCTCCATCCAGTAAAACACTGGGTTTTACAGAACTCTTCTAATGATCCTGTATGCTTCACCCTGCTGGCAGCAGATGAGTGCCCTTTACTTTGACCATGTCTATGTTCAGCTTCTCTGGTCATACACAATGTACTCATACTCTGACACCCGATACAAGCCCTGCTTCTGTTTGTTCTATCTATTTGTTTTACATCAGCAATGCTTTTTCCTCTCTGAAATTCTTGTGCTACTAATATTTGCAGTTCACCATCAGACACAGTTAATACTGATCAGTATGGTAGCTGAGGTAGCCTGGGGTCACAGCAAAGGTCCAGCAATAAAGACAATGACAATGGTTCCTGAATTCTATCTATGGGAGAAACTCAATGATTTTATACTTACAGGTAGCTCAATAGAGTGTCTACAGCAATAGTAGTGGTACCTTCATGGGTTTATTTGTGGGTGTTCACTGCTTTGTACAGAAAATGATGGCCTGAAAGTCTGATCATTGGTAAATGTGTTTGGGCCCAATGATACAACAATCCTAGTCTTTTTCTTTCCCTTAACAGTATTCATCCATACCATTAAGTGGCTTACGTTGTTTTTCTATTGCTATGATAAACATGGCCAAAAACAACTTGGAGAGAGAAAGGCTTCTTTCACCTTACAATTCTGAGGTGACAGCCCATCATTAAGGGAAGTCAGGGCAGAATTCAAGCAGTAAGCTGGAGGCAGGAACTGAAGCAGAGGCCAGGAAAAATTAAGACTTACTTTTTTTCATGATAGATAATTCGTTTTATTTCATTTTTATTGGATATTTTATTTATTTACATTTCAAATGTTATTCCCCTTCCTGGTTCGCCCCAGAAACCTCCTATCCCATCCCCTTCCCCCTGATTCTATAAGGGTGCTCCTCCCCCACTCCCACCTCCCTGCCCTGGTATTCCTCTACACTGGGGTATCGAGCCTTCACAGGACCAGCGGCCTCCCTTCTCACTGATGCCAGATAAGGCCATCCTCTGCTGCATATGCAGCTGGAGCGATGGGTCACTCCATGTGTACTTGTTGGTTGGTGATTTAGTCCCTGGGAGCTCTGGGGGGTCTGCTGGTTGATATTGTTGTTCTTCCTATGGGGTTGCAAACCCCTTCAGCACCTTCAGTATTCCTCCATTGGGGTTCCTGTGCTCAGTCCTGTGGTTGGCTGCGAGCATCCTCATCTATATTGCTCAGGCTCTGGCAGAGTCTCTCAGGAGACAGCTATATCAGGCTCCTGTCAGTAAGGACTTCTTTGCATCAGCCACAGTGTCTGGGTTTGGTGTCTGCAGATGGTCTGGATCCCCAGGTGGGGCAGTCCCTGGATGGCCTTTCCTTCAGTCTCTGCTCCATACTTTGTCTCTGTATTTCCTTTAGACAGGAGCAATTCTGGGTTAAAATTTTGAGATGGCTGGGTGGCCCCATCCTTCATCAGGGGGGCCATGCCTAACCTCTGGATATGGTCTCTAGAGGTTCTCTCTCCCCTTTGATGGATATTTCAGCTAATGTCATCTAACTTAAATTATATATATATATATCCAAGTTTGTTTGTTTTTAGTTACCATGAATTATTTTTTCACCTCTTTATCTTCAGCCAATGTAGTTTTATAACTAAACTGAGTTTAGTTTTTGGCAACATAAAGAGACATATTATCTATCCTTTGTCTTCAACAGTGGTATTTTTTGATAAGTTGATCCACTTAAACTATTTATCACCACGAATACTTACTGTGTTTTTATTTACTCTGATCTGTTTTACTAATCTCTTTCATCCTTTTCCCTTGGATCAATGATCATCAACCTAATTGTGAGGTGGCTCTGAAACCTGAGTCTGAAGAAGTTAGCTTGGTATCAAGGATTATTGTCATTGGCTTAGTACTAGAGTCTCTTGAAAATTCTGATACATACTGCAAGTTTCGTTGACTATAAGCAAATAGCTAGAAGCTGGAAAGAACCCAATGTCCTTTAACAGAGGAATGGATACAGAAAAATGTGGTACATAAACTCAATGGAGTACTACTCAGCTATTAAAAACAATGACTTCATGAAATTCTTAGACAAATGGATGGAACTAGACAATATCATCCTGAGTGAGGTAACCCAGTCACAAAAGAATACACATGGTGTGCACTCACTGCTAAGTGGATATTAGCCCAAGAGCTTAGAATGCCCAAGATTCAATTCACAGACCACATGAAGCTCAAGAAGAAGGAAGACCAAAGTTTGGTTGTTTTGGTCTTTCTTAGAAGGTGGAACAAAATACTCACAGTAGGAAATATGAAGAAAAAGTGTGGAATAGGTACTGAAGGAACACCCTATAAGAAGCAGGGGGAGGGGGATGGGATAGAGGGTTTCGGGAGGAAACCAGGAAATGGGGATAGCATTTGAAATATAAATAAAGAAAACATCCAATAAAAAAAAAGAGAAAATTTCCTCTTTCATATGGCTGAGCTTATGATATGTGCTAACGTGCATAATGTGAGCTACCCTCCTATACTTTTCAGTGTATTTTCCCCTTATCTCTGCATTCTACCTATGTGTTCTTGTTTCTTTTTTATTTTCTGTTTGTTTATTTAATTTAGAAAAACATCATCTACCCTTGTCTTACTTATCTCTCTGACCCCTCATATTCACCTTCCACTCCTGCAACCTCCCCCTCAAATAAATACACACAAACAAACAAACAAACAAACAATCAAACAAGAAAACAAAACATGGAAAATATCTCATCATGGAAGTTGTAGTGTGTTACAGTGTGTCCCAAAGTATATCCCTTTGTCCAGATATCTTCACTTGCAAATAATCATTGCCGTGAGTCCTTGGTCTGGTTTGAGATCTCTGTTTCCTGTGAGACCATCAGTATTGGAGATTCACTGGGCCTGTGCCCAGTTATCTGCTATTGCTTTGTGTCATGGTGATCCTGCAGCTTTGGATCAGCAGGACTGGCCCTTTGACATGTCCCATCTCCCAACCATTTGCAGATGATATAGATTTTGGGGCGGGACAACTTAGAGCCCTACTTCTGGGTCTGAGTGGCAGCTGAGCCACCTCTCTGGTATCTACACCACCAGGTATACTCTCCATCACTGCTACAGCTAAGCCAACAATGCCTCCATCAGCAAAAGGCAGGGTCAGCTCTCCTGCTCTCATGCCCTCAGGCTGGTTCACTCCTCCAGAGCCAGTTCCACTGTGTTGCCTAGGCAAGATTCAGGACCAGCCTTCCCAAGTCCTGCAGCCAGTGAAGGGCACGACCAATTTAACTGCAATCATAACCCCCAGACTGGTAAGTGGTAAGGGAGCAGAGAGCATATCTTCCTGCCCAGACTACCTCATGGCAGAGTAGTAGCAGGGCTAGCTCTCCCTTGCTCATGACTTTGTCTAGCTCATCTATGCTTCTGAGACAACTCTTTTGTACTGCCAAGGCAAGGTACAGGGCCTGCTCTCCTGACTATCATAGATGATGAGTGGTAAGGTAGGGGGAGGGCATTGCCCCTGCACCCATGCCACTCCACAGCAGACAAGTGGTAATGCCAGCTCTCCCACATTCCTGCTCTTGGGCCGACTCACCTATGCCTCATTAACAGAGTCATTTCTGCTGTGCTGTCCAGACAGGGTGCAGAGCTTGCTCTTCTGAGTGCTACAGCTGGTGAGGGCCATGGATAGCTCTCCTCTGCTCATGAACTTGTGGACAGCTTTCCAGACTGCTGGGAGTGGTGAGGGCGAGGAGTATCTGTGCCACCCCATGACCGATGAGTGGTCAGCTCTCCCATACTAACCCTCAGGCCAGCTCACCCCTACCCCTACTACCAAGGCCAGCTCCACTGTGCTGCTTAGGTAAGATTGCCCCCAACCAGGTATGTCCCCATGTTCTCTAGTAGTAATATGAGCTAAGTACGAAGTCATCAGCCATACCAATGCATAGCCACTAAGACTGGGACCTCATCAAGCTCATTATGGCTCCTGGTGGCAATGCTTGCCATTCACAGAGACACTCCTCTCCACTCTTGAGTCTCCAGTTCGATCTCTCTTCATAATGTTCAAGCTCCTACACTTTACATTTTCTGCCATTTGTCTACCACATGCACGTACATGTGGTTACTCCCACTACAGGTTATCCACATAGCTGGCAGTCCTCTGGATGACATCCTCCAATCACCCAGACTTCAGGTAAAGCAGGTGTCTGTGTCCTGTTTGTGCCCTGCAGCAGAGGGCAGGTCTGTGGGAGGCATGGCTGTCTGTAGGTCTAACTGTCTGCTGTCTCCTCCTGTGGTGTGCTATGTGGTAGTAGGTGAGACTCTGTGTGTCTTTGGCCTGCCCATGTCATGGGGCAGACAGCATGACAAGGTAAAATGTAGGACTCTGACTGCTTTCCTCCTCTCAAGCTGCACTACTTGGATTTGAATTGATTTGATTCGATTTCTATATGTCCTAAGCACAAAGTAGCTTGGGCCACCAAGCCAGACATGAAGCTAGGATGAATAAAAGACTGCCATTTGCTCTGACCCTGACTTATATAAGAATAACAACACTAAAAAGGTCTTTGTTCACTGTCAGGTGACTGGGTTCTTCTTGCTCCCATGGATTCCCCGGTATTCATGGCGCTATTTTCTTCCACGGATAGTTGAACAAATTTATGCTGTGAAATGCAAAGTGTTAGAAACTACCACTTGTTATCTGTCTAGCTCCAATGAGCATAAGATTTGATTATAATTTTACCTTAAAATATTGGTTTCCACATTCATGTTTCATTTTTTAAAAAGCTTTCCCTATCCCAAACTAATAAAATATTCTATATGCTTCTCTAAGCTTATTTTTTCTTATTCTTTTAAAATTTATATCTACATGTATCCTTCCTCTTAAATGATACAGAGCTTCCATTTATTTTCCATATACGTATTCACTCTAGGATAATTCAGTGAATACCATTTCTTTTTCTGATATTCCTCTACTATGCACCTTTTCCCTCATAGAGATCATGTGAGTCTGTATTTTTTTCCCTGATATATATGTGAATATATATCAGTATACACAAGGACCTAATTAATAAGAATTTTATAACAGGTCTTCAACTATTACACAGATTGTTATCAAGTTCTGGTCTTTCTTCAAGGCCATATTAAATAATCCTGACATGGTTTCACATCACTTTGCATACATATCAATCTATTGAAATTTTCATTCAGCTTTTTAGAGTCTATGAAAACTTTTTGTGGACTTTTATTAAGATTGTTTAATATGGTAAAAAATATTAGCCATCCATAGACCTAGGTTTTCTTGTCTTTAAACAAGGTAAATTTGTCAACATAATAGATTTTTCAAGTTAAAAATTATATCCATAAATATAGATTTTAATTTCATTCAATCTAACATTTTAAGTGGTAGAATATATTAATTGATAGATATTTTAATTGCTGCTAGTGTCTACAAATGCAAGTGTCTAAATTTTGTAATGTCTATCCTCTCTTAATTCTAATAAATAAATTTGTTTTTAAATGATTAAGTAGATATCAATTTACATCTAAACAATAATATATTTGTTTAATGTATATGTGTGTACCCCTTCATGGATATTGGGATACACATGTGTATGCATCCATGAAGAGGTTACAAGACAGCCTGAGATGTTGCTTCTTAGGCTTTATCCACTTTGTTATTTGAGATAATGTATGCACTGGCCTGGAACTCAACAAGCAGGCTAGGCTGGTTAGCGTTTGTAAGCCTAAATGATTTTCTTGGCTCATCTCTTCAGGCTTGCTCTTACAAGCATTTCTATTTTTACAAGGGTTTAGGGAATCTAACTCATGTTCTATTGCTTATAAGCCATCCTCATCAGTACCTGAAGTATCTCTCCTTCCCCAGAAATTTTATATTTTATTATTCTGTTTAATTTAATATTAATTTTGTGTCTTATTTCATTGTATGGGAACAATGGTGAATTTAACTGAAAATGGTCATTACAAACATCAATAATCATTTTCCTGATGATAAAAATGTTTCTGATGATTTGTGATTAATTATAAGTTTTGTTAAAATATTTTGAATATCTTCATTGTCTGATAAAAGAAATATTCAGTCCTGAATTGAGGGGGAGCCAGGATGATTGTGGGAGTTGGAGGGAGGTGAGGACCTGGGAGGCAGAGAGGAGGAAGAGGACATAAAGGGGTAGTATCAGGTACTGGAAGGGATGGGAGAGGGGTACAGAGGGTCAGGAAATCGAATAAAAATATGTAATAGTGGGGGATGAGAAACTAGGGGTAGGCCACTGGTGAGTCCCAGATGCCAGGGAAGCAAGAGGCTCCCAGGACCCCACTGGGATGACTTTAGCTGAAATGGGTGCGGCAAAGGGGAGATTGAACCTATAGAGACCACCTCCAGTAGATAGGCACCACCACCAGTCGAGGGATGGGACCACCCAACCATCTCAAAGTTTTTAAACCAAAAATCTTCCTGTCCAAGGGAAAGACAGGGACAAAAACTGGAGCACAGACTGAAGGAAATGCCATCTGGGGACTGCTTCACCCGGGGATTCATCATGTCTGCAGACACCAAAGGAGACACTGCTGCCGTGGTCAAGAGGCGTTTGCTGACAGGAACCTAGTGTAGCTATTCCTTGGGAGGTTTGGCCAGCAACTGACCAATGCAGATATGGATGCTTGGAACCAACAGACTGAGCTTGGGGACCCTGGTGGGGGAACTGGTGGAAGAGCTGGAGGAGCAGAGGAGGATTGCAACTCCATAGGAAGAGCAATATCTGGTGGCCAGACCACCCAGGGCTCCCAGGGTGTAGACCACCAACCAAGGAGTGTACAGGGAAGGATCCATGGCTCCAGCTACATATGTAGTAGAGGATGGCCTTGTCAATGGGAGGGGAGGCCTTAGGTCCTGTGGAGGTTTGATGCCCCAGTTTAGGGGCATGCTGGAGGAGTGGGCCGGGAGAGGGTGGGTGGGGGAGCACCCTCATAGAGGCAAAGGGGAGGGGGCAAAGAGCAGATGTGGGATTGGGGGGATTGTGGAGGGGTAACCAGGAAGGGGGCTATCATTTGAGGTGTAAATTAATGCAATGATTAAAATTAAATACATAAAAATCAAAAAAAGAAAAAGAAATATTCTTGCGTTTCATGTTTTCTCAGTTCTTATATTAAGAGTTTTTATTATAGAAAAATATTAAGTTTATTTTGGCATTTATTTAAATGAACAACCATGTGGAATTTTTAATTAATTAATTAATTTTCTACTTATGGGTGTTTTGCTTACATGTGTGTTGGCATGCATGAAGCAAGAGCCCTGAGGGAGCTGGGAATTGAATCTAGGTCTTCTAAAGATCAGTCAGTTATCTTAACTGCTGAGCCATCTCTCTAAGCATCTCAAGCATGCAGTTTTATTCCATCAACTAATAGTGGTAATGTGCATTAAAAGAACAAAGACTTAATTCCTAGAAAACTTGACATATTATCTAGTGCTTGATTCAGCTTGCTGATACTTTGTTTTCAGTGTTTTTATTTATGTTAATGACTGAGACAATTTGTAAAATACTATCCTTATTGTTTTTTGACAAAGTTATTAATAAATAGTGCTACAAAATGAATATTGTCTATTCCCTACTTCTCTTCTTTGTAAGATTAAAATTAATAATATGCAAAACTTTCATAGTCACAATTTTAAATCATATGAATATGGGTTTTTTCTTTGGAAAAAGATGTTAAAATAATAATTCATGATTTCCATTTTTCTTAAGCATGTTTTGATAAGTTTTGTCCTCACAGAAAATTCTGGTTTAATCTGCATTTCTAAATTCATTTTTATAAGGTAATTAATAATGGTATTTTATTTCATATTAGTTTTGCTAAATTTGTGCTGTGGTCCAAAAATATTTTGTGCCAAATAACTTTGTTCTTAATAAGTATTTTATACATTTTAGTAATGTATTTAATCTCTTAAAAATACCATTTTGGTGGAAAAAAACAATGCATCTTCAAAAAATGGTGCTGATCTAACTGGATGTCTGCATGTAGAAAACTGCAAATAGATGTATATTTATCACCCTGCACAAAACTCAAGCCCACATGGATCAAAGTCCTCAACATAGAACCAGGTACACTAAGCCAATAGAAATGGGGAATATCCTTGTACTCACTGGCACAAGAGACAATTTCCTGAACAGAACACCAATGGTTCAGGCTCTAATATTGACAGTTGATGAATGGGACCCTATGAAACTAGACATCAACAAATCAAATAACCCAATTAAATGGAGTACAGAGCTAAATAGAGAATTCAGGACAGAAGTATCTCTAATGGTTGAGAAGCACTTAAAGAAATGTTCAGCATCCTTAGTTCTTAGGAAAATGCAAATCAAAACAACCCAGAGATTCAGTCTTAAACACATCAGAATAGCTAAGATAAAAAACTCAAGGGATAGCCTATGTTGGTGAGGATGCGTGGCAAGGAGAACACTTCTCCATTGCTGGCAGGAGCATGAACTTAAACAACAGTTCTGGAAATCAAATCAACAGTTTCTCAGAAAATTGGGAGTAGATCTACCTCAAGATCCAGCTATACCACTTCTGGGCATATACCTCAAAGATGCGCCACCATTCCACAAGGACACTTGCTCAATTATGTTCATAGCAGTTTTATTCACAATATCCAGAAACTAGAAACCAGATAAAGGTCCCTCAACTGAAGAATGAACAAAGACAATGTGATACATTACACATTGCAGTATTATTCTGTTTTTAAAAAATAATGAAATTTGCAGAAAAATGGATGAAACAAGGAAAGATCATCTTGAGTGAAGTAACCCGGACATTGAAAGACAAACGTTATATGTGCTCACTTAAAAGTAGATATTAGCTATAAAGTAAAGAATAGCCATGCTATAGTATATAGACCCAAAGAAGCTAAGTAACAAGGAGGCTTTAAGGTGAAAAGCATGAATCCCACTGAGGCGGGGAAATAAAATAGACATCTTGGGTGGATTCCAAGTGAGGAAACTGGATAAGGGAGGGGGTGGGGCTAGGAACAGGAGGGATCAGGTGTGCAGGAAGATGTAGGGAAAGAGTACTGAGTAAAGACAACTGGAATCATGGGGGCACATTTCTGGGATGATCTAGAAACCCATGGTAATGGAAACTCCTAGGAATCTATGAGAGTGACCCTAACAAGGACTCCCAGCAATGGAGGATATGGAGCCTGAACCAGTTAGGCAAGTCTTCCAATGTAGGAATTGGGACACCAATGCAGCCACAAAACGTTCTACCAAAAATTTGTCCTGCCTTCAAACTGTGTAGAGGTAAAGGCAGAGCAGAAATGGAAGGAATGGCCAACCAATGACTAGTGCAACTTCAGACCTATACCATGAAAAGGAGCCTAATACTGACACTACTAATGATCTTCTTCTGCACTTGCAGATAGGACCCTATCATCAGAGAGGCTTTACCTAGAAACTGATAGAAACAGATGCAGAAATCCACAGCCAAAGATTAGGAGAAGCTTAGGAAATCCTGCATAAGAGGGATGTCAGGATTATTGGAGCCACTGGGGTCAAGAATGTCTCAGGAAATCTATAAAATCAACTAGTCTGGGCCCATAAAGGTTCAAAGAGACTGAACTGTCAACCAGAGAGCATGTGTGGGACTGACCTAGGCCCTCTGCACATATGGCACTATTGTGTAGTTTGGTCTTCTTGTGGGACTCCTAACAGTAGGAGCAGGGTCTGTCTCTGACTGTTGCTTGTTTTGGGACTCCTTTCTCCTACTGGGCTGCCTTATCTAGCCTCAAAAGAAGATGCACCTGCTCTTATTGCAACTTTATATGCTAAGGCCAGTTGATATCCATGGGAGGCCTCCCCTTTGCTGAAGAGAAAGGGAGGAGGAGTAGATGGTGGAGGTGCACACAAAGAACTTGGAGAAGAGGAGTAAAGGAAACTTCATTTGGGATGTAGAGTAAATAAATACATTTACAAAATACCTCTTTGGAACTGGAAAGATGGTGTAATGGTATATAGTCCATACATGCATGCAAAACACTCATACATATAAAAATTAATAAATCTAAAATAATCCACTTTGCTTGTGTTATTATTTAGTAGTCCTTTAATTTTTTTCCTATGTCCTGAATTCATCCAGGAAGCTTAGAAAAAGTGATGCCTACCAAGAGATTGGGAAAAGATCTTTATCAATTCTACATCCGGTAGAGGGCTAATATCCAATATATACAAAGAACTCAAGAAGTTAGACTCCAGAGATCCAAATAACCCTATCAAAAAATGGGGAACCGAGCTAAACAGAGAATTCTCAACTGAGGAAATTCTCAGGGCTGAGAAGCACCTAAAGAAATGTTCAACATCCTTAGTCATCAGGGAAATGCAAGTCAAAACAAGTTTGTGATTCCACCTCACACCAGTCAGAATAGCTAAGATCAAAAACTGAGGTGACAGCAGATGCTGGCAAGAATGTGGAGAAAGAGGAACACTCCTCCACTGTTGGTGGGATTGCAAGCTGGTACAACCACTCTGGAAATCAGTTTGGCAGACCCTCAGAAAAATGGACATATACTACCTGAGGACCCAGCTATACCTCTCCTGGGCATATACTCAAAAGATGTTCCAACATGTAATAAAGACACATGCTCCACTATGTTCATAGCAGCCATATTTATAATAGCCAGAAGCTGGAAATAACCCAGATGTCCCTCATCAGAGGAATGCATACAGAAAATGTGGTACATTTACACAATGGAGTACTACTCAGCTATTAAAAACAATGCATTAACATAAAGTGTTTTCTTCCTTCTTTCCTTCCTTCCTTCCTTCCTTCCTTCCTTCCTTCCTTCCTTCCTTCCTTTCATTTCTTCTTTTCTATTTTTAAGATAGATTCCCATCCTGCAGCTCTTGCTGGCACGGCCACTTTGTTGACCATGCTGCCCTGGTACTCTGCCTCCTGAGTACTGAAACTTAAATCATATACCAATATTCCAGGTCAGTATTTTCATTATTAAGTTCTGGATACATTCTAATTTATATGATTATTTTTTGCTATCTGGAGCTTATATAGTAATATGCTTTTAAATTTCAAAATATATGACATCTGTTCATATTGCATTACTTATTTCTTACTTAAATATTTTTTGAATAGAAAACATAATCTTTATGATACTAATTCTAAGGGATTCAGTACAGACATCTTTATGGTATAAGGTAGTTCCGTTTGTTATATAATTCAAAAAAATATTCTCTAACAGTTGGGACAATGTTTTCTAATTACATATTCCCCATATTAAATTATAGCTTCTCTTTTACCATATGCTTTATCTACCACCTACTTGAAAAGATATATAAAATTCTACTACTATGATGTGTATGTGAAAATTTATCTTGATATTTCTGTAACAATTCCCTTTTCATAATTGTTTCTCTTCTGTGTTTCCACATTCTAAGTTTTGATCAGAAACTCTAAAACAGAGGACACAGGATTATTCTCTGCATAGTAATAATGTGTTTTAAGTTTTTTATACCAATAAAGTGTGAAAGACTACATTGAGTGTCGAATATTTAAAATGGGCAATCAGGATATTGTAGCAGATTTACACAAACTATAGAAGCAATTAGTAATCATGTGTATCTTTAGATATGAAAATCCATGAGCTAGGTCTAAATGAAACCCCAGAGTATTTAGGTAAGACTATTTCATATAAGGAAAGTAAGGAATATCCTCTTTCAGATTATATAAACAACAAAAGAAATAAAAAATAGAGCAAGGTGAAACCAGAAAAAAACAAGGTGACACCAATGTAGAAACCTAAAAATATATCAAGACCAAAATAACCAGGGTGACTGGTGATTTCCATAAAGCAAAGATAGAAATCCTTCTGCACGTGTGTGTCAACACATCAGCTCAAACATCAGGCACCCCAGTTCTGATGATACATTTAGCTACTGGCAGTCTCAAGTTAATTACAAGCTGCTCATCTCAAAGTAAGGCTTTCAATTTTAAAAGACAAGTTCAAAAATTCATAGAGAACTCTAGAAGATGGAATTGAATCTCTATGTTGGTGCTGCTGCTGTGTGTGTGCATGTAAATGAGCATATATACAATTTATTTTACTCTTCTTTTATTCCCCTTAGTCTGCCTTTCCTTATTTCCCTATATCTACCTAGGTAAAATGTGTCTTCATTAAAATGATTATGAGGCATTATATTGTGGTTTCAGGGTGTGTCAAAGAAAACCTTATTTCACCTCCCATCTTTCATGACTAAGTCTAAAGTAAAGATGGTTAACATTAACTATTTTTCTTGGAGGAAAATCACTTTCCTTCAGCATCCCCCATCAAAATAGTTCAACCAGTTCTTTCAGAAATAATAAGAGGAATGCACTTATAGACCATTAATCACCTCAAAACCCCACATAGTATGTCAGAAAGTGCTCCTTTACCTTTCCATAAAAAATAAACCTTTGACAAATAAATGTAAAGAAGCTAGAGGCTGGATTGTTAAATACTCAAAAGACTTGATTTCCTTTCCTTTCCCTTTGGGGTGAAGAAAAAGGCATAGAATGAAGCACTGAGGGAATAAATGGTGTGACAGTAGAAATAGAATAGTCTCTAAGCCTGAGAGTCTCACTAATAGAGTTCTTAAGCTAGTATGTGTCATCCTTCTGCTAGAAGGTTAATCAATGAGGATCAGTTCCTCCTAATATCCCATTTTTACACAAATTGCCAAATGCCCTAATTAGAATAAACCCTCACTAGACTTGTACATTACTCTGAGTCCAAAATAAAGATAAGAAACTGAAAATAGTAGAACATTGACTGTTCAAATCATCACTGTCTCCCATTTACATAGATCTTGTTTTTCAGTCAACAGAGTAACTGTTCTATATGCAGAGACTGTGTGAGTTCATCAGGCAATAAATAAGACATGAACTCTGCCCCCACGGAATTTAATAAGGCACATATAAATAAAAGAGTAGAGAAAGATAAAGGGAACTGTGTTTAAATGGAGAAAAAATACCCTTAAAATATTGTATACTAATGACTTTCTTTCCAGGCTTATCAGGTAAAAACAGAGTACCCAGCCAAATATGAAGTTCAGATGAGCATACATACTTATATAGATCACATATACCACACACATTTATCATAAGTACTATTTGGAAAAATTCATCTCACACCTCATATCTTTCTTGACTCTCATATATCTACTCCCTACCATCTGTGTGATAATTTCTGAAAATTGGTTCAGTCCATAAAATGTATATCAAATGGGCATAGCATTAAACCAATTCCTAATGATTTATTAATATACTCATACCTTATTCCATTCTTAGCCCTTATCAAAGAAGCAACTCATTGGAGTAGAGGTTAACACAGAGAGCCACAACTGGTAAAGGCACAGAGGATGAGAGTGTATGGAATACCTAATCCCTAAAAGGGAAATCTACAATATACGCCCACCTCACAAGGACCAGGGATGACAAACAGAAAGAGTATAAGAGGCAAAGGTGGTGGGAAGCAATATTTTGACAACAGGGACGTTGCACATAGGCACTCACAGAAATTTTGAGTTCATGCATAAGATCTGTACAAACTCAAGACATACATAATGTGTGAAGAGGGGATGTAGGCAGGAAATCCCACATCTAGCTACGAAGGTTTGGTAATGTAAAGCTGATTAGAGAGGGACACTCAGGCTTCTTAAAGTTATAGCCCATGCTAGGTTATCATGTTCCAAAAAAACATCATATATCAAAGAATACTGTGCCAATAAAAAATATACTTGGTGGTTGTTAAATAAACTGTACAAAATCTGAATGGGTAGGGAAGCTGAGACTGTATCTGGGAAATGTTGGAAAGTAACGTGAATATGATCAAAATGCATTGCATAAAAATATCTAACTAATAAAATGAGGTAATAATTAAAATAAATGTAAAAGTATAGGTGATAGAACTAAAAACTGTTCATCACTGCGATCTTGTAAAGCAAGTATCACGTAATATCATTTATATGCTTAAAACCCTCGATTGAATTCATGTTACATTTAGAATAAAATCAAAGGACATCCCATATTCACTGACCGTTAGAATTAATATTGTATAAATTATTATTATACCAAAATCTATTAACAGAATTAATGCAATCCCTATCAAAGTTCTCATCTCACTCTTCATGGAAATAGATAAAACTAAAATTCTAAGGTCTATATGGAAACAAAAAAGACCATAAATAAATAAAACAACTATGAACAAAATTTTAAATTGCTGCAGGATACCATTTCGGATGTTAAAATATATTATGGCATCCTAGTCATCAAAACTACATGATGAAGTGAGAAAAAAAAAAACATGCAGACCAATGTTAAAAAAAGATCCAAAGATGAGTACATGTGTTTATAGCCATCCAACATCCAACAAATCTTCCAATAACATACATAGAATAAAAGAGAACATCTTCAACAAATGGTGCTGGAATAAACAGATGTCCATATGTAGAAAACAGAAATTATACCTGTATCTATTACCTTGTACAAAATTAACCACAAACTGATCAAAGTCCTAAATGTGAAACCTGAAATGCTGAATATCAGTACTTGAGTTAAATAACAGTTAAGGATGTCTGAATAACATCACAAGAAACATTTTTTTTATTTTTGATACTTTATGTACATTTCCAATGTTTCCCCTTTTCTGAGTCTCCTCCTTGGATACCCCCTGTCCCCTCCCCAACCCGCCTCTAGGAGGGAATTCCACCCCACCCCACCCCCGTCTACCCATCCCCATATTCCTGCCTTGACATTCCCCTTTACTGAGGCCTCTAA
>CM052722.1:93116329-93143086 GCA_028551405.1 Uromys caudimaculatus
GTGTTTGGGTTTGGGGAGCTGTCCCTCAGGGTCCGCTCTGGGGTGTAGAATGGGATCTGAAGGATCTTGTCCCCAGCTGTCCCTTGTTTCCTATGCTCCAAAGGTTCTGTAAAGGTCTCTCTTGATCCAGAAGTGGTGGTTTTGCCTGTGCTCAAAGGTGTGTCAGCACTTCTGGGATTCCCTGTTCACGTGGAGCCTTGTGGCCCAGGCTGAGGTCCCCAGGCACCGGTGTAAACCAGAAAGTTCACAGGTTTTCTGTCCCCAGGTTCTCAGGCCCTGGATCCGGGCGGGTCTGGGTGAGAGGTGTTGTTCCCCTCAACCCCACTCACGGCCCTTCCAAGCTCCTGGGAGGTTACCTTTCTACAGCGCTTGTTGGCTAAGGTCTCCTGCTGGCCCAGGCAGAGGTCAAGAAACATATTTTATCTATTTACCTAAAATTATATGTAATATGTTAACTCTGTATGTACATATACATATACTGCTTTGATGAAAATCTCCGTCTGGGGTGACAATGTTTCCCACAAAAACGATAGATTCTCAAAAACAAAACAAAACAAAAACTCTTAATACAAGACATGAGGAATGAGAAGCTTCCTTTAGAATTATTGATCAGGATTGTACAAGAGACTGCCAAAGCATCACAGGCTATTGCTGCTGTTCTTGGCTGCTTCCCAGATGCTGAAGTTAAGTCTCATGCTAAAGACTCCATTCACTTCAGGAACAGGGCTCAGAGGACCTGAATTGGATCTGACCTGAAAACTACTCTCTTTTGACTAGATGTCAAGATACCAGAAGGTTCAAGCACCCAAAGGAAGGAACCAGTTAAAAGTCTTACCTAGCTATGATGCCCATGAGTCAGCCACAATGTGATAAACAGGACACATTAACTCTAATATGCAATATTGATAACATATATTGGCAGTAACCAACAGCTCTCTACTTAGAGGTAAGGCCACATCAACATTTAGAAAAACAAGACTGGTATTGGAAGTCTATTTGATTTCCTCGAGGCTGGAGAAGTCATGGATTTTGGAGGAGAAACTACAATTTCCATACCACTTTACTAAACCAGCACAATCCCTAATTATATTCTAAATATTTATCCTCATACCTAGAGATAAGTGGAGTTTCTCACTGTTTATCAAAGAACCTTGTCTTTGCAATAGACAGAGACCAGTAGAAAATAATGGAACTGATAAAAATGCAGAGAAACAAAGATTGTGTGGTACTCAGTCCCAGCTGATAAATATACAACGTACTCCTGCATCTAATGCTCAAGGATTATTGTAGAAGAGAGGGAAGAAAGATTGCAAGTGTCAAAGGAACAGAAAGGTTGCCGTGTGATTGTGTTTCTTAGAAATGTCAGAGAAGGTACACTCATGAAGTCTCACCGGTATGGCTTACTAAATAGGACTTGAAAAAGAAGATAATAATACAACATATTAACATTGATGAGGAAATCTCAAGATGTCTCAACTCTAGACAAAGAACTAGAGACAATTAAGGAATCTGAAAACAGGATAAATAGTTTTACTCCAGGGAAGATTTCCCCAACTGGTTATCTGTTAAGGATTTGTTCTAATGCATTGTCTTAATTCAGCTGCCAAAAGCCTTGCTTCTAGACACTGAGGGTCCCTGCCCCCTGTTAGTTTTGATTAATAATAAAGAATTGTTGTGCAGCTAATGTCTGGGCAGGGAGACAGAGGTGGAACTTTTAGATTGCACAGGCAAGAGACTGAGGAGAAAGAAGAGGGGAGGAGAAGGGAAATCGGCCCTATTGGGGAAGCTGCCTAGTAGGTAACAGGACAGCAAAGATAAAATATAAATTTAGAAGATGTTAAGCCAGAAATATCAAAGGAGTGTGTGTGCTAGCCACAGAGAGGTTTAGAAGTGCCCAGCCATTGAACTGGTTAAGGCATACCAAAATTAGTTGACTCTGTATTTCATTCATGAATCCAGACCTCTTGGGCAGGTTCAGCACACATGAACCACAGGGAACCAAAGCAGATTCACTAACTTACCACTACAGATGGCATGAACTTGTAGACAAGAACTCACTACTAAAAATTATTTAGAGATTCTCAGATGGAATACACACACACCACGATCTTAGATTAAGAGTTGAGGAGAATTGGCTTCTTAGAAGGCTACAAATTTTGCCTGAGCCATGTGGGGATTTCTTCCTGTGGATTAGCTACACAAAGAGCTTGAGCTCAGAGGTGCTGAAAAGCTCTGTTGTGAGACAGGCAGGCTGCTCCAAGGCAGAGAGAGTCAGATGGTAGATGCTGCCTGCTTCCTACAAGCAAATAATCAAAGAAGAGAGATGGAAACAGATCTACAAGAAGACCCAGCAATACCATTCTTGGGACTATACCCAAAAGATGCCCCGCCATGCCACAGGGACACATCTTCCACTATGTTTATAGAGGCCTTATTTGTGATAGCCAGAAGCTAGAAACAACTAAGATGTCTCACAACAGAAGAATGGATACAGAAAATGTGGTTCATTTACACAATGGAATACTACTCAGCTATTAAGAATGAGGACATCTTGAGTTTTGCAGTCAAATGAATGGAGCTAGAAAATATCATCTTGAGTGAGGTAAATCAGACCCAAAAGGACATGCATGGTATGTACTCAGTAATAAGTGGATATTAGCCAAAAAAGGTGCCAAATATCCAAGATACAGCCTACAGAACTGAAAACAATCAACAAGCTGAAGGGCCCAAGTAAGAATGCCTCAGTCCCACCTAGGAGGGAGAAGAGACCAACCACAAGGGGGAAGGGAGGGACTTGGGAGGGAAAGGGAATGGGGGGGCAGAGAGGGGAACATGATTGGGTATTGGGTGGGGGAAAAGGACTGAAATCCCTGAAGACCTGCAGAAAGACTGGAAACAGGCAACCTCAGGAGGCAGGAGGTAGTAGGGAACCTCCAGAATGTACCAGAGACCTGAGATGTGAAAGACTCTCAGGACTCAAAGGGAGGGACCTTAGATGAAATGCCTGACAGTAGGAAAAGGCATCAAGTGAGGGATGGGGTTGTTATCCCACAGTCAAAACTCTGACCCATAATTGTTCCTGTCTAAAAGAACTGCAGGGATGGAAATGGAGAGAAGCCTGAGAAAAAGAAGATCCAGCAACACGCCCAAAGTGGGATCCAGCTCAAGGGGAGGCCCCAAGATCTGACACTATAATGGAGGCTATAGAGCACTCACAAAAAGGGATCTATCATGACTACCCTCTGAAAGACCCAACAAGCAGCTAAAAAGGTCAGATGCAGATATTTATACCCAACCAATGGACAGAAGCTGCTGACCCCTGTGGTTGAATTAGGAGAAAGCTGGAAGAGGCTGGGGAGAAGGGTGGCCCTGTGGGTAGACCAGGAGTCTCAATTAACCTGGACCCCAGAGATCTCTCAGACACTGGAACACCAACCAGGCAGCATACGCCAACTGATATGGGGCTCCTGGCACATATGCAGGGGAGTACTGCTGGGTGTGGGTTTAGTCAGAGAGGATGCAACTAACCCTCAAGAGACTGGAGGCCCCAGGGAGTTTAGAGGTCTGGTGGGGTGGGGGTAGGGGTAAGGGACATCTTTGTGGAGACAGAGGGTGGGGCTGGAATGAGGTATGGGATATGGAACAGTCGGTGGGTGGACCGGGATGGGAATAAAATCTGGAGTTTAAAATAAATAAATAAACAAATAAACAAATACATTTGATTTAATTATTTTTAAGGATAGAAGGGTAATTATTTAAATGTTCTCAAGTGTACATGGAACAAAGAAACTCAGACCTTTGTTCTCTAATATAGAAAATAAAGGCAAAGAAGGAGAGTAGGAGGGATGAGAAAAATACATTAAAAGAAATTTTAATAGGTCTGTGCCAGGTCAGTTCTCAGTAACTTCAAATATGGTCTGCATTTGATTTCTGTGATTACTCAGCCTGGCAATTCAAAAATAGAGCCTGGGAATAGGCTTATACAGTAATAGAAGGGAATTTGATTAAAATCAAATACATAGATGAATAAATAATTGAGGCTTTTGATCTTAAATTATAGGTCAAATGGCAGGGGATAGAGAGCCTAACCTACCTCAGACAGTTGAAACTTAGGCCTTGATCTCATTATTAAAAATTAATCATGTAAGGAAAAAAGAGGAGATAGTGGAGGAGAAATCTCTCAATAGATAGTATTTGTTTAGATTCCTTCCATTGTTTTGAATTGTTTTAATTACCAAAATGAAGATTATAAATTTGGTGGTATTTATGACATTAAAAATCCTCTGAGAGAGAGGTCAAGCTATTAATTTAATTCTTTCTATACCTTTAATTAATGATGACCAGTTACTGGACCAAGAACATGCTATTTAGGGAGAGAAGCTCCGTATTTGTCTTGACAGAAAAGGAGAAAAGGCTATGGACCCATTCCAGATTGATATGGATCAGATAAGACAGGAGAAGGCCCCTGAAGATCTTGGCTAAAGAAAAAGAAAAATTTTAGAAAATCAAACAGGACAGGAAACTTGATCTGCTGATTTTTTGACATGGGAACAACCCAAAAACTGACTTAGACATAAAAATTTCTTTAGCGAAAACTTCAGCTAAATTTAGTCAATAAATACTGTTTGTTATGGAATCCTTAAGATTCTTTGTGCTCTCTTTCATATGTCACAGATGAAGATATATTCAACTGGTTATTGATCAAACTAACTCATATAAGGATAGCTGTCTTTCACTTGCTCAAAGAAGGAACAAAATTCATCCTTAATTGATCTGATAACCTTGCATAATCCATACAAATATCTTAGTAGTACAAAAAATTTGGTCATGAGATTCATATATTACAGAATGTACAGCTTTGGCAAGATTCATCCTCAGGGATGCTGAAATGACCTGCTGTTTCAGCCCCCTGCTTCCTGAAGCTGTTTCCAGAGAATTGCTTCCAAAACAACTTCAGGAATAGCTGGTGATTATAGATGACCTTGCTTTATCCAATCTTTCAGACAGATCCATTCAGAACTTCAGTCAAGTCCTGAGCCTTCTAAGCATACAGAGACTAGAAAACAGATGCTAAAGCTACCTTTTTTAAGTTTAACCAAATTTTCTAATTTCCTACCCCTTTCCACCCCTTCCAGCAAAAAGAAGTTATGGAGAGTTGCCATCCCAATCCCTATAGTTTTGATATTTGGTTATGGTTATTTTATAAATTATAGACAAGTTGTCATTTTAAGGGATAATTTGGAAATGGTCATAATTTTGAACAGGAAGGAAATAGATGGGATGCATTACTAAATTTATTCTTAATCAAAACATTATATAGTCACAATCTCACATTGGTAGAAATCTTTATAATTGATACAAATTGAAGGTATAATTTTACATTAGTACAAAATTTATAGATTGATGCAGATTTAAGGTTTTCATTGGTATAAATTTCTTATACTGATGTAAAATTTGATATTAATATTGTTACTCTTAGATAGGCATTGTCCCTAAACAACTCATTTAAGACTACAAGGCTTATACCCAGTCCTTCTAATAACTGCTATTACAAACTATTTAGGATGATTAAGTAAAGCAAGTTAAGGGCCAAAGAGTAAACTCATGGTTATATTAGATTCTGACCTAATTATATTAATGTGATTTCGATAGTATTCAAATAAAAATAGCTAAGAATAGTCAAGGCTTAACAATTCAGATATACTTTATATAGTCTTTAAAAACATCAGAATATGACATTTAATATTAATTCATTATTAAAGATCATTTGACTAGAGACATGTCTGCTCCAGACAGTACCTCCTTCTTGGTTCAAAGAACAAATTGAGCATCAAAACCTCCACATGGAGATATAGAGTTGCTCGTGTTATGGCAAGGTAGCCACTGGACAAAAATTTCTCTATCAATCTACAGACAAAAATACTGTCCAGGAATGGACATACAATGCATGATAATCGAGAGTTTAACTCTACCAATACAGAGTAAACTAGTCCTATATAGTTTTTGTCTCATTCATGGTCTGTCAGTTGGTTCTGGGCCAGAAAGCTGAAGATAGATGCTCTGATGTTTTGAGTAATAGGGGACTGTCCAGGTAGTCAGCTGTCTCTACAATTTGTTTAAGTTTTAAAAGCTATGTTTTTATGCTTTCTACATATTCATGTAAAAATTCTTTCGCAGATTTCTTATGATTGAAGGCTAGTTATAGTGTCATAATCAAACTGAAGTTGTTTAGCATTGAGAGGGATGATATAGATATGAAAGGATGGTTTTCAGATGATAATGTAAGCTAAAATCAGAACATAATTCAGATATAGAATTGTAAGTTAGGATAGATGGTACAGTACTTTAATTGACAAATATGATGGACTGGATATTAATTGCATATCATACTTTGTAATTTAAATACTTGTTATGGCTATGCTTACTTTATGTCTGAGAGAAGAGCCTTTTTTATTGGAAAGAAAGGTTAAGATGTTGGAGTTTCTAATGTTTTGTCTTAATTTGGATCACAAAAGTTATGGTTCCAGATGTTGAGGGTCCCTGACTGCAACTGGCTTTGGTTGATAATAAAGAATTGCCATACAGCCAATGGCTGGGTATGGAGACAGAGGCAAGATTTTTAGATTGCACAGGCAAGGGATTGAGGGGAAAGATGACGAGAGGAGTACTGCCTGACTCAGAGGCAGAGGGATCAGATTTAAGAACTGCAGGAAGGAAATCATCCAGCAATGTAGGTGGAAAGGGAAAGTGGACCTATGGGGGAGCTACCTAGTAGGTAATAGGGCAGAAAAGATAAAATATACATTTAGAAGGCATTAAGCAAGAAATACCAGAGGGGAGTGTATGCTAGGCACAAGGAGGACTAGAAGTGCCCGGGCATTTAACTAGTCAAGGCATATCAAAATTAGGTGGCATATTATGTCTTTCATCTGAGAATCCAGAGCTCTTGGGTGGGTACAGCACATCTGTGATACCACAGAAGTCAAACAAGATTAATTATTCACTGCTACAGTTATCCAATACCAAGTATTCATCCCTGAAATCATATACACATACAAATAACATTATATGTTCTATGTAGATTGTATTTAGGTGTGTGTGTGTGTGTGTGTGTGTGTGTGTGTGTGTGTGTGTGTGTGTGTATGTGTGTGTGTGTGTGTGTGTGTGCCAACCATTAAAAAGAGTTCATGAGAGCAAGGAGAGGTATAAATGGGAAGGATTAAAGTGAGGAACATAAAAGAGAAATCATACAACTAAATTATAATTTTAAAAAGGAAAAAACCCAAAAATATTATAAAAATAGTGTCTATAGATAAAAAGATGGTGCTGCAGTTGGTTAAGAGCACTGAATATTCTTGCATAAAACCAGTGTTCAGTTCTCCATGTCTGGTAGCTCACAAGCGTCTGTAACTCCAGTTCCTGCTTATCTGAGGCCTTCTTCCAATCTCAGAGTCCTTTGCATATACATGTAAACATACACATAAAATTTAAAAGTCTTATTTTTAAAAAGATGACTTTTAACCAAGTGTTCATTATCTATATATTACTATAGGTATATATACATGTGTGTATTGTAGATAGGCAAATGTATAAATGAAAATCTGCAAATATGTAAATTGTCCTTTTGTCAGAATGGTTTTTTTTCTAAAGTAAAGAAAGAATAAAAGTGAGGGAGCAATTCAACAGAGGCTTTCCTATTTTTACTTGGCACGTTATCAAAGATTTTTAAATCTAAAATGCATTTGTGGTTTTCTTGTGTGATTCAAATAATTATTTAAAATAATAGACACACAGGCATATATATGCTATAATTTTTCAGTGAAAAGGAGAATTACAAATGCATTTTATTTCTTTTCCCTCTTAAGTGGAGTATCTTTATCTTAAGAGAAAATTTCCTCTATGAGTTTGAGAAATCTTGACAGACACATGAGGTGAAAACTCCCATGGAAACACTAAAAGACATTTTCTTTCTCTCACATAGAAAGAAGTCAAATCAGCCTTGAGGTGGCCTGCTTTTATCTTGAGCAAGGTAACTTGAATGGCCTTTATTGCACAAATAAAAGACATCTCTGTTTCTTAGAGAGCACTATAACATAATGTGATTGTAAATACTTAGTCGAAGAAATAACTAGTCTCTTTGGTAATGCAAATTATTTGATATCATTCAGTTAGGGCTGAATTCATAAATCTTTATGCTTAGGGTTCCATGGGTGACTTTCTATGAACTGAGACTGCACTGTGCCTGAATTAGTCCTTCTTCAATTGAAATTTGCAAAGCATTTTGAAATTTTCACTGAGTAATTTTAGCCAAGACCTAAAGAAATGTGTAATGCAGGCATGATATTTCTCTGCTACAGACTCTAGTTCTTAAAATAAGTTTTAAAGGCAAAAGGGAGAGTCATTGCGGATATGCTAAGTTAGGTTGCATTGGTATACATTGAAACCAAATGAAAGATATCTTAATAAATGCACTGATGCTGAATAAATCACCTTCTTATGTTATTATCATTAGTGCAAAAGAATAAGGGTGCAAGTTGACAAGGCCATAAAATCCACAAGTCTTGGCAACTGTCACCTCAGAAGAATTGGCATTTTTACTAGCAGTTTTCCTTAAGTGTGATGGGACTTTAATAAGGAAATACGAATGTGACATCTGGTACTTATTTGCATATAAGGGGACAGATTTTTGCTCTCATGGAATTATCTGAGCTTTGATCTGGAGCTCAGTGAGCAAAGTATGTTTACAGTATTTACTGATTGATGGTGGCAGACACGACCAGTAAGCTAGCTTCTGGGCACACAGAAGTGAGCCAGAAGCTAACACAACAAATGTATTTTATAAAAAGTTCTAGTGATGGATTTGATCCTGTAGGCTATGTAAACTGCTTCATATAATTCCGATGGCAGTGGTAAACTACCCTTCTATTTTGTCTCTTCGTACTATGATCACCAAACTTTGAGCAAATCATTCTGAAATGGAGGATTAGCTCAGGGCCCCACTCTTGGATTTAGCAAAGGTTTTATAATCCTGTGTTCAGAACCTTGTAATTCTTAATGCTTTGAAAAGCTTGGTTATACTTTTTTATTTATTGAGCCCTACAAATTATATATTCAAAGATTAGAGGCATTTGTCATCTGTGAGCCATAGCATCATTTATTAGGGCCTTTATTCCATTGTAGAAGCAATGGTAGCTATAATGAATGAATGCAGGAGAATAGAACAAGAAAGAGTTTGTAGTATCTATGAATTTTTTATGAAGTAGGAATACTACTGTTGAGATGACCTAGGAAGGCTGAGGTCTCTGAATTTCAATAATTTAATTCAGAAAAAAAGAAAATATGACTTCACTGAAAGTGCATTGTTTGGCTGTGCTTCTAAGGCTTGTATGCATGTATCAGTCATGAAAGAAATGTCATTAAAAAGCGCAACCACCCATTGAAAAACTAAAAAGAAATGGCAATATATATTTAGTTCAATAGTTTTTTAAATGCATTTTCACCTCATAAGGCAGAATATTGTTACCAGAATCAATATAACTTATTTTAATCTTCAAGGAAGATGACAGATTCCATTTGATGTTCAAATAAAGGAAACCAACTTAGATAATGGATGTCATTCCCCAAAAGTGAAGTGATTGCTCTTGTATCATGAAATGACACCCACAAAGATGACAAGATTTTTGTATTCCTTTTAGGTTCAAATGTAATGTTTCTTTGTGAAGAGGGGGTTTAAAATGGGATCTCACTCTATATTCCAAAGTAACCAGAACCCATTGTGTATGCAGTTCATAGTAGACTAGAACTTGTGACAATCCCCCATTTTATACTGCTTAGTTCTGCGATTATACACATAAAATAGCACATATAACTTATAGCATATTTCTTATACCTAGTTATGTTTTAATAAATCCAGAGAATTAGTTTGGCGAAATATGATACATAAACAGTGTTACTGTCCCTTGGCTTCACAAACCACAGGTAAACAAACATACACCTCAGAGAAAAAAATGATTGTTTTTATAAGCTTTGCTTACCCCATAATAGGATTGGGGACCTTAACGTCTTTTCAACTTTCCAATCCTCTTGCTTGCTTAGATAAAGATTTAATAACCACTAGAAGATAAGAATTTTCTGTTCTCTTTTACCTGTCTGGATGCCATATTGCAATGTCTTTTTATGTAAGTTTTTATGTCATTAATTCCTTCTCTTTAATTCTGCTAGGAGCCAGTGTCCTTTAATGTCATCCATTGAATTTCCCAAGAGTGAACACTTTTTTTCTCTTCTTGCAAACATCTCCTAATTAATGGTCACCACCGCCTTCTCATTAATGCTCATACAGGAGGCAATTAATGATCACTCATGCACCAGATGAGATTTTCAGGCACAGCTCACTCCAACAGAGCTATTGCCTATGTGAACTCAGTCAAAATTTCATTTCTGTGTTCTTTCTGTAATGAGAAGGGTGCCACGACCTCTTTCTCACCTTCTTCCAAATAATAGACTCATTCTTTCTGTCAATAAGTACATCCAAGTCATTTCTGTATATTGTTAAAGATGTAGTTATTTTAATTTTATGTGTATGCATTGTTTTGCCTGTATACATGTAAGTGTACCATGTGCATCTCCAGTTCAGTGAGGTCAGAAGACAATATCAGATCTCCTGGAACTGGAGTTGTGACCCGTTATGTGAGTACTGGGAGCTGAGCCTGAGTTCTTTATAAAAGTAGCAAGTGCACTTAAGCCCGGAGGCAGCTCTCTAGCCCCTCTCTATTCTCTCTATATTTTTATAAGTCTAAAGCACTAAAGGTAGTATATTGCCCACCCTCCATCTTTTCTGTGAGTAATGTATACTTACTATTTCTACACCAATCTTTGGTGTGTGTGTGTGTGTGTGTGTGTGTGTGTGTGTGTGTGTGTGTGTGTGTGTGTGTTTACTGGCAGTGTCTCATGATGAAGCCAAGCTAGCCTCTAACTCACCATTTCCTGTCACTATAACTTGGTAGCTGCAATACTCTTGTTGAAGTCATTTCACCAAGTATGTCAGTTAACACCAAATGCAAAACATTGAGGGTTATATTTAAAAATTCTTTGTGCCAATTGTAAATAAGCCTATTGTAAAATTATTTAGGTAACTCAATCTTTGGTAACTCACCTTTAGCTGAGTAGCCTGAGATTGTTCCCAGAAACATTATCTTTCATTGCCTCCCTCACCTCAAGCCTATTTATTCACACACACACACACACACACACACACACACACACACACACACACACACACACATCAAAGATAGAAATTTTCACCTTCCACTATGTGTGTATAATTCATCCAGTGATATTTGTAGTTTCATATTTTTCTTGAATCCCATCAAATGTTCACGTTTCTCTTCCTTCTCCAATACCAACTCATTTTATTCCATCCATTACATTAATATTGATAATGTTCTGGTTTCTTCATTCCCTTTCCTTACTAAAGTCAGCCAAAGAAATGTTATCTGCTTTTTAACTTTCCACATCACTAGCCATTTGGTGTCTTCTGTTTTATGAAATTATCTGAACTTCAGATTTATCATCCGGCTACTAACTTAAAATCCTCATGAGCCATAAATAGAAAGCTATCCAAAACTGATCAACATTCACAAAGGAAAACATTATTTTTCTCCAACGAACTTTCACTGGGTAGGCAAGCTACAATTAAAATCAGGTTCCATGCCTGGAAGTGGTTGAACAACACAAAACAAACTAAATTAAATGGTATTTTGGAAGGTGTTTTTTTCTCTCTCATATTGCTTTGGGTATTTTTTTTAATCTTACTGTTCTTTGGTTTGTTTATTGCAGTTTCCATTGTTTATTTATATGGAATTTTTGTGTGTATGCACTCACATATGCTCTCATGCGTGGACACACACATATGTCTTCTGCTTTTTCTTTGTTTATATTTTAATTTTTTAAATCTGTTTCTTTTCTAAGAAAGGCATAAAGAAGGTGTGGAGTTGGATGGGTAGGAAGATGAGAAGGATTTGTGATGAGATATGGGAGAAGAAATCGTGATTAGAATATAGTATATGGAAAATTTTCAATCAAAACATCTTCACTTGATTTCCCAATGGAGAACCTATACTCATCATTTCCAAAAGCAGGTTTATCATTTACAAACATCTAAAGTTAGACTTCCTCCAGTGCTCCCAGTGAATGGTTTCTTAATCCATGTAAGTATTCACATAACAAATGTGGAAATCATTTTTTTTTGTTTCTCCATCTTTTCTCAACTTTTCAATTAAAGCAATTCCTTGCAACATTACTTCCTATTTATCACTTAAAACTATACTATTTTCTTCAATTACCCACTAAAAGCATTATTACCAGTATAAAATCCAAAATCTTTATTACAATCTCCCATTGTATATGAAATTTATTATTGCCCAACATTTATTGTGTTTCCAACTGGTAGCACATTATCACGTGCTATTTGTGTTTAAGCCCTGGGCAATCCTTGTGGTGTCATCACTTTCAAGGTTATCTAATCCTATTATCACTTTCTATACATGAATTATAACAACCATACTATATTTAATTAAACACATATTTACTGGTTTTTTTTTCTAGCTTTGCAGGAACGATTTGTAGAATCTGAACATTTGAAAATTTGCTTATATATCAAGCGATTCTACATGGTTAAGTGTCCTCAACAGGATACCCAGATATATTACTTGATTTTCGTCCTAAAGAAACTTCATTTGCATTTTTATCAGACTGAACTCTTGCATCATACAGCTCCAAGAAAATTATTTCTATAGCTGAATATATTTTTATACTGAGTATGGATAGAGGGACTTAAAGTGAGACAGGGTACAGAAATTAATTTTTCTATCTAGGATATCTTTCAGCCTCCTCAGCAATAGCCAGGATGGATATGTACTGAGTTACCTAAATACTTTTACAGTATATTTGAACTGTAAATTATCTTCTTTGAAAAAAATTAAGATTCAAAGACTTTGACTTTTATCTGAATGTAGGGATGAATCCCTGTACTTGTGGGTACTCCTCTATCTATGAATGTGGTAAGAAGAAGAGGATTTTGATTCTTTTTTATAGCTATTTTTTGGTGAGCAAACACTGTCCTTCCTAAAATTTCCCCTTTTACAAAAGCTCAGCCTGTTTTCTCAATATATCCTTCAGTGGGCGTTCCCCACCTGCTGTAACTACTATCTTTCTAGAGATTATTTTTCAATCTAATTTCCTAGCCTAATACTCCTCCATGACCACTCCTGACTCTCTTGCTGTTTTATTCCACAAACACTTGGGATAGCTCCCCAGGATTTGAAACTCAGTGTGGAAATAAAATGAGCAAATTTTCCTCCTCCAGGAAAGCTAGACACAGTCTCAAGTGTAAGACATGTAATTTCATTTTGAGTTCTTATTTGTAACATACCATAGGCATCCATATCCTGATCAGATACTGTTTTTCCAAATAATTATTTTCATATGTCATAATTTGTTTTAAAAATTATATTACTGGTGGATGATTGTTATAAAATCCATTTTCTAGATTATAAATATATTTCATGTCAAATAACAGGTAAAAAAGCACAGCATTTACTATGGACAGTTCTTATTATACAAACTTACTCATAGACAACCATGCACAAAATAAAGTAATTTACTCAAATTCACATAGCTAGCAAATCAGAGGCACACTTTTAACCCAGGCCATCTGAATTTCAATTCTATGTTCTTACACATTATTTTATATTTTTCTCCTTTGACTACTAGGCCAGAGATAAAATTCATTTGGCATTCTGCCTTCTCTTCATAGCAGATTTAAGTTGGTATTCTTTTCTTATGTCCTACCCTAAATCCCACACATGAACTGTCCTATATAATAGCTACTAGCCATGTGTGACTATTGAACTCTTAAAGTACAGCTAGCATAATTAATTCATTGAATTTATAGTATTATTTAATGTTGAGTAAATTTATATAACCACATGAGGCAATTGTATACTATATTAGATGGTGAAGTAACACTACCGGTGTCCTTCCCATGGTGACAAAAAAGGATGCTGACTAACCGTCTACTTGCCACTAAGAACAACAAATGCACAATGGCATTACATTTTCTTTCTATTAGAACAGGACAATTTGAAATTTAAGACAGAGGGGAAAGTAAATAGCTATTCAATGTTGGTGCTGAATTGAGGGCAATCCTAAGAATACGTAGGCCAAGAGAATCCAGAGCACTGTGTCACGTCACAGATGGTTCATGTTAAGTTTATGGCACCCGGATAGATGGCAACAGCCAAAGGATCAGAAGCCAAGGTCAAGGGAATACAGAATGGCAAGTAGAAAAAAAAAGCCTATTTGATAGTAGATGTCATTAACTTAAATATACATGAATAGATCATCTATTGTATCGAATCCTTCTCAAGTAAAAGGCTCAGATATAGCACAAATTGAGTATGCATGAAGTGAATAGTTCAAACTGGACACAGACAAAAATAATAAAGATAAAAGAGAAAGACAAAGTGTGTATTTAAAATGAAGAGGAAAAATATTAAAACTGTACATAAAAGCAAGTCAATTTACATACACATAGACTACGTTATGACTTTCTAAGCCTAATAATACCAAACACTCTTTCTGGACATCTTTTATGAACCCTTACCATTCTAGGTGCTTTTTTATAGAGTTTTATAGCTCAGTTTTGTGGGGTAGTTACTATTATTATCATCGTTTTACAAATGAGAAGGTTAAACCTTAGTTAATTCAACCTCCACTTCCAAAGTTAGGACTTAAACCAGTTTTTCCAATTTAAAAAAATACTAATTTTTGCTTCAATATATGTCTACAAAGCATGCCTTTAGTCTGAGACAGGAGGAGAAATCCCTTGAGAGCAGGTATTAGTCAGGCCTAACAGAAGAGATTTGGTCCCATTTGTTCAGCAGTCTGAGCCTGTAGTATGACTATGTAGTGGATACACTGAAGAATTTAAAGGATAAGCTTGACTCTGTAAAAGCAGACTCATAAGAAAGGAAAGATTTTTGTAAGTGTGGAGTACTCCTGTAACAATAACACAAAGTCGAGCAATAGCAATATTAGCTCCCATTTCAACATGTAAAAGCCACATGCTGCCCATAGTTAGATGTTTAGTATATATTAATCCTCACTTCACTTATTTATTGGCAATCCTAAGAGTTTGATTTCACAGTGCAAAGCATGAGTACATGAAAAGGCATGGAATTGTGATTCAGAACGTTTCTGGACCTAATGCCATATTGCTTCAGGTTAAACAATAGCTTCCATGAACAATGGCTTCCATGGGATTCTGATGTCTCTATTGCCCTTAAAACCCTTTTCTAAGACTTTGAGGTTTTTTTTTTTAGATTTGGTATGTGTTTCAACAGTCAACTTTGCAAACAATGCCTAGGTCTCTTGTTCTCTGAAGAATATGTGCTCCTCTAAGCTATTAATTTCTATGGGCAGTGAAGCAGGAATAACACCAGAGTTTCTGTACATTGAGGGTACTAAAGAATTGTAACCTGATTAGAGGTTCCCCTGAGATCTGTGTTAAGATTTTCATCTCCCTACTAACTAAGCTTTGGTTAAACATTAAATGCTTTTTTTCCTAATGACTAGCCTATTTTTATTTTGTAAATGTTTTGACAGTGTGTGTGTGTTCATGCATGCTCATGTACATTTGTGTATGTGTACATGAATCTATGTATGAGAATATCTACACATGTATGTATTTATATACAGTACAGAGGTCACAGTAAAGTATCTCTCAGTCATTCACAACCTTAATTTTTGAGATGGGATCTCTTATTGAACTTGGAGCTGAATTGATTGGTTGGATTAGTGAAGCTGGTCTCCAAGCTCCTGGAATGCTGTCTTCAACTCCCAGTGCTGGGATTACAGATGTGTAACACCACATCTGGCCTTTTCTATAAGTTCTGGGACTCAAAGTTTACTGAATTAACCATCTTCACAGCCTCTTGATATAAAATTCACTTAGAAATAAATATCATATTCCAATATAATGAGCATTGACAAATGTACGTACACTTGTAACCAACACCCAAATCAATATACACAGCCATTTCTATCATTCCAAAAGGAAGTGATTTCAGTTAATATTTCAGGATGACTCCTGACTCAAGCAATCATTTTAAACCATTATTTTGATTCTTTATTCACCTGTATTTTGTCTCAATCAGTCTCTCTCTCTCCTCTCTCCTCTTCCCCAACTCTCAGACAAGGTAAGACAACGTGATATTGTATGACTTACACATTAAACTTTTGCTTCAGTCTCTGAAGTGCAAAGATTACAAACCTGTGCCACCATGCCTAGCTTATCTATCCTTAGACTGACGTGAGATTTACAATTTGCACTCCTTTGTGTCTTATTTCTTTCACAAATTGATAGGTAATTATGATCTATGTTGTTACATGTATACATGTAGCAGTAATAAATGTTCCTGCTGAATATTATTCCAGTGAGAAGACATAGTATAATTTATTTGGCTATTCTTTCATTAAAACAAAATTTATTTAAGTCTTATGGTATTATAATTAGGGTTATTTAAAATGTTCTGGTTCCAGTCTCTTTGTGGGTATATGTTTCTATTTCTTCTGGGAAGAGGGATTCGAAGGTAAAATGATAAGTCTCATGGCAGGTGGATGGCTAATCAGAAGGAACTGCCCATGATGTTATAAAATAGTCATAGCATTTTATACTTTTACCAATAGAGCACAAGAGTATCAGTTACTTCACATACACAGACTTGGTCTTGTCAGTCAATTTAATTTTAGCCATTCTGGTGGGTGTATAGTGGGATCTCACTGTGGTTTTAATTTGCATTTAACTGATTCCTAGTGACATTGAACATCTTTTTTCATGTGATTAGTAAGGATGGCTTATTTTTAATGTGGTAGGCTACATATTTCTTCTACTAATTAAGCTGAAATAGTGATAGCTTGGAATGTTTAATGATTAGGCAAGGCAGAATTGGGCAAGAAGATTCTGAGGTGGACTAATGTACTCCTATCAGGAAATGCTTTGCCAAGGTTGTTTAGGAGTCTCAACAGAGTCCCATGATCCAACATCACAACTAAAAGTAACATAGTCCAATTACTAGAAGCCTTGTCTGTCTACAAAAGTTGGCCGGTTCAGATTCTTATTTCTTCCATTATTAAGAGTCCTCATTAGGGTCACCCTCATAGATTCCAGGAAGTTTCACTGTACTAGATTTCACACTGCCACCCAAATGCACCCCAATTCCAGCTGTCTCTCCCTGTACTCTCTCCCTCTATCTTCTTTCCCCTACACGATCCCTATGCCTACAGTCTCCACCCACTTCCAGTCTACCCACAAAAATCTATCTTATTTTCCCTTCCCAGGGAGATACACGTATCCCTCAGAGCCCTTCTTGTTACTTATCCTCTCCAAGGCTATGGACTGTAGCTTGATTATCGTTTACTTAACAGTTAATATCCACTTATAAGTGAATACAAACCATTTGTTTTTCTTGGTTAGGATTATCTCACTCAGGATGATTTTTTTCTACTTACATCCATTACATGCCAAATTCATGATGGCATTGTATTAGTAGTAGTAGTAGTAGTAGTAGTAGTAGTAGTAGTAGTAGTATTAGTATTAAACAACCCAGGCTGATGTTAGCACAGAAGATCGCTCTCCAAAACCTGACAGGATGTGTAGGAGGATAGGCATAGCATATTCACAATATTCACACAAGTCTATGAAAATAGAGAGGTCAAGCAGGTTCCCTCATAGTGTACTAGTTTCAGGTACAGAATGGTTCTTTTCAGGCTAAAGAAAAAGAATCCTGGACACCAACCAAGTCACAAAGCCTTGGACCTAAAATCTATCCTCTTTACAAGGTATAATAGGGCAATGTCAGCATAGAACTTGTAGGAGTGGTCAACCAATGCCTGGTTTAATTTGAGACCCTTGCCACAGGAGGGTGTGCGTGCCTTCCACTGCTGAGATAGTCAGAACCCGGAGACTGAATAGCACAGAGACATATGGTAGAACCAAACAAAATTGGCAAAAAAATCAGTGATGTAATTATTAATAATATTTTGCTATACTCATAGATTGGTGCCTTGTTCAGTTATTATCAGAGAGGCTTCCTACAGCAGCAGATGTGAGTGGGTACAGAGACTCACAACTAGTCATATTGAGAATAGAGCATCTAAATCGGAGGTATCCATGGGGCCTATACTTTGGAATTTGGGAAAACACACAGAAGAGGGGGAATAATGAATACAGGGGTGAGACAGGATGAAGGACACTAGGAGAACATGGCCTACTAAACAAGATCCACATGAACTCACAAAGACTGAAATGGGCCAGCACAGTGCCTGCTTGGGTTTGCACCAGGTCTTCTCCCTAGATATTATAGATGTTAGCTTGGTGTTTTTGTGGAACTCCTAACAGTGGGAAAAAGTGTATCTCTGACTCTTTTGCCTGCTTTTGAGACTCTTTTCCTCCTATTGGGTTGCCTTGTTCAGCCTCAATAGGACTGATTTTTTCTTGTCTTACTGCATTTTGTTTTGTCCTGTTTGGTCTTTTGAGGCTGGTTCCTTTCTGAAGGGAAATGGAGTGAGTGGATTTGGGAGAGTAATAAGGTTAGGAGGATCTGGGAGGTGTGAAGAGAGGGGAAATTGGTTTGGATGTGTTGTATGAGAGAACAATCTATTTTGAATTAAAAAATAGATTCTATTTGAAAGAAAGAAGAAAGAAAGAAAGAGAGAAAAATATTTTGCAATAGTCACTCTACCTACCCAGGCAAAAACTATTTGCTGCTACTGTTTAAATAATCATTGCTTTAAACAGTAGAAAATAATTTTTCTCTGAATCATTTTTTTTCTTGGTTCAGAATTATGATTCTATATTTTTTCAAATATGTTAAAATTTTATCCAAATATTACTATTTGTCTTTCTAAGACTTAAGTTTAATTTCTAGACAGGAATAAATAAATGCCAACTCTTTAAACACGCTGCTCAAAGATTTATGTCTCAGTAGCCAGTACATGATGCTAAGGATGGCCTAACTATTATGTAACTGTATTGTAATTTAGCTGTCAGTGAGTTTGAATAATGGTATTGCTACAAAATAGTTTAAAAATCAGGACAGAGAGAAAGAAAAACAGATAGATAATAGAGAAAAATCATATAGGTAAAAACAAAGCAACACAGCTACCCCAAAACTGAGGAAATGCCTATATTTGGTGTGAAAAACTGCAAAAAAAAGTGACTTGGTGTGATTTTGTTCTCTCTCAGCCAAATGAATTTGGTATCCTAAGGCTGTAGGTGAGGAGGGGATTAACAAGCAGCTGGATTTATTTCAGAAGCTTGAATGCTGTAACTTGAAGGGATCTGCAAGGTCATCGAATACAATTCCCTATAGAGTTTCAGGAATCAGCTCATAGAGCACATAAATGTTTCTATCTTTTAAAGTCTATTGGTCATAGTGAGAGCCTCTGTAGCTACACAAAATAAATCTGTCTTCATACTTCAGAACTTTACAAGTTGCAAAAAGTCTTGCTATGTCCTCTACCCTGAGCTCAGAATTGTTACTCTTAATCCTTATATGATCACTTAGCAAGACTTATCAGTCATTCTTGCAATTATTTCTTTTCCTTAATATTCTCACTAAAATATTTTCCCTTAAAATATTCATGTCTTAAAACTATTCCTATCCACACAGAGAACAGTTGTAAAATAATATTATTTTAGAAGGTATACAATTTGCTTTCATATTACATTAGCATTTGGGGTCCAGTGTCAGCACTGATTGCTTGTAAGGTTAAATATTTATGTTTTATTCTATTTCAAGTTACAAACCATAATTGTGTATATCTATATAGTACTATGTGATATTTTGATCTGCATATTCATTATATAATGATTCTATCATGCATATTAACATATATATAGCTTACAAAAAATGTATTGCTTTTCTGGTGAGAATGTAAAAATCATGTATAGTACTTTTGAAATGCAGAAACTATAAAGAGGAAGGTAGTGTCAGCACTGAAGGTGGTTGACAATAAACAAAAGCCCTTGTATTTTGAAAATGTGGTGCCTAATACTTTAACTCCCTCACTGAAGACATTTGGTGGTAGTGAATGAAAAAGAGGTTTAATATAAAGCTATTATTTTGTCATGCTAATGTAAATTATAAAACTCCATCCTCCCTTATTGCTTCAGGATCCCAAAGAATTATTCTGAATGTCAGTACATTTACTCTCCAGCAACTTAGGTAGGTAAATAAAAACGCAGATGTAGAACACTGAGTTCTGACAGTTACATCTACAAGAAACCCTGTGCAGTTATTTTTGATTCACTAGGCAACAAACATTATATTATTTTTAAATCTTTTTCTTCTTTCTTGATGAAGGAACAAATAACAACAATCACCTATAATTCACTATAAAAAGGGTACAATTTAATTATATTTAATTTTGCTGAGATTATAATTTAAATGCAAATCCAAGTTACTATTCATGGAACTCATCTGACTATCACAGAGAAAAAGAAAAAGTTAAAAAAAAATTTCTCTTAAAAGTCAATGTACCCCTAAAGAAGTTAATACACACAACAGGAGGAAACAGCAGGAAATAATCAAACTCATGGCTGAAATCAACCAAGTAGAAACAAAAAGAACTATTCAAAGAATCAACAAAACCAGGAGCTGGTTCCTTGAGAAAATCAACAAGATAGATAAACCTTAGCCAGACTAACCAGAGGGCACAGAGAGAGTATTTAAATTAACAAAATCAGAAATGAAAAGGGAGATATAACAACAGAAACGGAGGAAATTCAAAAAATCATCAGATCCTACTACAAAAGCCTATACTCAACAAAATCGAAAAATCTGGATGAAATGGAAAATTTTCTGGACAGATACCAAATGCCAAAGTTAAGTCAGGATCAGATAAACCATCTAAAAGCTCCCATAACCCCTAAAGATATAGAAGCACTCCTTAAAAGTTTCCCAACAAAAAAAGCAAAGAACCAGATGGGTTCTGTGCAGAATTCTATCAGACCTTCAAAGAAAACCTAATACCAATATTCTTCATAGAATTCTACAAAACAGAAACAGAAGGGACACTAACCAATTCATTCTATGAAGCAATAATTAGGCTCATATCTAAACCACACAAAAACCCAATAAAGAAAAAGAACTTCAGAACAATTTCCCTTATGAACACCGATGCAGAAATACTCAATTAAGTTCTCGCAAACTGAATACAAGAACACATCAAAAGCATCATTCACCATGATCAAGTAGGCTTCATCCCAGGGATGTAGGGAAGGTTCAATACATAGAAATCCAGCAATGTAATCCACTAAATAAATAAAATCAAAGAAAAAAACCCACATGGTCATTTACTTAGATGCTGTAAAAGCATTTGACAAAATTCAACATCCTTCATAATAAAAGTCTTGGAAATATCAGGAATTCAAGGCCCATACCTAAACATAGTAAAAGCAATATGAAGCAAACCAGTAGCCAATATCAAACTAAATAGAGAGAAACTTAAGCAATCCCACTAAAATCAGGGACTAAACAAGGCTGTCCACTCTCTTCCTATCTATTCAATATAGTAATTGAAGTTCTAGCTAGAACAACTAGACAACAAAAGGAGGTCAAAGGGATACAAATTGGAAAGGAAGAAATCAAAATATCATTATTTGCAGATGATATGATAGTATCCTTAAGTGACCCGAAAATCTCCACCAGAGAACTGCTACAGCTGATAAACAGCTTCAGCAAAGTGAATGGATACAAAATTAACTCAAACAAATCAGTAGTCTTCCTATACTCAAAAGATAAACAGGCTAAGAAAGAAATTAGGGAAATTACACCCTTCACAATAGTCACAAACAATATAGAGTCTTGGTGTGACTCTAACCAAACAAGTGAAAGATCTATATGAGAAGAACTTCAAGTCTCTGAAGAAAGAAACTGAAGAAGACCTCAGAAGATGGAAAACTCTCCCGTGCTCATGGATTGGCAGGATTAATATAGTAAAAATGGCCATCCTGCCAAAAGCAATCTACAGATTCAATGCAATCCCCATCAAAATTCCAACTCAATTCTTCATAGACTTACAAAGAGAAATTCTCAAATTCATTGGGAACAACAAAAAACCCAGGATAGCAAAAACTCTTCTCAACAATAAAGGAACTTCTAGGGGAATCAGCATCCCTGACCTCAAGCTATACTACAGAGCAGTAGTGATAAAAACTGCATGGTATTGGTACAGTGACAGGCAGGTAGAACAATGGAATGGAATTGAAGATCCAGAAATTAACCCACACACCTACGGTCACTTGATCTTTGACAAAGGAGCTAAAATCATCCAGTCAAAAAAAGAGAGCATTTTCAACAAATGGTGCTGGTTGAAATGGCAGTCAACATGTAGAAGGATACAAACTGATCCATTTCTATCTCCCTGTACAAAGCTCAAGTCCAAGTAGATCAAAGACCTCCACATAAAACCACATACACTGAATCTAATAGAAGAGGAAGTGGGAAATAGTTTAAATCACATGGATACAGGAGAAAATTTCCTGAACAGAACACACCAATGGTTTATCCTCTAAGATCAAGAATCAACAAATGGGATCTCATAAAATTGCAAAGCTTCTGTAAGGCAAAGGATACTGTCAATAGGAAAAAACAGCAACCAACAGATTGGGAAAAGATCTTTACCAATCCTACATCTGATAGAGGGCTAATATCCAATATATACAAAGAATCAAGAAGTTGAAGAACTCCAAAGAACCAACTAACCCTATTAAAAAATGGGAAATAGAGCTAAACAGAGAATTCTCAACTGAGGAATCTCGAAGGGTTGAGAAGCACCTAAGGAAATGTTTAACATCCTTAGTCATCAGGGAAATGCAAATCAAAACAACACTGAGATTCCACCTCACACCAGTCAGAATGGCTGAGATCAAAAACTCAGGTGGTAGCAGATGCTGGCAAGGATGTGGAGAAAGAGGAACACTCTCCTCCATTGCTGGTGGAATTGAAAGCTGGTATAACTACTCTGGCAATCCGTTTGGCAGATCCTAAGAATATTGGACATAGTATTACCTTAGGACCCAGGTATACCACTCCTGGGCATACCCAGAAGATGCTCCAACATGTAATAAAGACACATGCTCCACTAAGTTCATAAAAGCCATATTTATAACAGCCAGAAGCTGGAAACAACCCAGATGTCCCTCAACAGAGGAATGGATACAGAAAATGTGGTACATCTATACAATGGAATACTACTCAGCTATTAAAACAATGACTTCCTGAAATTTGCAGGCAAATGAATGGAACTTGAAAGTACCATCTTGAGTTAGGTAACTCAGTCACAAAAGACAAACACGGTATGTACTCACTGATAAGTGAATATTAGCCCAAAAGTTCCGAATACTCAAGATTCAATTCACATATCATATGAAGCCTAAGAAGAAGGAAGACCAAAATGTGGATGCTTCAGTGTTTCTTAGAAGGATGAACAAAATACTCACAGGAGGAAATATGGAGACAACGTGTGGAGCAGAGACTGAAGCAAAGGCCATCTGGAACCTGCCCCACCTGGAGGTACATCCCATATACAGCCACCAAACCTAGAAATTATTGTGGATGATGGGAGATGTTTGCTGAATAGTGGAATGCAAGAAGTGCATGCTGATGGAAGCATGATAAGCTGTCTCCTGAGAGGCTCAGGTAGAGTCTGACAAATACAGGGGTAGATGTTCCCAGCCAACCTTTGGACTGAGCATCGGGTCCAGGATGGAGGAATTGGAGAGGAGACTAAAGGAGCTGAGGGTGTGTGCAGCCCCATGGAGGGAGCAACAGTGTCAAGTGGCCAGAACCCCTGGGAGCTCCAGGAGACTGCACCACCAACCAAAGAATACACATGGAGCAACCCATGGTGCTGGCCGCATATATGGCAGAGGAGGGCCGTGTTGGCCATCAGTGGGAGGAGAGGCCCTTGGGCCTGAGGGTGTTCGATGCCGCAGTGTAGGGGAATGCTAGGGAGGGAAGACGGGAGTGGGTGGCTGTGTGGGAAGCACCCTCATAGAATCAGGGGGAGGGGGTATGGGATAGGGGGTTTCCAAAAGGGAGATGTGGAAAGGGAAAATAAAGTAAATATCCAATAAAAAAAGAAACAAACAAAAAATAGCCAATAGTAAATGAAAGGAAATGTAGTTTTACTCTTTCATTTACTCTTTATTCTTGTGTTTACTCTATTCACATCATAACTTCATACTTGGCTAACTTTATACTTTATATTATATAAAATAAAGCAAATGAATGAGGGTTTCTTGAAAAAGAATTCTTTCAGAAATTTAAGATATTATAGTGTATTTGTTCTTTACTGAAATTTGACATCCTTCAGAGTATCATTTTTGATACTATATTATCAAAGGAGAATTGATAATATGTCAACATCCTACTGATGATTTCTACAAAATCTCTAATATGCATCCTGCTCCATATGTCTTTAAGTCTAGCTTCCAACTGCTTATCTAGAACTCTTGCTGCCTGAAACTAATCAGAAATTCTTAGTCTTATTGCAAATATGTGTTATGCATATTTTCTCTTAACACTTAACTTTAGAAAAAACATATAGTTTAGATTGGATAATTTTATATAACTAATCAAAGAGGTTAAAATCTACAAAAAGAGTAGCTCTTTAATGGATACTAACCAGGCCAAAGTCCTATTGTTGAACCAGAAACATCTAAAGACCCTAGAGAAGTTCATTAAACAACAAATTCAATCTTTGCTAAAATATTCTACTCTTCTCAAACTTAATCTCTACAGTAACTTCCATTTGTATTTTTTAAATTTATCTATTTACATCGGATCACAGCTTCCCCTTTGTCCTCTCCTCCCAAACCCTCCCTCTCATTGCTCCTTCCCCATCTACCTCTCTCTTTCTCCTCAGAGAAAGGGAGGCTTCTATGGACATCAAACAGCCTTGGTATATCAAGTTGCAGAGAAAAGGGTTAGAGAGAGTGCAAGAGAGACCAAATAGCAAGCCAGGCTCCTATGTGGCTGTTGCTAGGTAACTGTTGGGTGGAGCATAGAAGAATGCTAACATGCTAACAATAGGTACTATTTTAAATAAAATGAAAAAATATTTTTCATTCACTAGTTTTCTCATCTCTGTACTAAAGCTCAAAATTAAATAACAATATTATATATAATATACACCCAACTTGGTATCTATCTCACGGGAAGGTACCAAACCCTGACACTATCACTGATGCTATGCTGTGCTTGTAGACAAGAGTCAGGTATAGCTGTTCTCTGACAGGTTCTACTAGCAGCTGACTAAAACAGATGCAGATACTTACAGCCAACCATTGGACTGTGGTCAGACAGCACTATGCAAGAGTTATGGAAGGATTGAAAGAGCAGAAAGGGATGGCGACCCCAACAGTATCAACTACCCCAGACCTGGGAGCTCCCAGAGACTAAGCCACCAACCAAAGAGCACACACAGGCTAGTTTGAGTCCCCTGGAGCATAGATAGCAGAGGACTGCCTTATGTGTCCTCAGTGGAAGAGGATGAGCCTAATCCTACAGAGACTTAATGCCCCAGGGAAGGGAAATGGGAGCACATCCTCTCAGAAGCTAAGAGGAGGGGGGAATGGGATAAAGAACTCTGGGAGGGCTAACCAGAAGGGGACACCATTTGGGATGTAAATAAATAAAATAACGAATTTTAATTTTTTTTTAAAAAATGAAGAAAAAAAAACATTCCCAGAAAGCCAAGGAGAGCAAGCCAGTGTACAGCATTCCTCCATGACCTCTATTTCAGTTTTTGCTTGTGCTCCTGTCTTGATTGCTTTCAGCAAAATCCTTTACACACACACACACACACACACACACACACACACACACACACACACACACCAAAATTATATAAAAATATAAGAATATATTTCATCCCTACTTTCAGTTAAATATTTGTGTGAAATGATCTTCACTTAAATTACCGGAACCTATACCAAATCTGAACAATAATTTAACATGAGCACACCCTGTATTGCATTGGAAAAACTCAACTGAAGCTATTTTACTTATTTTACCGAGGAATTTAGGTTCACTTTAACTCCAAAACTTCTTGAAATTACAACATTCAATGCCAATTCATGGATTTGCTCATTTCACTTTTGTGTTGTAAATATATAACAATTTGGTGTATATGCCCATCATATATCCATATCCATACATGATATATGATTCACAAGCATACATATATCTTAATTATTTTTCTATTGCCACGACAAAACACAATGACCAAGAAAACATATGAAAAAAAGGAAGTTAATTAGGGCTCACAGTTACAGAGTAATAGTGTCATCATAACAGGGAGCATGGCAGCTACCATGAAAGTGTGGATCTGAAGCAGTAGCTGAGAGTTTACATCTGATCCTCAAGTTCAAGCCATAGAGAAGAGAGAGCTATTCAGGATTGGCATGGCCTTTGTAATGCTCAAGCCCACCTCTGTAAGGAGCGGTTAGAGTATTCGCCATTACCAGATGGCGCTGTCACTTTAAGGAAGCTTGTGGTTAGCGCGGGGTGGCTCGCCCGAAGCGCCTGCGCATTAAGGGTGTACGTGACTAATCACTGCCCACTCCCGGGGCGCGCCAATCAGTGGAGGACACGCTGCCTCAGGGCTATATAAGCAGCGCCATTCTGGGGC
>CM052722.1:93143586-93159458 GCA_028551405.1 Uromys caudimaculatus
TTCGCCATTACCAGATGGCGCTGTCACTTTAAGGAAGCTTGTGGTTAGCGCGGGGTGGCTCGCCCGAAGCGCCTGCGCATTAAGGGTGTACGTGACTAATCACTGCCCACTCCCGGGGCGCGCCAATCAGTGGAGGACACGCTGCCTCAGGGCTATATAAGCAGCGCCATTCTGGGGCCCCGGGTTCCTCCTCTATCAATGGCTGAATAAAGCTGAACTGCAGACGGAGCCTACTGCGTGTCGCGTGTCTTCTTGCTGGCGAGAGGCGAGAGGCGCGCCCGACACACCTCTAGTTACATGTCTCTCAAAGGACACAGGTAATCATTCCCAAATTGTTCTACCAGTTGAGGACCAAATATTTGAATATATGATCCTAACAGGGTCATTCTCACTCAAACGGCCACATTCCATGTCCTCGTCCCCATAGTGTTATAGCCATATCAACATGCAAAATATACTTAATCCAACTTTACAAGTTATTATAGTCTTTCATAATCTCACCACTGTTTAAAAGTCCAAAGTCTCATCTGAGACACAGGGTAATCTTTCTCGTTTGTTAATTGACTGAGTTATTTGTTCTCTTTACATCCCTTCTGCAAACTCCCCTCTTCCCTCTCCTCTCCTACCACCCACCACTCCCCTCCTTCACCCCTAAAAAGGGGAAGACTTCCATGAACATAAACCATCCTTGGTATATCATGTCTCAGAGAGACTAGTTATATCTTCTTCCACTGAAACTAGACAAGGAAGCCCAGTTAAGGGAAAGGGATCCAAAAACAGGAAGTATTGCCTAGTTACAGGAGATGGCCAGGTTAGGCTCCATGTTCCCCATTGCCAGGAGTCTTGCCCAGGGTCCCCCTCACAGATTCTGTGATCTTGCTTTGTTCTAAGTTTCTAGCTCATCCCAGAGATGCCTTCACAATCCAGTTATCTCTCCCATAACTCTTTCCCTCTGTTATCCCCTCATCTCATCCCTCTGTTCCCCTCCCCATTTCTCTCCCAGTCCTCTCCTTTCATCCCCTCACACCCATATATATTCTATTTTCTCTTCTCAATGAAATTCAAGTGTGCACCCATTGGGCGCTCCTTGTTGGTTACTTTCTTTGGGTCTGTTTTCTGTAGCATGATTTTCCTGTCTTTATGACTAATATCCATTTATCTTTCTGGATCTGGGTTACCTCACTCAGAATGATGTTTTCAAGTTACATCCAATTGCCTGCAAATTTCATGATGCTCTTGTTTTTAATAGTTGAATAGTATTCCACTGTGTAAATGTACCACATTTTCTTTATCAGTTCTTTGTTTGAGGGACATCTAGGCTGTTTCCAGGTTCTGGCTATTATGAAAAAAGGCTGACATGAACATATTTGAATAAGTTTCCATTTGGTATGGTGGAGCTTCTTTGGGTATATGCCCAGGAGTGATATAGCTGGGTCTTAAGGTAGATCTATTCTTAATTTTCTGAGAAACCACCAAAGTAATTTCCAAAGTGGTTATACAAGTTTACACACCCATAATGTATGTAGGAGTATTCCCCTACAAAGCAATCTCTTAATAGTGACCATTAGTAAAATTTTTAAAAAATTAATTACATACTTTCAATATACCATGTCAAAGAAAATACATTATAACTCCAAAATGAAGTAGTAGAGGCACAGTGAGGAAACACTAAACCAAACAAGAGCAAAACCCTGCAGGACAAACTACGAATCCTGTAGCTTTATGTCCAGTGTCAAAGGGATTGGATGGCTCTCCCTTAAATCTTTGTTGACTGCAACAGACTTCTTTCTCTTGGGGTATTTTCCTTCCCTTGTCTGTAACTCTTCTTGCAAATACCCAATGGCTCTAGAATCTCCAAAATCTTGGGATGTCCAACACAATCCGTATTTCATGTCATTGCTTTATCACGTCATTGCTTCATCCAATGGCCTCTTCTGCTTAACTCTGGAGGAAGATTCTACAGTTCTTTCACCCCCGTATTCTTCAGACTCTAAAGAGGCAGAGCTACACAAATGGATGATGATGTCAGTTCTGCTGCCTGCTTGAGATGAAATCTGACCACTTCCTTGAATTACATTTGCATAAGATTTGATTTGTTGTTGCTCTTTAGGAACAAATAGATAATTTTTTATGTCTTTTCACAAGTTGCAGGATTACCTGGATGGAGTCTCATGCCTGAGACTCCAATATTATATTTCCTGGTACTTTTTTCTCCCCAAACTGTACATTTTAGTGTTTTGTTTGTTTGTTTGATTTTGCATTGCTTGCTGTTTCACTCTAGACTTACTTGAGGATGATCCCTAATAACCAAGCAACAAAATCAGTATGAGTCAGTCTTGAAATCTCTCATGTCAACAAAATTAATCAAAATATCTTCAATTTAGCCTTAGGCAGATTTTTATGACAAAGGCAAAAAGCAGCCACATTCTTTGCCTAAATATTAAAGGAATGGTTTCTACCTCAGTTGCTAATATTGTTTCCCTCTGAAACTTTTTGAGCTAGACCTCCATAATCCATTCTGTTCTCGGCACTATAGTCTACCAAGCTCTTCCTAGGCTGGCCTATTAGGTCCCACTTAACAGTGTTCAACCAGTTTCCTAGTCTAATGTCCCCAAATCTGCATTTCTCCAAACAGTCAACATATCCAGGACAATTACAGCAATAGCCAACTATCTTGTAGCAACTTCTTGGTTAGTTACTTTTCTACTTCAATTGAGAAGTCAACTTATAGAATAAACATTTACACCATTTCAGAATGATGATCATGGTAGGGAACATGGCAATAGATAGGCAGGCATTGAACGGAAGCAGTAGCTGAGAATTTACATCTTAAGATACAACCACAAAGTGGAGGGAGACATAACTCAATAGACTGAGCTTTAGAAACCTCAAAACTCAGCCCCATTGACACACATCCTCCAACATGCCCATACCTCCTAATCCTTCCTAAATAGTTCCACTAACTGGAGACCACATATTCAAACACATGAGTCTGTGGGGGCTATTATCACTCAAACCACCACAGTACATATTTTATTGTTTTCCCTTTCTCCAAAATCAAGCTAAGAACTCTTTGAAATCCATATTGTAGGAAAACTCCTGTCAAGAGAAACATGTATGTCTTCACTATTTGACTAAACTTTCCTGACAAGCCAAGGACCAAGTTTTCTCTAACTCAGCTCTAAGTCTTAACAAATACTGCTGATGGCTGTGCCCTTGTTGATTAATTACATGAGCAGGCAGCAAGGCCTGGAAATTACTGATAGATGCTGAGGATAGCTGAATATGTATCTCAGAGACTTGTGTCACACAACATTGGGCCCTAGATTTAGGATATCCATAAGTAAGTCATTCTGGGTAAGATGCTTACATACCTAAAGAAACTTCAGATGTTACCCACAATTAATAGCATCACAGTCAAACAGCCAATAAAATACAGCAGTCGTGGAGCACACCTAGAGCATGACTGATGGAAAAGGTTTTAGGGCATAAATGACCCTGAGCTGTGAGTCAGAAACTATCCTGGATTTCTATGACTACTATGACTTCTATGATTGTGGTCATTTCCTCTCTATCAGCATCAGATTTTGGGTATCTATAAAACAGATGCAATTTCAAGTTGTCCCATGAACTTAATAGTCTAGAGCACAATGATATATAAAATTGATTTTTTTAAAAATCTCAGAACTCATGCAAAAATTAGAATCTATAGGATTCAGGTGAGCATGTAATTAATTGCTGCTTCAGTGTAGAAGTGTTTAGTATGCACTCAGTTTCTTTCCCTGATATAGGAATCGTGACATATACATTTATATTTCAGGCCCTAACCTAGGCAATGACTTCTCAAACCAGTACAAGCTTTAAAAATATCTGTGTTGATTGATTGATCTAGAAAATGAGAAATCTGCTTACTGATGTGGCCTCACAGCTGTGATGTTGAGATTAGCAAGGTAATATACATTAACTGTGGCACTGCTTTTAGCTTGCTGAATAAGAGATAGTATAAGGGCAGAGTAAATGCACAGATCAGGATCAATTTTCTATTTCCTTCCAAACATTTCCAATGCTCAGCAAATATAGAGTAACATAATGGGGTCTGCTAGTTCCTGTGAAAACCTTTTTTTTTTTTTCCCAAGAAGCCTGGAATTTCTACATCTGGCCATGAAAGGTTAGTTTAAAAGCCTTTCTGGGAATCATAGCTCTGTAGTATTCACCAAGATCACTCTTATGTTTAGGAGGAAAGTGGTCCCCATGTGGTTTATAGTAAAGTACTCCAGAGATGCACTCAACCCCAACCCTAGTCAACAACTTCTCTCATTATAACTTTTCTCTCTCTTAAAAGCCTTCTTGTTGCAACTGAAATTCTTACTTTGAGGGAACTTTGTCTGCATAAGGAGAATGAAGTTTATATAATGAGAAGGAAAGGAAAAACACTACATTCAAGATATTGAGGGAACTCAAGCCCAGATGAAAGACAAGAAGAGGGAAGGTAAAAAGTGAAGAGATCCTTATAAACTTCCTTTCTTTCCCTCTCTTAAAGAAAAAAAATGTAAATGTACCAGAAATAGAATTAAAATGGGGAAGGAAAGCAGGAGAGAAAAATACTTTCTTTTTCTCAAATGAAGCAAAATGATCACTTAAATATGACTTACAAAGCTCACATTTTTCTTTATATTACTTGCTAGATACACAGCCTCATCATTCAGCATTCTGCTTCCTCAGCAGAGTTCAAATTGTTTTCAGTAGGTCTGATACTAGAACCTTAGTATAAACCACTCTCATCTCTAATCTGGTACTTTAATTAGTTTTCTTTAGTTCCATACTTGTCTTTTTCATTCATTTTACAATAGCTCAAATGATTTTTTAAAAATGAGCCAGAGAGTCTAACTCCCTAGCTTAAAACTCTCTAATGGGTTCCCATTGAAAATAAAATAATGGCTGGGGAGACAGACAAATGGGTCAAATACTTGCTATGCAACATGAAAATTCAATTTTAAATCCCAGCAAACCCATCCTCTCCCCACTACTCCCTCACAAAGCAGGCATGGTGGCACTTGCCTGTATTCCAAGCACACAGAGACCCAGACAACTGAATCCCCAAGAATGCTAGCCTATCTAGGCAAACCAGTAAGTTCCAGGTTCAATGAGCAATCCTGTCTCAAGAATATAATGGAAAGTGATAGAGGAATATATCCAACACTGACCTCTGTTCTCCATACATGGATGTATGAACATGCGCACTTGTACTCATACATGTACATACAAAATAAATAAATACATATTTTTTAAGTAAGCAGAATAAAAGTAATCTTTTTCATGCCTGTCTGGAAATTTGCATTAATATTTTCCTTTCCCTTTGAATGAAAGCCACCTATAATCACCTTAATTTCTTCCTTTGAACATTCTGTACTTATTCAAATCTTGAGATATTTGTACTTATTTTTCTGCATGGAAAATGTCATACTATAAAATTGCATTTTAGAACACATTTATTTTCTACCTTCATTCTCTAAATGATAAACCCTATGAAAGACTAAACATTTTCCCCTTTACATTCCATTGTATTCTCATTGATTTAGCCATAGCTGAATTAAGCATTAGCTAGTAAACTTCTATTCCACAGAATGTCCAATTAATGACCAAAGAAGTTAGCAAGTAATGAAAATAAGTGTAGGTAGCTTCTAGGAAGTCCTGACTGAACATGCTATAGTGAATAAAATCCTCTTGATTTTATGGTTTCTTGTTAGAGGGAAAATAAAATTCATTAGTAAATAACTTTGGAGATGTTTCTTAAGACTTGGATTGGTAAAGTTAAAAGCATTGCCATGCTGTCAGGTGGCTGAAAATTACAAGATGTTAATGATTGTATCATCATATAGTTATCCATATAACCCAGTGAATAGGTCATTTTTGGGAGGAATGATGAGAAGAATGACTAGGGATTAGTTAATATTTGAAGGTAACAATCTACCCAAAAGGGGGAATATTCTTCATGAGGTAAGTGGTATGTTGTTAGAGGAGGAAAGAAAATTGTGATTAGAGGAAAGGGAGAAGTTCAAGGTGACACATATGCTCTACTGCATTTTATAGCTGAAACAGAGAGAATATGAAGTTGAAGAACAGTTTAGCTACAAAATGGATTTGTAAGTCAGTCAGTCACACGATCAACTGTTCCTCTTAGAAATATCACATTAAACTAATGAACAATGAACCTCCTACTTATGAACTAAAGTACACACACACACACACACACACACATACACACACACACACACACACACACACACTGATCTATGTTTAAAACTCTGCAAAATTAAATAACTTATAAAACCTTCATGATTATAGAAGGTTTGAATATTGCCCATTTGAAACCAAATTATCTTGGTTTCTCTTTAGCTTGCTTAATAGCCATTCATCATCCATGTAATTGACTATTATCCTCTTGGGTATGAGGTAAGTCTCTTAGAATATGTTAACAAGCCATTGTTGCCTCCACCAACCTAAAAATTAAGACAATCATCAGGTAGTATCTGAGACCTACAGCAGAGATTTCTCCAGTTTTCTATAACCTACCGATGTGATGTTTCCAACAATACATTTTTAAAGTACCTTAATATATGAATTTCTTCTTTTCTAACACTAAAATGTTCATGAAACCATTTTGCCATTGGAACATGGTATTCTGGGCACCTTAAACATTCATGTTCCCAAGCAATGTATACTCATACTTAGTGGAAGAGTAAACTATCTTTTACTCCATTTGAGATGAGAGCTGTGATTCTTGGACATACTCCAGTGAGGATATTCTCATTTATTGTAGAAAGCCTATTTGCACAACTAACTTGCCAATGTCTGATTACTGATTTTGAAGAACCCTGACAAGAATAAAAGATAAATGAACTCTTCCTAGCTTCTTGATTTTCCTCCATCTCGTAGGCTTAATGCCTCTCTCTAACCCTTCCCTTTCCTATCTCAAAAGAATTTCACCTCTCTAAATCTCCCTATATTCTACCACAACTATGTTGATAGCTAATCTAATTCAGAGTAAAATGAGAATACTTACAGGTTTCTCAATCCCAGTTTTATAAACATATTGACAATGCTCCTCCTGATCTAAATCAATGGAAAGTAAATAATGTGGACCTCAAGGGACTTTAGCAGTGACCAGTTTTACTAAAGTTAAGGTCATCTCCAGGAGGAAAACATCCACAGGTTCTTCAGGACGTGCTGTTGAATATTCATGTAGAATTAAGATCTGTTGACTGTGCTATCTATTTAGTTTAAACCTGGATTACAGGCCTTCTCACTACCCAGGATCAGAAAGAGTAATGAAATCTCAGAGCAAAGAAAGTGATTCTAATCCCCCCATATCTATCTGGCTCTTGACATGCCCTCCAAGAAGAAAATGCCTCTCCCTGGAGCACAAGGCTTCTAAGAATGGATTTTCCAGTGTGTCATCTTTGTATCCATTAGGACTAAGATACAGAATGGTTGCTAGGATACTATATATGAATCAGGAAAGAATACATAGCCCAATGTTAGGTACAGAGATGCAGGCTTGAGCCTGTTTTACAAAGTATGCGACGGGCTCTTACTTATTAGAATCATGATTATGATCATTTCCAATAGTTCCTAGCTTGTTCTGGAAGCTAGGTTGCTACTTCAATTGGTAAAGAGTATTTATAATACTATTTTCAAGTAATAATTGAATTTGTGAAAATTGATCCTCATAATTGCTGAGGGACCTATTAATGAATATGAAGGTCTCTGTAGTGTATATGTGTGCATGAGTGTGCATGTCTGTGTGTGCATGAGTACATGTGTGTATGTATGTGCATATCTCTCTCTCTCTCTCTCTCTCTCTCTCTCTCTCTCTCTCTGTGTGTGTGTGTGTGGTATTTTCTCTGACTATTAAATGGTAAGTTCAATTTGGGAATGAAATCACCCTCCATTGATTTCCAGTGTATTCTGCCATCATCCAGATAGCACTTTCAAAGAGTTCTGTAAATGAGATTTGTAGCTGAGGTAATTGCTGCTACAAAAGCATGCAATAGAAGGCAAGCTTTATAACCGCCACTTTCTTCATGTTGTAACTTAACTACCTCCTTCCCAAGTCAAAGATGAGTGGGACTGAAGATGACATTCTTTTTTATTTTCAACCTTGCCTCTTATCTTCTATACGGAATAGGCACTCTAAAAGATCCTTTAAGCTATATCTCACTCCATAATATTAAAGACCTAACTAGAACAGTAATAATTAAGTAAGCAAATTGCTTGGTATTAAATGATCCCTTTGTTCTTAGATTCAAGGACCTACCCTTAAAACTAACAAATAGTAACCAATCCTTTTGCAATAACTTCTTAATGCTGTTAGCTAAGAGAGGGAAAGTATCTCCTTCCCAGGTGGGATTCATTACTTCTGAGTGTAGAGCACTGGTGGGAACAAAAATAAAGTAGCCTACAATGTACTCTCCACAGATAAGTTCTGTCTTCATTTGGTAGTTTAATGACATTTTTGAAGAGCAGCCCCCTCATCCTGGGATACTGCCAGTAAATGAGGCTCCACAGAAACCGCAAGTCCCTATGCATGAATGTCTGTGGAGAACTCATTAGGACACATCTAGACAGGGCCTTCTACACCAACAACATTATAATTGGAACTGTGAGTTGGTGTGGTACCATCCTAGCTTGACACTCTGCCTTTCCCTGTAACCACTTACTCGTATTATAAGTAATTGAAACCCATCTATCTCTCTCTGTATTTCTTATCATCCCTTGCCATTAGAGACTTCCCAAATACCCTATAGGTGGTTATACCTAATACTATACCTAGTATACATTCATTTAATATTTGTATTAAGGGAGTAAAAGAAAAGAAAAATATTTGTATAAAGGAAAAATTTTGTTACCTTAGTAAAATACGAAGAATCAAGTGAGTGTTGTGTCTTTACTGTAATTTGAATAAAGATGTAAGAATCAGCAGTGTCCTTAAAATAAAGCTACGTTTTTCAACATTCCAATACTATCTATTTGTGTGTTTTGTGAGGTTTACCTGTGAAGAGGAAAGGAAAAGTAGAAACTCTAAAAATACAAATTTAACTCTTAAAATAGTAGATAGTAATGAGAATGATTAAAAAAAAAAAAAGCATAGGTGACCGCCAAATGCCTTATTATATTTTCTCAGACACTGATTTCTTTTCCACCTTCACCATTTACTTGCTATGATGTAAGGTCCTAGTATATTCTCCATAGTGTCAGAAATGCACAGGTCAGATTCCTCACAAAATCTCAGCCCTTTGCATTACTTAACAGAGAGCTGTTAACAAGGAGCCATAGCAAATGGAACAAAAATATCATCTTCAAATGTATTTGCCATAGTAAACTTACTCTATGATGAAACTTGCCCAAGACAGGAGGAAAGACCAAGTTCTCTTTCATTTGTTCTTCTGGTATAGCTATAAGGTGCAAGGAAAACACTCCCAGTTCCTGAAAGTCATAGAAGATGACCAGTACAAATGATTCTATTCCCTGTGAAACAAATTGGAGAGCAGTTCAACTGAAGCATCTTCTTCTTTGGGTATGAGGAAGGAGGTAATTTTATTATCTTCTGTTAGATACATTTCATTTTCAACCAGCCACCAAATATCATTCACTCAATATGCTTGACAACCTTCAAATAAAGAAGTGAGTTTAATAAAGCTACTGAATACATAGCTACTACAGAATAAAAAATACAAGGTCAAAAGTAGAATTTTGTGTTGCAAAAGTTCAAGATAAATTTGACCTTGAGTCAGAGTTCTTATTTGCATAACTGTGATATCTCAGATTTTTTGTTGGCATGACTTGTATTTCCCTGATAATATCAGTGGCATCTGCATGTGGACATAAACAAGATGGAGACTCAAATTTATAAATTTATAAGCACGGTAGTTAAGCAACAACACATTGTCAATCTGGAGAAAAAGAGAAACTTCTCATTTCATATGGTATAGTTATTTACAAGTTGGAAAGTAAAAATACAGTAAGTGAGTCCAATTTCAAGATGTTTCAAAATATATTTGGTAGGCAGCTGGTGACTCCTGAGATACTTCCATGGAACCTGCAATATCAATACTCATTTCACCGTAAAATTAAGCTATCTCTTGCTTTTTCCTCTATGTTGATACATTTCACTTATAGTGAAAAAGCAGTAGTGATAAAATTACTGATTCTTTAACACAAACTGTGAATGTGGCACAAATTATATAAGTACTATATAAGTACATGCTGTCTATAATATGAATAATAGACACTCGTCAACACACTTGCATTGTATAAGACATACCTCAAAAAAGAGAGCTTTTGTCTATACAGATAATCTTATACCTGTAAGAAAATGTTTCTGAGGTTGTCAAACATGTTTGAATTTTATGAATCTTTCATGTCACAACAGGAACCTCAGATACAGTCTTCTCTACATTAAAGAGCAGTTAATAAATGGTCACAGTTATGCTAACAGAGTTACTCTTAATAATTAAGCTATTAACATGCATAGTTGCTATGGATAATAACCAAAGATAGCCCAAATGTTTATACAGGGAATATCTATTTTAATTTCTTTACATGGAAGCAGAAGAGCTTAATCATTAAGAACAGATCTGCTTCCAGACAGAGGGAATGTAAATGGCAGTTTGGTGTATCTTACCAGGGACTTTGTGGACCAGTTCCTCATGTTTTTTCATCCAAGGCCTGGGGAGATTAAATAATTAAGTAAATTGGTAGGTACAGACTGCTTAGAACAGTGCTTGACACAGCGTCATGCCAACATCAATCACTCATGTGATATGTGAAGTCTTCAGACAGCTATGGCATTAGTATAGACACTTGAGGTGAATTTTCAGAGACCAACAATATGATTTTAGATCTAGTTTGTTCATGTCTTAGAATGAGAATCATGGTGCTGGGGATATAGCTCAGTGTTTTTCTAGAAAGAGTTGGGCTCTGGATTTAACACTCAGGTCTATGTAAACTAAAACAGTGTTACTTTTATGCTGATTAGTCGACATTTTTGTTGAGCTTTCCACATTTGAAAGAGTCTTAATTTTATAGGGGAGGGGACAAGCTCTATAGCCATTAATGCATAATGATTTCCTCTATCACAAGCTTCACATATCTAAGGTATGACCTGATTCTTTCCTCTACAACGTAATTTCCTAAATGTTGTTTCAAAACATCCACTAATTTTACCAAAATGCTTTAATTTCTAGAACTGTCATGAAATCATTAAAATAAAACTAAATTCAATACATTCTTTAAAAAGACAAGTGAAGAAAGACCTCTGGGGTGTTGTGAATATTCTATTTTTGACCTGGTTGGTGGTTATGCGGGTATTTGCTTTGTGATAATTTATTGAGCTGTATATGCATGTTTTGTGCACCTCTCTGTATGAGTTCTCCTTAACAATAACAAGAGATTTAAAAGGAAAATGAAAGAAATATGAAAAATCTAAGAAACCCCTGCATCTTTTAGGAAAATATTCAATGCTGTTACAGTTTTCTTTATTTCTTAAATCATGGATTAGGTTAGGAAACCAAATTTTAAACCGATTAGCAATTCCTGCTTTATACCTAGACATAGTTTTCTGTCATAAAACCTTACTTTGTTCAAGAAGAGATCTGACTTTATGGTTTTAAAACCCCACCCAAACAGGTAGCTCATTTCCAGAAGCCTGCCTCAAGACAAAGCAGAGAGAGGGGCACTGCAGTTTTCCTAGTTGTTCCAACAATAGCTAAAGCTGGCATAGTCTGTTTCTTCCATATTGTCCTTGGTCACTGAGATAGGTAGTTCTTGTCTGAGCTGGGTACCTAGGATTAACACCATCTGGCTGGGGAAACTGTTGATTTTGACTCTCCAAGGCTGACTTAAGCCCTCAGCAATGCTGACTTTGAAGTCCAGTAAGATGATGTGTAAATAGCAAACGACAGCTGGCATTTGCCTAGTATCTATCCATGTAAATCCATTAAGAAATTCATTTAATACTTCGATAATTTTACCATCCTCTTTGATCGTGTTTTCTATTTCATCCTGTAATGTTCTAACTTCTGCCTTGACTGATCTCTGCCTTTCACACCTCTGAGAAACTGTATATTTTAAAATTACAGTTCTTTGGAGGGAATAACTACATTTTTTTGGTCAATGTTCTTTTCTCATTACCCTTCATCATTGCTTTGGTATCTTGGACTTACGTTTTGAGAAAAAGACTTTAGTCAGACTTATTCCATGAGATGTGGTCTTTTATAATATGACTTGTATATGTCATATCATATCCGCTGGACCTGTCACCATGAAACTCATACATATGATTAATATTTCTAGCCATACACATTATTTTAAGATTTTAAAGAGTAATCACACTATTCAAACAAACAAACAAACAAACAGAAAATATTTAGACAGGATCAAACAATTTATATTTGTAAGATAGGTCCCAAAATGACAATTAAAAAAAATGTGTAACATCAACAGAAATGAAAAATGAGAACCTTCCAAAATAACTGTAAAATAATGAAAGCACAGGCTAAAAGTGTAGCAGTGATATTGTCCAGAACCTTAGGAATGAATAGAACTAATAATTGCAGTAATCCAATGAAAATTTATTAAAGAAAAATACTTGATATTAATAAGAACATTGAATACTATGGTGTTTTAAAATTGATACATTCCTCTCTTCTCCGCTAAGCTCCAACTAAAACTCAACACTGTACCATCATAATGAAAAGCAACAGCCTGGTAGCACAGAAAGTGTTAGAATAGCATTGAACCACTTTCAAAACTCCCAGAAAAATGTAATTACCGACCTGTCCAGTGATTTCTTGGAACATCCTACATTCAAGTCTTATTCTTACTTGATATAATTCAGCAATCACTTGGCACACACAGTCCTTTGTTGGACGGGAGATGCTGAAAACTATTGTTGGCAATTGTTTAATAATGAGGCTACTGGATATGACATATAACTTGAAAGAATAAACTCCAGAATTTTGAAACCCATCAGCATCTTTACAAAGCTCCTATATCATCCCTGGAAACTACAAAATCACATTCACATGTGTGTACATCTCTAAAATCATGCATACATTCACAAAAGATCTTAATATATTCTATTCCATTACTCAGTCTGACCAGAAGGTTATTTATAGAAGGAATTATATACTGTGTACTGAGTGTTGAAAATATGGTCAAATTGCTACAGAGACTCAGTTTTGGACAAGGTGCTGAAACCCTTCAGTAAAATAAAGAATAGTATCTACCACACATGGTATTCATTCAACTATGTAATCATGTTCAAAACAATAAATGTGGGTCCTTTCATATCACAGGAATGAATCTACTCAAAATGTTTCAAAAACCTATATGTACCAGATAAAACAATATAATGATTTGAGAAAGGAAAACATATCTTTTTTTACACATTGTGTTACTCAAATTTTCTTAGATATGATATTAAAGCACAAGTGACCATAATAAAATTATCTTTCATAAAACACCAAAACACATTTTGTTTCAAATCAGATCATCAAACATATGAAAATACAATATACAGAACTGAATAAAATATTTGCACATTACAAATATGGTAATGGATTTATACTTAGAACATGTTAAGAATTATCATAACTTAATATAAAAGTCAAAAATGAAAAATGGATAACTTATATCATTTGTACATTGTTATAGCAAATATTCTAGGTTGTACTACATGCTTGACTAGTGGAAAAGAAACCAGCTCCACATGCCAAAAGGACATGTGCAAGCAAAAAAAAAGAGATTCAGAAGCAGAATTGGGTGTCATAGAGTTAAAGGGCTTTCTGAAAGAGCAAGAATTCCCCCTCCTACTATTGAAGACCTAATCAAATCTCTATATGCCCCACCTCTGAACATTTCCATCACCCAAGGATGTTCGGACCACATATGTGGCAGAGGATGACCTCAATGGCCATCAGGGAGAGAGGAGAGGCCCTTGGGCCTGAGGGTGCTAGAGGCCCCAATAAAGGGGAATATCAAGGTGGGAATAGGGGGATGGGTGGGCGGGTGGGTGGGAGGTGGAATTCCCTTATAATGGTAGGGATGGGGAGGGGATAGGGGGCTTCCAAAGAGGAGACCCAGAAAAGGGGAAGCATTGGAAATGTAAATAAAGTATCAAAAATAAAATAAAATTAAAAAAAAAGGATATAAACTCTATGGAAATCAGTATGGAAGATTCTCAAAAAAAAAAAAATGTAGAAGTAGACCTACTATAGAAATAGGCAAACCACTCCTGGTTTTTTTTTTTTGTTTTTTGTTTTTTTTTCCCAAAGTACTCTCTCTTAGAGTTTTTATTGCTTGGATAAAAAGTATAAACAAAGTTAAAAATAAATTAATTATTTTTTTAAAAGTATAACCAAAAGCAACTTGGGGAGGAAAGGGTTTTATTTCAGTTTGCGGATCCAAATCAGAGTCTATGGACATCAGGGCAAGAATTCAAGCAGAGAAGAAGCCTAAAGACACTAACTGGAACAGAAGCCAAATAAGAGCACTACTTGCTCAGTAGTGCTTGCACAGTTTGTACTCTTATACACCACAGGACCACTTGCCAAAGGATGACACCACCCATAATGGGCTAGGCCCTCACACATCTATCACTAATAAAGAAAATGTCCTACATCTTTGCCTACAGCCTGATCTTGAAGGCATTTTCCCAATTAAGAATACTTTCATGATGACCCTTACCTTATGTCAAAGTGACATAAAAAATAGCCAGCACAGACTCTAATTCAACCTAGCACAGGGAAAATTGTTTAACAATGTTTATTGCAGAACTTTCTTCAATAAAACATAGGTTAATAATCAGAAGAACAGATAAGAGAATATGAGACACACACATTGGAATTTTCTGAGGTAAAGAATAATGAAGTCATATTATTTTCGGGAAAATGATACTAGAGATAATCATATTACACGAATTAGACAGCCTCTGAAAGGCAAATACGTTTTCTCTCAACTAGGATTCCTGGATTTTATAGAGTCACATAAAATGACATGGTGTAAGTGATATTGTCTAGGGAATAAAAGGTACAAATGTAAGGGGACAGTGGTAAGAAAAGGAAGACTGGGAGGTAAGACAGTTGAGTAGATATGCTCAAGTACAATATACACTACAGAACTCTTAAAAATCAATAACGAAATCCAATAAAGGTTCTACCATTTCTCAATATTGCCACACCAGGTACAAAGCTGCTATCACATGAACAAATCATACTGAATGCAATAATAATATGGTTTGAATTTCTCATTTGAAGATGAGAAAACAATCAATAAGCACAAACAAAAGCACCATAGATATACCTCAAACCTTATGACAAGTGAAAGAATATAATTACAAAAGACCAAATACTATATGGTTCCAGCTATATGAAATGCTCAGAATAGGCATGGCTATGGAGACAGAAAGTATAGTAATGGTTGCTAAAGGCTGAGGAGCATATGAAGTACAGTGGAGAACTCATAAGTCATATGTGGTTTATTTTTGGTTAATAAAAATGCTTTTAAAAATGATATGATAGTTTATATCGCTGAATAATATAAACTATTTAATTTAAAGTGAGTAAATTTGTGGTATGAAAATTATATCTTCATGTAGCCATTAGGACAGTATACTAGATGATCATCTTGTAATTTACTAAAAGCAATATCAACAAAGACAAGAAAAAATTAAATCCACATGTTTCTAAGTAATAGAGATGGTAGTAACACACATAGGCAAATGTTTCTTTTGTGTGTGTGTGTGTGTATGTATATATATATATATATATATATATATATATATATATATATATATATATATATATATATAT
>CM052722.1:93159958-93259580 GCA_028551405.1 Uromys caudimaculatus
ATCCATGAGCATGGCAGATCTTTCCACCTTCTGAGGTCTTCTTCGAGTTCTTTCTTCAGCGACTTGAAGTTCTTGTCATACAGATCTTTCACTTGCTTGGTTAGAGTCACACCAAGATACTTTATATTGTTTGTGACAATTGTGAAGGGTGTCATAAAGAGATATTGACTATTCTAAATAGCTTGTAATTCATTGACCAACTTTTAAAATGTAATTTCCTACCTAAAGCTAATAATTAATTTGTAAACAATGCAATTTGTGTTTTATATTTTCCTTTTCTCTGATTTTAAGTATTATAAAATCAAGATTATATTTCTTGCATTTACCTATACTATGGTATTTTGAGGCAAATGATATATAATCTTTATTTACTTATGGTTATGTGTGAGATTTATGGCATAATCATTTTCATGTATTTTATGATATTCCTAATATACATATCATGATATTCCTAATATACATATACATGGTATTTATTATTAATTTACACATATTATTTATGGATTTCCCCTTATAAGCAATGCTTCCATGAACATTCATGTACGTGAAACTATTTTTTGTTATTGTGTATGGAAGCTGTACCAATTCATACTTTTAATAGAGGTGATAATAATCCTTATCATACTATGGCTTCTTCCAGTGTGGACAAATTTGTATTTCCTTTCATTTGATTTGTTTTGAAGTGGTGTGTATGTGTGTTTTTAGCTTGAATTTCTACAAAACAATGTAGTTTCCACAGTAACTAAATCTACACGCTAGTTAGACATGTACAATACTTAGGGGCAACTATTTACGGTCCCTGGCCAACTCCTCATTATACTTTTCACAAGTAGTCATAAGTAGCAAGGGAATGGATATTATATTTTCTGACCAAGAACTTAATGAATTCAACTATGTGAAAGCCATCCTGATTTTAGGCCTATAGTTGAGTCCTTTAAATTATTTTCTCATTAATTTTGATTCTCACAAACAATTGTACTTGAATTTAGCCAGTCATGTTTCTCTAGTCTCAACTCACACAGGAGACCACAGGAAGCTTAAAGAATCATTCCCATTCACACCAATGGATTTTCACAAAGCCAAAGACATAAAACAATTGAGAGTTGAAGTCAATCTGTATCTATCAAACCTTCACATTCTAGTGAAGCAAGTAGCAGGTTAAGAGACAAAAGTGACTTGTTCAATGTCCTATAGTCAGTTTGTTGATTATTGAAAAGTGCAAGTCAAATCCATTCCCTTTTCTTCCTTCCTTCCTTCCTTCCTTCCTTCCTTCCTTCCTTCCTTCCTTCCTTCCTTCCTTCCTTCTTTTCTTTCTGCTCACCAACCCCATCCAATGAAAAGTGCCACATGAAAGAATAGATGGAAGTATATGCCACAGGCATGGAATAACATGGAAGAGAGGCCTAAGGCACAAGATGAGAGGCAGAAATGATCAGGTCAAGAAGGCCATGCCTTGAGTTTATGTCATCACTGAGGGGTGGTCTATGCTTGAGATAATCAACCCTCAGGCTAGAATGGCCAATGTAAGATATTGCTTTCAAATGGGGCACTTGTCAGCTCTAGAGTAGGCTGACAGCCACCTTGACATGGGCTTCCAAAAGTCATTGTTCTAAAGCAGGCACCATTGCACTTGCTGAAAATATCTCAGCCAGATTACCATGCCCTTAATTAGCTGTGCATGATGGCAATCAATTAAGGATGGCATAAAAGCAAATGGAAATAATGCAACTCTCATTAGAGATTTCTCATTTGTTATATGAGTCTGTCTACTGGTTGAGATCCCATTAAAGCAAGCTGGGGCCTATTATTCAAGCCATTTCAGTAGAGTACAGGGTTATCTTTCCCTTTGACATTTATTGTACCTAGCATAAAGGTTAAAAACAATTATGTTCACTAGATTATTTATTATCTTATAAGATTCAAGCAGAGTCATTATGTTTATTTTCTTCTCCTTATCAAAGCTAGTGAAGAAGAATCATTTTAACGAGTTTGAGATAAATATAAAGGAAATCCTGCTTTTGCTTTCCTTGTGCTCAGAAAGATAAACCTGGAAATAGTGATACTTATTAAAAAACCACAGTTGAGACTTATCATTCATCATTTGCGTGCTGTTGCTACTTCACATGCTTTAGGCCAGCTCCCATTGACTGAAAGAGTCATATCAGCATAGTCAGGAAGGCACAAACATATGAGCAAGAAAGCCCCAATCTGGGAATTAGGGAGATCTTGTTCCAAAAGCCTCATGCTTTTAGCAATTGCTTGCATGACTTTGACAACTCTATATCCTTCTGATACATGGGATGAAATCTTTGGTTCTTCAGTCTTTCTTATACTTTTCTAAAACTTCAGCAAACTCTATTAGTTATATATTCATAACAAATTCCATCTTACCTCCTCCACTGGTACCAAGATGGCAGAGAACATTAGTAATCTGAAAAACTGTAATACCATGAAGAATTTAAGAATACCAGAACATTAGACAGTATTTATATGCATTCACCATACTCTCCCTTATAAAAAAACAGAATGTGAATTCTCTGTGAATTCCATCATAGTATCTCACATGTTATAAATTTACCAAGGAGAGACCTCTACCAAGTTCAGTAGTTGTAAAAAAATTATATTTTTGACTTTGACTTTAGTTTCTGCAAATTAAATTCCAATCCCTTTGAAACTCCATGCTTGATAAGAGTTACTTCTTTCACATGAGATCTTGGCTACTACACAGCCCAACATTGTGATTTGGAATACTCAGTGTCCACTCTGACTTAGGACATGATAGAAAATACAGTGCAGACTCATGGTATTAGATACATGTCTCAAGAACTTCTAAACTGTGTGAGTTATGGCTTAATGTGAAATGATACTCCTCCATATGTATTTCAACATTTGGTCTCCAATTGGTTAAACACTTTTGGAAGCTGTGGACCCACAGGGATGTGTCCTGAGGATGCATTCTAGACTTCAAGCCCATCTCTTCTTTCTGAACTTCAAGATATAAACAGGCAATACTAAAAGCTTCGACTGCCATGGACTGAGAGTTTTCAGATATCATGTACTGTTGGATCAGTAATTTCTTTTCCACTTTACTTGAGATTATCAAGCATTCTTTTATAACAATAGAAGAAACAACTAATAAAATGGTTAGTTGCATAGAGAAGCAACCATGGAACTCTTGTGAAACAGACAACGGTCTGGATGGGCAATATTGATAAACATTGAAGGTGACTAAACAAAACTGTTTATTATTCTATGAGAAAATCCATATTTACAACTTTGTTTGACATTTTCACATGCATCTTTTCCTCAGAATGATTTTAATTTGTATTATTTGCTGCTATAAATGATACAATTAAATATAATAATTTTGAATGAATTCTATGGGTGTTTCTAGCACATTATTGAACCTGAGTGTGGTTTTGAGACCTCACCACCATACTTGCTGTTGGTAGCAGAAATAAGACAGGTCAATATTCTCTTAGACTCTGAAGCTCACTATTCTCTTGGTCAATGACAGGGAACAATTCCCCTTTATAGTTCCTAGGATGTCCTACCCTCACAGTAAAATTTCCAGGTTTTCTTAATAAAAGACTTTGATGTGTTAATCTTCCAGATTTTACTAGTGGTAAATTTTTAAATACCACAAAGATGCAGAATCACATCAAAGAGAATAGTATGCCCACAAAATCAACTATTGGTATCTTGAGGTCCTAATGTTAAAGGTCAAAATATGAATATTCTTACTCATAATCGCAAAGGGAGGGTCTTATGATGTGTACCAGGCATTACTTGTTCAGGAACATACAATGAAGCATGTTTAGATACACAGAACACCCTTCTCTTTCTCCAGTTTCATCAATCTTTTTCTCCTTCTTTTGTTTTCTCTCTCCTCTATCTCTTCCCCCTCTTCATCCCTCCATATCTTATTTTTTAAATCCCTTGGGTAACTTAAAACACTACATTAATAGAAGAAGGACTGAGTTGTTTGGGTAGTCTAAACATTTTTAAGTATTTACTATTTAAAATGGCTGTCAATTTTGAAAATTTGAGTAATGATATATCAAACTGAACATCCTACATACATTAAAATTATAAGTGGGGCATTTTCAGTGACATAAATGAGTCCAACTTGCTATTTAAAAAGCAGTGTAGAAATTTTATATATAATGTATCAACTATGTTTACATTTATTTACAGAATGCATATAAACTGAAGAAAGTGTATAAATTATTATTAGTGATTTTCTCTGCTATTAAAGTTATTAGTAACCTCCATTGTTATATTTTTCTGCATCTTCAAAACTTGCAACTTGCATCATCATTAGAACAAATAGTTTATAAAAGAATACATCACTCATTAGTACCATGCACTCTTCTCATCTGATGTGGTGTATCTCAGAGCTTAATGTATGATTGGCAGTCATTTGAGCATCTGTTCTTTGGGGTTCAAGGTTATCCTATCTCTTTCCTGTTGACTATCTATCGCATCCTATGAAGACCAGTATAGTATCTGTACTTCTTCAGTAAGTCTATGCTGAATTTTTGTATCTGTAGTGAAGAAGGACAATTATGTTTCAAACCACAAGTTTTCTCCTTCCTCCATACCTACATTCCTCCAAGAACTTCCCTGCTGCCCAACTGGCCTGAATCAATCTAAGATGACTACTTTTCAAGCTACTTGGTGGAGAACATTATAAAGAAGATAGGAAAAATGTAGTGCTTTTATCACTAAACTAAGTGTTGGACACATTTTTTACTCATGATAAAAGCAACGTATCTCCCCGGAGTGCCCAGTTACTTTCTTCCTCACTACTCAATTAACAGCATGTTAAGCATCATTTCTGTAATGTCAGTCCTGGAGCTCCCTGTGGTATCCAAATCCTTTCCATTTACACAAATGCCAAGTCATATTGCTCTATTTCTTGAAGTGGCTCAAGTAGAGCTTTGTTTACTGCTATGGGAAGCAATTCTCAGCCTTTCTTATGACCCCTTGTGGTTTCTAGCCCAGACAGCAGCCTCACACTTACATACAACATTGTCTATCTGCAAGGTCCTCTGTACCCAGAGAGATTTTCTGTCTTTTAGAGTTCTAACCAACTATTTGACTGAAACAGAGGCCACTTTCCATCAGTTATATGAATGATTTCACAAACTTTCCAGCAAATATTTGTTACTTATCTGTCACCTCTCCTCTAGAGAAATGACCAAATTATAATGCCTGTTTGTACATCCCTTTTTGAAGAATATGGCAGTGTTTAGGGATATAATCAGATAGCTGGTGAAACTCTTTCCATAACACCACTCTGTAAAGTCAGTTTTAGATACTTTATGGGGGGTAGACCAAGAGAAAAGAAAACAGAAAGCTCCTTTGTTCAACACTCTGAAAATCTGATAATCTAATTGCACATAAATTCATAAATACAAGAGAAAAGCTGAAAGTCCTCAAATAACTGCAAAATATATATTCAATGTATATTATAAGGAAATGTGTAACGAATGACTATGGAACTAATCAGGACCAATTTCCTGGAGAGGGGACTCTGTAGGAAGAATTTTAACAGCAAAGGGAATATGGTATGATAGTAGGGTCTCATTAGTTATCTAGAAATCAGTTGTGAGCAATAATTGTTGTTACCCACTCTGCTGTAGTAGAGTGGCATAGGTCAAGAAATGGCCTGACATCAAGAACAAGTCTGTTAATCTTCCAGAACTTGTAGCTAAGCAGTAAGCTTTAACCTATATTGTATAGACATAACAAAGTTTCTTAAGGATAAAAGAAGTCCCCGGGTCCCAAAAGAATCATCTGAAGATTTTTAGAAAACCATTGCCTCCTTGTAATTCACAATTTTTAATGAGACTTCGCCCCTCTCAATTCATGTACGTATTAACTGTGTGTGCGTCCCATGATTCTGACTCTTCAAGAGCAAACTTATACTCTGTTTGTGAATATGCCTATACAACTATTGTTAATGACAGACAAAAACAGCCAGCTCCTTGATTTACAACTTCACATTTGGAATGTCAAGATGACTCAGAAGGTACAGACACACGATGCCAAACCCAATGACCTGAGCTCAAACTCTGTGGTTGAATATGAGTGAAGGGGAGAATTCATACACACACACACACACACACACACACACACACACACACACACACATACCACATACATGCACTTAAAAATGAACAAACAAATGCAAAATATATCAAATGGCTGAGAAGCACCTAAATAAATGTTCAACATCCTTAGTCATCAGAAAAATGCAAATTGAAAGAACCCTGAGATTCTACCTCACACTAGTCAGAATGGCTAAGACCAATAACTCAGGTGACAGCACATGCTGGTGAGGATGTGGAGAAAGAGGAACACTCCTCCATTTGCTGGTGGGATTACAAGCTGGTACAACCACTCTGGAAATCAGTCTGGCAGTTCCCAAGAAAATTGGACATAGTACTTCCTGAGGACTGAGATATACCACTTCTGGGCGTATACCCAAAAGATGTTCCAACATATAACAAGGACATATGCTCCACTATGCTCATAGCAACCATATTTATAATAGCCAGAAGCTGGAAAGAACCCAGATGTCCTTGAACAGAGGAATGGATATAGAAAATGTGGTACATTTACACAATAGAGTACTACTCAGCTATTAAAAACAATGACTTCATAAAATTCTTAGGCAAATGGATGGAACTAGAAAATATCACCCTGAATGAGGTAACCCTGTCATGAAAGAACACACATGGTATGCATTCACTCATAAGTGGATATTAGACCAAAAGCTCAGAATATTCAAGATACAATTCACAGACCACATGAAGCTCAAGAAGAAGGAAGACCAAAATGTGGATGCTTCAGTCCTTCTTAGAAAGGGGAACAAAATACTCACGAGATCAAATATGGAGACAAAGTGTAGAGCAGAAACTGAAGGAAAGGCCATCCAGAGACTTTCCCACCTGGGGATCCATCCTGCATACAGTCACCAAACCCAGATTGTGAATGTTAAGAAGTGCTTGCTGAAAGGAGCCTGATACAGCTGTCTCTTGAGAGGCTCAGTCAGAACCTTACTGATACAGATGTAGATGCTTGCAGCCAACCATTAGACTGAGCACAGGGACCCCAATGAAGGAATTAGAAAAAGAACTGAAGGAGCCAAATGGGTTTTCAACCCTATAGGGAGAACAACCATATCAACCAACCAGACCCCCCCAAGATCTCCCAGGGACTAAGCCACCAACCTAGGAGTACACATGGCTCCAGATTCATATGTAGCAGAGGATGGCCTTGTCAGGCATCAATGGGAGGAAAGGCCGTTGGTACTATGAAGGCTGGATAGGTGCCCTAGTGTAGGGGAATCGAGGGTGGGGAGACGGGAGTGGGTGGGTGAGTGGAGGAACACCCTCATAGAAACAGGGGAGGGGGGATGGGATAAGGGGTTTCCAGGAAGAGGGAAACCAGGAAAGGGGATAACATTTGAAATGTAAATAAAGAAAATATCCAATAAAAAACAATATAAAAATATTTTTGGGCAGGGAAATCGATGTAACTTCCAAAATATTATACATAGGTTATTGCTGTTGTCATTGGTTGTTTCCCCCAAAATTGAAGGTAAGTCCCTATTGCCAAGTACAGCATGTACTTTGGACCCAGGAAGTCAGGGAATCTGAGCTGAATCTGACCCAAAAATCTTCTCCCGGAAGACATAGTACTAGAAGATGCTATGCATGATATCAAGGGAAGAATGCTAATAATTCTACACAGCTGTGATGCATATAAACAATAACAACAACTAATATGAAATATATATATGTCTAATGGGGCAATAGTGGCTATCATATCTTGGTGGTAATTACTGAATATCCAATATATCAACAGAAGGGAAATGTATAATTGTGTGTGTGTGTGTGTGTGTGTGTGTGTGTGTGTGTATGTCTGTGTGTCTGTGTGTTTAACAAATAATAATTAAAGAAAAAATGGCCCTGAACTTGAGATGGTTTGGTGGGAGCACAGTAGGATTTACAGAGAGGAGAGGAATAAAAAATATAGGTAATACTTTAATTAAAATAAAGTACTTTTAAAACTCCATCCATATATTCATTGTTGTATGGTAACCTTAATTTCAAATTTTTACAGTATTTCTTTAAATGACTTTCTAGAAAGTATATACAATTTAGCAATAACTCAGAAAATTACATGCTTAATAGTAAAAAGAAAATGGGAGTGTCAGGAGCTGTAATAACTTTATGAAAAAAAACTTCTTTAAGTTTTTGAACAGAATCTAAGAATCTAAGAATTACATATTAATTATAGATGATTAGGTTTTTTATTCTAGGCATTGAAATTTGGGTAAGATTCATGTGCACTGTGTTTTGGGTAGACTGCCCCCCCCCATCATCTCATAATTGTCATAGGTACCAAAAGAAATATTAATGTCTTGTAGCAAACTTATTTAAAAGATTACAATTATTTTATATTTGTTATTGTTTGCTCTTCCCCTAGCCAGAATATCCTGATATAATGGATGGCTCTAAGCATTCTATCAGTAAACATATACTCAAGGTGAACAGATACAAGTGCATACATTGAAGAATTATAATATTATCGGTCTTAACATATATGCTGTTGAGCATCTGCCAAGGGAATTTGTAGCCCACATCATTTTATTTGGTCTGGGACAATAATCTCATTTAGCTGTGAAGGCAATATTTTTAAGAAAAACTAAGGTAGACAGCTGACAATTGTGGAGAAAAACTCTCTGAAGCTAATACTAGAGTGCTTTCCAGGCCACAGACCGAATTTTAGCCTCTGCTCAATGTGCCACCACTCTAAAGGACCCTTTAGCTCAATTGAGATTATGAGGCTGAATCAATATAAATGTACCCTGAGTAGTGGGCAGAAGGGGGGAAAAAAAGAAAAAAAGACCCAAAAGATTGCCAGTGTGTCAGAATTTATTGTGTGTTCCTTTTATGAACAAAAGGAAAGAGAGAGACAATCCATTCTTTGTCCCACAAAATGTACATATCTTGATATCATTTCTTAATTCTCACAGGTCAATTTGTGTTTTTACTTATGACAATGGCTGTTGGGATGAACATTGCTTTAAGCCAGCAAATTGGTTTATTTATGTTTTATTTCCCCCTGAAACCATACAAAATGAACACATAAAAACATCTTTACCTTTGAGCTGTATAAAGCTTTTGTAATCAATACTACAGGAAATGCATGGGTTCATCATTTTTACTATTTAAAAATATTCATATAATTAACATTGAAAAATTTGCTTGTGAGTTTTTTGCATGAGTTCCAGACCTGCACAAGGCCCATGCAAATGAAATTATTGAGAATCTGTTTGCTGGATTTGTTTGAAACAGTGTTCTGGTATCCTTCTGGAAAGGAAAAAAAAAATGCTTTCGTTATAGTGGCAATAGAGCTTCAGTCTCTGGGAGGTGAGCCCAGTAACATGACAGAGGCCCTAGTAATCACTTTTCTGTGCCAACTCATTTGATTTTCACAACCAATCTTGAGGCAATTAAGGCAGAGCATAATGGTCTTCATTTCAGGGGTGAGAATAAAGAGAGAGGAAGTGATTTGCCTAAGGCTATACAGCTGCTTATTGGTTCAGACAGCCCTCTAGCCTAGGTCTTATGATTCCCACATGTTGCTTATGTCAGCACACATTTGCCTGGCCAGTTTCGAGAAGTGCCTCAGATGAGCTACGCTATTGCTAGAAATTAGGAGTACTTCCATCAGTCAGCTGCACTGACCTTGCTGTAGGGATGAATAAATTCTTCAGGATGCCTTGTATCTTGTCTGTGTTGAGAGTCTTACAAATGGTCTAACTAAAATAAATCAGGAAAAGTTAATGTGCTGACAACTTGGGACTCAGGTGATTTGTAGGAATTTTCCAATCCTACATGTCTCCTTCCTTATTTCTCCTTTGTCACCATTCATTGTTTTCTGGTAAAAATAAATATCTCGATTTCTTCATTTTTGTCTTACACCACCTTCAGTTGTGTGCCTCAGTATTATCATTCTAAAAATTGTATAATTTCTACCAGGTACATTGGCAAGTCTTCCCTGTCTCCACCCTTTTCTTCTTCTACAACAAAAAATAAATTCTAATTTGTCAACTTCTATTGCTACTGACAACTGATAATTCCACATCCAGACTGTAATCATTTCAAGGAACCTAGAAACCTCCCTGAACATTTGAATTTTGAAATTTGTTAATCTAAAAATTCAGTTCTCTTTTTCTTATGATTCCTGACGTTCCTCCTCGAGAGTAGCGATTATATTTCATTTTCACTTGCAGCTGCTGACAAGTCAGCCATATAAGAGCTTAAATGTAAAATTGCACTGCAGAATAAGTAACACTTTAGAGAAGGATGGGAGTCTGATATGTAAGCAAAATTAGAGAATATTGTATTTCTCATCCATATATACCTTCCAATCAGAACTATAAAATGTTGTTACTCTTTTATCCTATTGTCTGATAAGTTGAGATATAAAAGTAATTAATATAATAACCTAGCATAATAGTTGAACACTACCCAAGACATATTAATTCTTAAAATATACCCTTGAGGTTGAGAACTGTCCTTGTCCATTTCTTGACCTTCTCATAAATAATTCAGTTCTATAAAAATAAAGAGTATCTTGCCTATTTATAATAATCCCTGAGATTTCTGAAGTCACACAGTCATCAAAGTTGGCATACAGTGTAACAGCTATGTGGAGACAAATCATAAACCTAAATCTCTAGAATGATAGAAGTCTATTCTTTGAAGTACATACACTATGTTTATTTCTTGACTTGCAGCAAAGTTACAGGATATAGAAACAAAGAAAACTAATCAGAGACAGATGCTCCTAGAAGCTCACATTTTTAAAATAAATTCATATTAGTAGTATGATAGGCATTGCTATAGTAATTTATATGGTATCTTATGAATGCAAAAAATGACAGAAAAATCCAATTAGATAACAGACTTAGCAAATGATTTATGGCTTGATACACGAGTTTTTACAAACAAGAATTTACTAAGTAGAAAAGTGGGTGAAGATGTACCATGGTTCGTAGTCACCAACTATAGTGATGTGTTCATGGATCAAACACTTCACCCATGTTCGGTGCTATTATAGATTACATCAGTGACAGAGTAAATGAATATGATGGGAAGAGTCATTTCAAGAGCCTTATGTCTATAATGAGTGTTCAGTATTATATACTACACGCCGGTGTATGAGTATACCATTCTGTAGCAATATTTGTATTATATATATATTTTTTATTTTATATTTTTAAAAAAGCACTCTCACTTCCAAATGAAGGAAATTCTAGAAGAAAACAATTAAAAGATGAATCATAAATCCCAAGTTGTCAAGTACCTGCTCAGAGCTATTGGTTCCTGAAACAAACTAACAGTGCTGAAGAACAGAGTCCAATATTGATGAGAACTGAAGGTGGGGAAAATAAAATGAAAATGTAAATGGTGTATAAAATAGGAAGAGCAGGAAAATAAAATGCTAAAAATGAATAAATGTTTATTGTGCATAAAGCACATCATTTAATGTTTTATGCACCACGTTGCCTCATCTAATGTTTCTAATAGTCCAATAAAGTAGGTATGATTATCTGAGTTTATAAATAGAGCTTCTACAGTAGACATGCAGGGTCTGGCCCAAGGTCATATGTAAGTTAATGGTGTAAGCAAGATTCCACTCTATAATGATAATTACTTAGGTAGACTAGGGAAAAACAAGATGGAAAGCAAAGGGATCAAAAAAGAACACTCAAGCCAGAAAAGGCATGCTAAGGAGCAAGTGAAAGGTCAAAAACAAAGAAGAAAATGGTGAGGAGAGGCAGGTTAAACTATTCATTAACATTATTATACACTAACATTAGACAGGAAATCACTGAACTTGGCCTTTAAGTCCTAGTCTATTATACCAAAGGTACAAGTGAACATTTCCTTGCCAATTAGGCTGTGGCATATATCTAGACATAAGCCTGACATATTTTAGGCTAACTTATGAAACGGTCAATATTTGATCATTTTGCCTATGAAAACAACATCCCATTTAGCTTCCTACCACACAAACTTTTAAGTGAAATATGTTCACAATCCAAGGTCACTTTTGTCACTTCAAGGCTTATCATTCTAAATAATCCTAGCTATCAGCTTACAGCAGGAAGCTGGGCCTATGCCAAACTGCAGTGGTTGTTGATCAACCTTCATGGGAGGTTGTTCTTTTTATTTTTTCCTTCTATTGAAAATAGCTTTTCCTCACATAATACATCCTGATTACAGTTTCTCCTCCCTCTACTCCTTCCAGCTCCTCCCACCTCCCTTTCCATCTGGATCCACCCCCTTTATGTCTCCCATTAGAAAACAACAGGGTTCTAAGGGATATTAACAAAATAAAAGTTAAGCTAAAACCAAATCTAGCACATCAGAGTTAGACAAAACAAACAGAAGGGGAAAAAAACCAAGAGAAGGTACAAGAATCAGAGACGCCCTCATTCACAGATTCAGGAATCCCATAAATACAGTATACTGAAAGCCATTAAATAGATGCAGAAGACCTGGTGTAGACCCATGCAAGCTGTGTGCATACTGACTCAGTCTCTGAGTTCATATGAACTTTTCTCACTTGGACTTAGTGGGCCTTGTTTTCTTGGTGTCTTCCATCCACTCTGGCTCTCACACTAACTCTGTCCCTTCTTTTGGGAGTTCCCTGAGCTCTGAGGGGAGGGATTGGATGGAGACTCTCCATTTAAGACTAAGTGTTCCATGGTGTCTCTTTCTCTCTCTCTCCCTCCCTCTCTCTCTCTCTCTCTCTCTCTCTCTCTCTCTCTCTCTCTCTCTCTCTCTTTCTCTCTTTCTGTGTGTGTGTGTGTGTGTGTGTGTGTGTGTGTGTGTGTGTGTGTGTGATGTCTTGCTGTAATCTCTGTATTTGTGCCCATCTCACATAGTATTTGATTTTACCCTGGGTCTGTGAACTATCTAGTCTCAGGTTCTTGGTCACTCAAGCAGTGTCAGGTATGGGTTCCATCTTGTGGAGTCAGGGCGTATTCTTATTTGGAGCAACTTAGCTGGAAAACCAAGGGTGGGCATGAGGAAAATGGATACTTCTTTTGATCTTATTAATGAGGAGGTGTGAGCACAGTTCTAGGAGAAAGAGTTGTCAGAGTACTAAGAAATTCATGGGGAATGGGCTGAGAATCACTAAGATTTGGAAGCCTTTCATATCAAAGCTCATAACAGGACGCTGTTGTATTCCCGCAAAAGGCAACTACTTCCAAACTAACTTTCATCTGGCCTCACCGTACTTAAACTATAATTCTACAACTTCATATCAATTATTGAGTTAGTTCATAAAAACATTTCTAGTTTACAAAAGGTTGCTATCTCCTTGGATGGACTGCATTTCTCCTCACAAGAAGGAAATCATCTCCAAGCATAGCTGTACTGAGCTGCATGTCTACACTGGACAGTCACCTGGCACTTTCGCAACCATTGGTTTTTAAAGATCCTTCTTTTCCAGAGTTTTCATGTTAGTGAACACTTGTAAAATGGAGACTAGAAAACAGATAGGAAATCAAGAGAGGAGACACAAAAACCAGCTGCTATAGATTGGATAGTTTTCTGATTATCAGAAGCCAGTGGAAGAAGGAAAAGAAAAACATCTCTCTTAGCAGATATAAATTATGTTTTTTTTTCACTCTTTTTCCTTTTTTTAATAAATCATCACCTACTGGGAACAGAACTTAGATTCAATATTGGACATGAGAATTTTAGAGCTGGAAGGGACTTTAAGTATTATTTAGTTTTACACTTCATTTCGCGGTTAGGAAACCAAGAATCTCAAATAGTATCTCTGTCGGTTAAGGTATGTCAGTAGCAGGTAGGACAAAGCACAGAGCTTCTGTCTGATGATTAATGTTTTGTTCCCAACAATACTCTGTATCCTATTTTGTGATCATATGTGAGAAAAATATAATAAGAGTATTTGTGAGCACTTCCTAAACACTTTTATTTACTCTTACAATAACGTGTTAACCACTATGAATACGTAATTTTGCATATGATGAATTTGAATTCCAGAAAGATGCATTTTTTAGGGTCACCTAGCCAGCTACTCTGTTTTTTCTTTATTTGACTATTTATTTACCCAGTGTGTGTGTGTGTGTGTGTGTGTGTGTTACATGTGCTCTTGTGTATGTGTGTACAAGCACCTATGCATGCACATAGGCCAAAGAATAATGCCCCTATCATTATCCCCTTTATTCCCTTTAGACAAGGTCTGAAACTAAACAGAGAGATTATCAGTTCATCTCAGTAAGCCACAACAAATCTACTGTCTCTATTGCCCAAGTTGCTAGGGCTACAGACTTGCATGATGAAATGCTCTGCTTCATTACAGGAGTGCTGGACATTTGAATTCAAGTTCTCAAGTGTGTGTGCAAGTGAACTTACCCACTAAAATATCTTCCAAGCCTCACCATTGTTTATTTTTAATTACTGTGCTGTATGGGGTGCTATTTTTCTTAAGTTCATATTTTTAATTTTATTGTTATTATTGTTATTAATAATAATATTTCCTCTTTCCCTCCACTACAGTCCCCATCTATTCTACCTCCATGTTTCTTCATAAAAGTGCAGACCTACCATGGTTATCAACCAAACATGGCATATACAGTTGCAGTAAGAATAGGTACCTCCCTTAGTATTAAGGATAGAAGAGGCATCTCAGTATGAAAAAAGGCCCTGAAAAGCAGGCAAAAGAGTCAGAGATAGTCCCTGCTTCCACTATGAGGTGTCCCACAAGAAGAACCAGCTACACAACTGTGGCATATATGCAGAGGGCCTGCAGTTCCATGAAGGCTCCCTGGTTGCCAGTTCAGTCTTTGTGAGATTAGTTGATTCTGTAGGTGTTCCTGAGGAAAACGTTTACCATTCTGGCTCCTCCAATCATTCCTGTACCTGTTCCACAAAATTTCTGATCCTAATATTTGACTGAGTCTCTGCATCCATTTCCATCAGTTGCAGGATGAAACCTCTCCGATGACAACTGGGCTAGGCACATCAATCTATGAGTATTAAAGAATATTACTAGGAATAATTGTATTGAAAATTTTTGCAACTAGTTTTTGGTTCTCTCCTAGGTCTCTGAGTTTTCCAAACTATGGATACTGGACCTCCATGCAGTAGAGAGCACAAAAATTGTAGATTGAAGGTTTTATTGCTTAGTTGGTGGCCCAATACCTCCACTAGAATCCTTACCTGGTTGCAGGAGATGGTTGGGTGAGGCTTCTTATCTACCATGACTAGGAGTCTTAACTAGGGTCACACTCATAAATTCCTGGAAGTTTCCAATGCTCTAGGTTTCTAGCTAATCCCTGAGATACTCTCCAATTGCAGTAGTCTCTCCTGGTACTGTCCCTTCATCTTTCCCTCAACTATTCACTATTGTTCCTGTCCCCACTCTGTTCCAAGTCCACCTGCAATATCTATTGTATTTCTCCTTCCAGTAAGATTCATGAGCCCTCCTTCTTGCTTAGCTTCTCTGGATCTCTAGATCATATCATGGTTATCCTTAGCTTTTCAGCTAATATCCACACATAGTGAGTACATGCTATGTTTATCTTTCTGGGTCTTGGTTACCTGACTCAGGATGATTTTCTTTTTTAGTTCTATCTATTTTTCTGAAAATCTCATATTATTTTTAACAGCAAAATAATACTCCATTTTCTCTAAATGTGCTACATTTTCTTTATCCATTCTTCTGTTGAGAGAGATCTAAATTGTTTCCAGTTTCTGGCTATCATGAAAGCAATCTACAGATACAAAGTGATCCCAATCAAAACTCAAACACAATTTTTATAGACCTTGAAAGAACAATACTCAATTTTATATTAAAAAAATTCAAGATAGTTAAAGCAATCCTGTACAATAAACGAACTTCCTGAAGTATCCCTGTCCTTGACTTAAAGATGTTCTACATGACAATGGACATAAAATGACATGATATTGGCATAAAAACAGACAGGTTGATGAATGGAATTGAATCAAAACCCAGGAAAAAACCCACACACCTACGGTCATTTGATTTTTGACAAAGAAGGCAAAACCATACAATGAAAAAAAGAAAGCATCTTCAACAAATGCTGCTGGTCTAACTGGATGTTTGCATGTAGAAGAATGAAAATAAATCAATATCTATCACCCTGCACAAAACTCAAGTCTAAGTGGATCAAGGTGTCAACATAAAACTGGATACACTAAATCTAGTAGAATAGAAAGTGAGAGATAGCCTTGAATGCATTGATACAAGAGACAACTTACTAAACAAAACACCAATGGCTCAGGCTCTAAGATCAACAATTCATAAATGATACCATATGAAACTGAAAAACTTCTGTAAGGCAAAAGACACTACTAATAGAATAGAATGGAAGCATTCAGAATGTGAAAAGATCTTCATCAACCCTACATCTTATAGAGGGCTAGTATCCAAAATATATAAAGTACTCAAGAAATTATATCAATAAATTAAATAATCCAATTAAAAACTGAGGTACAGATCTAAGCAAAGAATTCTCAATAAATGTGTCTCAAATAGTCAAGAAACACTTAAAGAAATGTTCAACATCCTTAGCCATTAGAAAAATGCAAATCAAAACTACTTTTATTTCCCATCTTACACCTATCAGAATGTCTAAGATCAAAAACACAAGTGACAGCCCAACCTGGCAAGGATGTGGAACACAGGGAACACTCCTCTACTGTTGGTGGGAGTGTAGATGTGTACAGCCACTTTGGAAATCATTTGGCATTGTCTTAGAAAATTGGGAATCAGTCTACCCAAGATCAAGTTATACTGCTTCTGGGCATATACCCAAAGGATGCTCGATCCTATCACAAAGACACTTGCTCAATTAAGTTCATATTCTATCTCCCAAATTATGTATGACTAACAGTACCATGTATGCTACGTAGAAAACATTAAATGTGCATGTTGTTCTAACAAGGTTAATAATGAAGTAAAAAACTTGACAGGTACTAAGATGAACTTGCAGCATAAAAACCTCATTGGCTAAGTTCAGTGGCTCTTATTGAGTGCTCTGGGTGGAACTTTTACCCTAATAGTAATGGACATATATTTAACTCAAGTTTTCTTCAATCCGCTCCTTTAAAAAGTACTCTAAACTGTTATAACAACTTCATAATATATAGTGCCTGACAACTTCATGAAGAAAGGTTAAGTGTATACTAACTTGAATTTTTCAGCCTCATTACTTGAATAAAGAAATGGTGTAGCTTGATCTCTCCTGCCTGTCACCCCACTGACAAATACCATAAGTGTCCACAATAAACAAGTTACTATCGTTTTCGTCACAGGGGAAACAGGAGAATGGATTAGTTCAAGCCACCATATCCTTCCTCTCTGCCACTCACTCACTGTGTCACATCACAGAAGGATGCAAAGATGAGAAGGAGACAGCCCTTCCCTTTAAGGGTTCCTCACAGAGTATTGATGACAGAGTTACAAGTAGAAAATTAACCCTTGAGGCAGAAGGAGCAAAAACGTACCAGCACTCTACTATTGCACACAGCATACTTAGAAATCATTCCTTTTCACTTGAAGAGTCAAGGAAACTTCAGTGATCGGGCTCCATTTGAGCTTGGACTTGGCGAATGAGTAGATTTCATGGGTAATGATTAGAGAAACAGAAGAAGAAAAAAAGTAGACACTGAGAGCAAAGGCCAAAAGTGAAGCTATTCAGGACATATGATGATGAACTTTCAGTTAGCAGAAGTGGCCAAAAATTAAAACTGAAAAGGCAATTAGACACCCAAACAAGAGGAGCCTAAAATGTATAGCTGAGGTATTTGTCTTTATTATTTTGAAAGTCAGGAGATATTTAAGAATTTAAGCACAGGAATGGTAGAAATATTTTGTAAGAACCCAATCTGGGGATGTTGTAACAGCATTGGCTGTTCTTTTTGAAGACCTCGGTTCAGTTCCCAGCACCTGGCACACAGCTGTCTGAAACTCCAGTTACATAGGATCTGATAAGCTCCTTTGGCCTCCCTGGGTACCAGGCATATATGTGATATATTTTCATACATGCAGGCAAAACGCTCACTCACATACTTGTTTTTAAAAAGAGAATCAATCTGTCATCATTGCACAGATTGAATTGAAAAAGAAGGTGGCAACAAGATTAAACTGGAAATCTGCTATGTTGGACAGTACAAGGTTGCCACCTAGATGGGGATGAGCTAAGGAAAATCTGTTTGATGGTACAAGTACAAGCACATAACGAGGCAGCTTCCTAAATTTTACCCATAACTCACTCCCACAGCTTTGTCACTCTCCAGTCTATTGCCAAGGAACCAAGAACAGGATATGGCTTGATGTCTAAAGTCCTATAATTAAACCTCAAAAAACAAAACAAAACAAAACAAAAACCACTTTTCTTCGCCATTAAAGCCAGCGTATTCACTGCAATGTACTTCATGAAAACTGGATGTGCCTAATTACCATGACCAAAAGGGAGATTGTATCAGCTGAATTTCATGGCAAGTGTGAGTAGTCAGGCAGAGGCTTCCAAATGTCAACTGTACCAGGTAAGTGTTGCAGTTAGCTGATCTAGTCTCATCAGGCCAATCAAGAAAGATGATAAAGTGCCTTGTATATTGTGCTTTGTGTTCCACCTTTTACTGCTGGTATTCTCCAGTAAGCAATTATTCAAAATATTCCAGTAGGATGATATCCTTTTAGAGGGTAAAGGGTTTTATAATATACATGTGTGCTTGAATTGCACAGTCCTGCATTTCAAAGTGAAGATCCAGTCTAGAAACCAACTTCATCGTCTGCAGTAAACAAACAAAAGTGATCTACACACTTCTCTATGTACTACTCCTGGTCTTCTATTAGAGATAGATGACTAATTCTAGGTATCCTAAGAACTTAGGTCCAAGTTTTAATCTTGACACAGTTGGCATTATTTTCCTCCCATTGCCACAGGCTTCTCCTCCTTCTGAATAGGTAGGAAAAAAAAAACCACTTAAGAGACAGCTGCCTGCAGGAAGCATTATGCTTCACAGTGGTTTGCATTGCTCATGTGGGGCATTAGAAGAATGACGGCAGTTAAAATTTGTTTGCAAATCTGTTGCTTCCTGGTTTGCCTCTAAGAAAACACACCACCATCTGTCTCACTGGTCTTAAATTACATCCTGTCACTGGAACACTAGTGCTTGCTGTCGCTTTGTATTCTATTCTCTGATTTCATTTTTGAAGAAGTCCAAAGGTTGTATATTGAGCAGCTACATATCCCAGCAATCTCAAACAAACGGAAATCATTCTTTTGAGACAAAGATACATGACTGCACTGAAGAAGGTGTCTTTTACCCAGAGTATAATGGGAAAAATACTGCTTGGAGTTGGGGAACAGAGTACTGGTTTGAACACGTTCCCACAGACCTTGACATTAGAACAAAGAAAGAATTAAGTAACAACTGTAGAAAGCCCTTTCTCGCCTTCATTCTACTTTCCCCCACTTTCTGTTTTCTCCTGAGGCAAAGGCAATGCAATTTACTCTTGAAAATCTCTTCCTTTAGTATGCCACTAGTGTATTCTTTCTGAGCCCTTTGCATCTAGGTGGGACCATATAACCAATGCTCACCAGTAAGTAAAGTGGTTTTTGTTCACCCTGGGTAAAAGAGCTTAATAGTTCTGAGTTCCTTTGTGTTAGTTGTCACACTAATAAAGCAGAACACTTTGGAGCCCTATAAGATGGCACGGGCAATTGATGAGAGGAGGCTGAGTCCCTGATGAATGAGTGGGGCAGAGGGTGAGTGCAGTCACACACGAGGCAGACACATGAAAACCATATACTTTTAAGGTGACATAGGGAGAATTGGTGTAGTGGTCAACCTGGTTTATATACACTCCCAAAGTCCATAGAGAGAAATTTTGTTCCTACACTCCTGGAATTCTATTACTAATTGCCATCTAAACCTGACCAGATCCTCTCACCTGACCATTCTTAATCAAAGTATCTGTGTTCCATTTGCATGCTATTTAAATGTTTTGTGTGTACTAGGCAAATGATCTGCCACTGGGCTACATGCTCAGCTCCCTCTGACTAGAGACTATTTTATGAAGCATAACCTAGAATCTCATGTACTAGTAGCTAATGAATTGGCTTGATGCCTTAATCTAGAGAGTCTGGATGGGGATAGAGTTCAGAATGTCTCATGTCTGTCACAGTGTCCATTGATATCAGGAGAAGACAACTGTGTGAAAAATTAAGACATGAGCTAATGGTTTTAGCAATTAGAAACACCAGACTAATAACTCCATAAAACCAGGAAGTGAAGCTGTCTTTCAGGCCAAGAAGGACCAAGTATAAATTTTGACTGCCACATGATGTTAAATTGATTCTTTGAGTTTTAATTCGCTTATCTCAAAAATAAGGAGGGGAGGTAAGAAAACTTCTTCATTGAGTTGTTTAATGATTAAATGAGATTTCATATGCAAATTACCTAGCATACTGATTAGCATATAATGGGACTCAATAAATGTTGGCTATAATAATAGGGGACATAACATGTTAGATCTAGTCAGAATGTCAGTAATCACTTTAACTATGTCAGGTAGCAAGTCTAAAGGAAACTCCATTTCTACAAATTCCAAAAAGCAGAAGAGACAAATAGCTATCTCTGTTAGTTGTTTTAGCATACCAAAGCTCATGCTGGCCTTCAGGCTCCCTCAAAATCACAAATACCTGGAACACATTTGAAAGGACATGCTAGTATCCTTCCCTTCTCATCTCCTCTCCTACTCTAAACTTTCCTAGCTCATGGACTTCCCACGCTCCACCCCACGCTCACTCATTCTCCTTAAAACCCTGCTATTTTGGCTATGCTCACTCTTCTTTTCTTCCTCTTCCAGTTTCTACCACCAGCATCAGCATCAGCACCAGCACCAGCACCAGCACCAGCACCAGCACCAGCACCAGCACCACCCCACACTACCTGACTCTCCCTCTCTTTATACTCCCTCCCCACCTCTGTTGCTCTTCTTTCTTCCTGCTTCTCCCACAGCCATGTTCAGTCTACTTTTTTCTGCTGTGACCTCTTCCAGATGCCTTTGGCTCTTCTCTCTTTCTTATCTACAATACAAAACCTTCCTCTTAAGCATACCATGGATCAATCATGTTATCAGTTTATACAACATGCAGGTGGCAAACAAGAGGACAAGTTATGACATTCCTCTTCTTTACAATTATTTCTCCAAATAAACTAGTTCTATGAAACCTTTAAAGTTGCTCCCCACATGAATTTCCTTGGGTCTTAGACATAAAACTTGATTTCTCTTGTGAATTTCTCCCTCTGAGGACATGCTCTTCTGCCAGTATCTTCATGGCTTTTGTTTCAGAGGCAGACAGGGAATAGACTTGCTCTATGTCTAGTTCTTTCAATATAGTCACAGGTTGCTCAAGGGAACAAATTCCTCTGTCTCTAAGACCTTTATGCTCCAGAGAGTGGCTGTGTTTCTAAGAAGACATTCAAGTTTCTAGTTTGGTTTATATATGCAAGGTAACATAATGACAGCATGTTTCACAAGTCAGACCTTAATGAACTGCTTGAATAATATTAGAGGAGTCACTGGATACAATACACAAATCTGACACCCCCCCCCCCCTAGGATATTAATGCCTGGCTTTCAATTATTCAGGTTTACACTCTGGCTTCAGATTAGTCGTGGCAACTAGTTCCTAATCTAACAGCAGTACAAAAAGCTTTTCTCCCCTCTTCCTTCCCAGAGCTATAATCAAATCAATCCCCACAATGCTGCCTTCCTGGCCTGGGGCTGAGCCAGCCACAGCCTCTAGAAGAACTGTGATGCTGAGGGCTTTGTTATTTGTCACAGAAAGAGATTTCACTATTGATCACTAAGGCAAAGAAAAGCTGGTGGCAGGATGGAGGAGCTAATGGAAAGAGATGAGATAAAATCCAGCTGGGTGTCCCCGAGGTCATTCTGTGGATAACTGAGGAAGTTCAGGTGAGATTCTGAAAAAGTAAATAAAAGAACCCCAATTCTGCAAGCACCACACAGAGTATCTGACAGCCCTTGCTTTCCTGGTATATGCAATTTTTTTCCAATTGAACTACCTCATGATCAAACACGACATACCCCATGCTTACTAGCTTTTGTTCAGGAAATATTCTGAAATTTGCTACCCAGCTGGAGGCTAAGACTGTGTACATTCTTTCCACTTTTCTGGAATACACTTTTGAGCAGAAGTGTTTATGTGTTCTTACTGCTGTGCAGACGAACCTGGTACTACACAGGTGTGTTTGAGAACGGTTCCCTAAATTGAACTTTTGTTAATCATACTGTACTTCCTTCCTACAACATAATATAGGCACATCACACTGTGACCCCTATTTGGGCTTTAGTCTCCACTGATAGACTTGAAGAATATTTGAGTCTGTTGCTGACCTCAAGCCCAGTAGTTAAGAACATAACATAGACAGAGGTGGGGAGATGGGGCTACGTAGGAGATCCTCCTATTTCAGGGGATTCCTTTAGAAATAGCTACAGTCTCAACATTTGTATTTCAACCTGAGTGTTATATTAGACATTTTTCAAATATTGTATTTAACCCAAAACCTGCTTTTGAGATTGGTACTTTTATCTCCATTTCACCACAGCAGTAACTATCAGAGAGATTAAGTAAATTAATGAAGTTCAAAGGGTAGATGAGAGCTAGCCCAGACTCCACTTCAGAACCTGACTCTTTTAGTTCCTCTCCACTACCTTTCTAAATTGAAGCAAAAAATGAAAATACTGCTTCCAATGTATCTCTAAGTTGAACGTGGAGCAGGGAAGGATTCCCCAAATGTTCTAATCAATATATGGGGTTCAGTTTGGGCTACTCCAACCTGCATTGTGAATTCTGGCAAATAGCTTCTCTTCCCTAGCACTGTTAGTTCCATTGTCTGTGAATTTCAGACTTGAATTCAGGGAATTTATAATGTCCTTTTCAGCTCCAAAAGCTCACTGCTATAATACTGTTAAGTCCCTAAGAGAAGTACATTCATACTTAAAGTCCATCCAGGTGCTATTCGATGCCACATATCCTTCACAAGTTCTTCCAAGATGGATCTTTTCCCATGCTGAGCAGCTATAAAATGGATCCTGCCCTGAGCAGACATGAAACAGATCACTGAAAAGTCTTTCCATGAAAACTTTTTGGCCTGAGACTGTGAGCCAGCACATATTGTTCTGACTTCAGTAATGGCAAGCAGACAATTTGACTGAAAATTTTGCTTTTCATTTGATCATTTTGACTCCCTTGTCTAAATGCCCTGTCTTTGGCAATACAATGATATCCTAGTGGAAAATGGCTTCTTTTGCTTCCAACTGGCCTTTTTGAAAGCAATAAAGACTCTCTGAAAGACCTGTCATTAACCTTGGAGTAGTTAAAAGCAGAATGCCAGTGACATCTCAGAAGTATACCTCCCTGTCTCCCCCAGCTCTACTGTACTTTCAGGAAACGATCTGGAACACCAACCTCTAAAAGGAGCTGTGCTTCTGCATACCCAAATGTGGTTCAAAAGGCATGCAAATAAATATACATGAACTGAACTGAAACAGCTGGGGAGTTCTCAACAGGGACCTCTAATGACCTCTGAATTGGAAGGTCCACAACTGATCAAGGAATCATTACTAAGATTAAAGGCTTATACCAAAACCACTGTGAGACTTAAACTACTGAATTTACAATGTTGATGGCATAAACTAGAAAGCACTAACTAACCATATTAATGCCCTGCTTGAAAGTCAGAGGACACAGAAATGCTGACTTATTTCTCTACCCTTTTCTGCGCTTTCAGTCGAGACTCTGCCGCTGAGCTTTAGAAGATAAATGGCTTTGTTTCCCAGGCTGCATTATTGTTGATGCAGGGGAGCATTCTTGCCCTTTAGGTAAGTTGTTTACAGCACAGCACTAAAGAACTAGGAGTTTGAGTTCAGTGAAGAGTCCATTTCAGGAAACTTGGCCACTGAGCATGCCAAAACCTCAGGGACAAAGAACAAAAGGCTAACTTAGAGACAAGGGAAAACATTTGGTTATGAGGCTTCTCCTACAAATGATAGTTGTTGAAAAGGGTGATACCCATTAATCTACTATAATTTCAAGCTTCAGCTGTATTTAGAACAGAGTTGCTACCTTGGAAAGGATAAGTAGTCAGGACTATATGATAGGGCATAGTATCAAAAAATCTGTATGCAAGGGCAATGCAGTGTTAAACATAATGGAAGAAATCATGTCCCCAGTCAGTTTGACAAAACACATTCTGCAATACCTAAATGTTGACTGATTTCAGGTTCTGTGAGAGAAGAGATAACATAAGGACTAGATAAGGAGAGAGTAACTGTCACGAAATAAAGAGTGGCTGAGGGAAGGAGAGAGATACCAAAATAACTAGGTAGCTATACAAAATTCAGTGGTCTATCTATACTGATGAGTTGGTGAACTGATGAGTTCAACAGCATGTGAATGGACATACCACATGCACTACTGGGTGTCTGAAGGATTAGCCAGGATCTGATCACAACCTCAGAAAGGTAGAAACATTAACATGAAGGTTTTAAATTAGAGGTTTTGAAAATTTTCACCAAAGGCAGAAAGTAAGGTCTCATTCCAACTCATCCAACCAGAGTGCAAAGGGATGTTCAGGGTCCTTCCTTCACTGCATTCAATACCGCATGCTATTACATTAATTCGGATTCCTCAGGGCCATAGGTCCATCTGTTTAAAAGCATCAGTTCAGAGATTAAGTCCAAGAATTTCCTACATCTGCTCCTATATATGTCCAAGTCTCTCTAGAGTCAGAAGTCAGACTTTCTACATGACCTTGGGCATAACCATTAACCCACTGAGTTCCATTAAATTAAAACAAGATGTTAGTCATCAAAACATACTGATAGCATTACCGTGTCTATAAAACCACATAATACATGGAAAGTATTAGCCTAAATCCTGGCACAGAGTAATTCATGCAATAATAATACTAAAACAACATATTTTGGGGCTATTAGATAAATTCTCTTCCCCTTGAAAATGAGGTTAACAAAAGTAAACTGAACTATGCACCCATGTTACAATCTAATTGGCAGCCTAAGTCTAGCAAGCTGCCATTAAGAAGTCAGGAAATATACTAGAAGAAAACATGATTACCAGAGAAGAAAGACATTCTTGATCCAACAATTCAAACTAAAGTTCAAAATAATACAAAGAAGACTGGCTATATACTCTCATTGTCATAAAGAAAGAAAATGCGCTAGTTACATTTCTCATTCAAGTGAGCAAATACTCAACAAGAAGCCAATTTAAGGGTTAATATGGCTTACAGGTCTGGAGAAATTCAGTCCATCATGGGAGGGAAAGCCTACTGGCAGGACTGGGAAGCAGCTAGTCACTTGCAGCAGCACTCCAGCTTCATGGGTGTTAGTGCTCAGCTTCGGCTCCCTCTTACATTCAGTCCAAGATCCCAGCCCATGGAAGAGCACCACCAACAATTAAAGTGAATCTTTCTCCGTCAATTAACCTATTCTAGAAAGTCTTTCAACAGCATACTAAGATGTTGTTTCTACGGTTATTCTAAATATCATCAAGTTGACAGTGTTCATTAACCATTACAGAAAACAATAAATATTTAATAAACTGATGCCAGGTAATACAACATTGAGAAAGAATGGTCATGTAAGTTTAGTATTCAGAGAGCATGTTCTGTTGTTCCTATTTTGTAACACAGTGAACTTTTGATCTTTAAAAACGTCTAGGAGAATGGATTTCTTTGCCTATACTTGGCCTCCAAGCCCCTACCAAAACCAGTCCTACAGAAGTCTTCACAAAACCCACAAATAGTTTGCCTTTAATACAATAACTGTGTATCAGGCAATAAGATTCAGGAAACGTGAGTAATGGACAGTCAAGTCTTGGTCAATGATGGGCTATTTTTTATTTTCTTTTTTCTAACTTGAACACGTATAATATTTGCCTTTGGTTTTACACTTCTGATAGAACTGTTAATATTTTAGGGGTTTTCTTTATTTTTCTAAAATCTTCATATTTTACTTGTCAAGGCCTAAAATATCTTTCTAACATTTAAAGCACTTTGTGCAATGAAGTGGTTAAAGGGGCCTATCTACAGGCCAGGAGACAGGAGGAAAGGGTGAATTTCCCAAGGATTTCCCAATTTAAAAGATCAACATTTCTTCACTTTCTGTTTCAATAAGGATGAGGTTAGTCATTCAGTAAAATACTGAAGTGACCCTATAGGACAGGCATCCATGGGGGATGCAAAATATGGATTCCAGAAATAGGATTCATTTCCTCGTAGCTGGGTCATAAAATATCCTGCAGCGGAAGAATTAAAGGAGAGCATGGGGCATGTTTAAAAGGGAAGCTGTGCACAAAAATACTCTTGTAAGATTCAAAAGCAAAGTGTTTCACATGCATTAAGAAATGTTTAGCAATTTTACCTGTAATGAACAGTTTTGAAATAATGGAGATCTTTTGTTAGGAGTTTTCTTGAGAGAAATATATCTAGAGAACCTAAGGAAGGTTATCACAGCCTCCAGAGCACTTAAAACATCACTGAAATGCAAAGATCTTGAGTCCTAATTAGGATTTCCACTTTATATGTGAGACCTGTATTGTGTAGAAATATAATATAATCTGTATCTAGGCCTTGAAATCTCAAAAAAAAAAAAACCCAAAAAAACTCAAAACCTTGGCTCAGAGGAGTAGTAGTGATACACATGCCACCCCAAGTGTTGGGAGGCTCAAAAATAAAAAGCAGAAACAAAACATAGCCATAAGACCTTGTATGGGGTAGGGCAAGGAAGGAATAGGAGCACAGAGGGCAGGAGAAAAACAAAGAGCAAAGTACTTAGCTCTTCCTTGATTTTATGCTCTATTCATGTTTTATGTGGATTTAAAGATGTGGTGATACATTTACAACTATGATGTCCTTTCAGTGCCAACTTTTATACTTGACTTTCTCCTAAAAAATTGCATTTGATGATGATGCTTCTGAAAGTACACCTGAGTTCAACCAACATTATCTCTTCTTCAGGAATCCTTGGATAGATTTTGCTCATGCTGTTTTACTCATGTGTGTGCGTGCATGTGCGTGTATGTGCATGTCTTTCTGTGCCTGCTGGATTGTACAACTTTTCTAAGCAGTCTATAGGTAGCCTTATGCTTCCTTACAGAGATAGTAAGATAGTCTTTGTGAACAAACTACTGTTTAAATATCATCAAGGTTTTGTAGGCAACATACTCTTTTTATCCAGAAAATAATACAATCCTGTGTAAATGAGCCTCCCCTACCTCTGAGTTTTAAACTTTATAGACCTGGTCTAACTTAGTTTAGACATTGATATTTTTAAACCATAAATCAAGTCAAGCATTTTTTAAAATGTAAAAGAATGGTCTATATAAAAACTAAGATTATGTCACATAGAATGAGGTGAATAAGGTTCAGTTTTATTCAGCAAAATTTGATTTATATAAATATATGTATATAGTGCATATATATGTATAGATATACTGCATACATGAATATAAATATATTTTGCTACATTTGACTCTCTAAATACATATATATTCACATTATAAAATGCTTTTCTAAGAAGTATGAGTCACAGTTGAAAGTTTAAAACACACTGGTGAGTATTTAAACACAATGTGATTGGCTGCAAACCTGCTGTCACAGCCATTTCCCTCTAAAGAGTTCAGTGAATTAATGTAATTAAGATCTTAGATGAAAAACTTTCCTTCAGAAGAGAAATAATAATGCTTTGATCCAAAACATCAATGATCTCATATTGGAAAAGACATGTGCTTCCTCCTATGCTTTTGTGTTCCTTTGTTTCCATAGGAAACATTCCTCTAATTGGCTGTCAGTTGTTACAGAAATTCTTCCAATTTCACCTCTCAGTCTTCCCGCATATACAATAGAATCACATATATTCAGGCAACAATACGCAGACTCGACAGGTTGTATTTTTATATTTATTTGTTTATATGTATATGTAAACAACAATGGTTAAAAAAGATGAAGCCCCAGAAGGAGGGGGACAACATTTTGGATGTAAATAAATAAAATAATTAAGCCATGGATTTGGGAGGAACTATAGTAGGAGTGGACATAGGAGGACTAGGAGGGAGAAGAGGGAGAAGAAGAAATGATAAAGAACAAAAGGAAGAATTTTAAAAAGAAAGAAAAATGAAAATAATAACATATATCGCAAAGAGTTATGAGTATTATAGGGAGCATATAATAATGCCAAATAGGTTTTACTTTCTACTATATGGTAAGCATTGACAATAGGTGGCAACTGAAATAAGAACAGCCTATCAGCAAATATTAAGCAATCTTTAATGTTAGTCCTTTCCACTTGCTCTCCCTACAAGTTCCTTCTCAGAGTCAATATACAGTGAGTCCATACAAACCCAATCCAATGGGAATTCCAGAAGTATCAGTCTATGGAATTCAGGCTTTTATCAGGCTCCCCCTTGCTTGGGGCAAGGGAATGTAAATGGTTGCAATGAATAAGTGAGATATCACTTAGAGCAGGCAATCATGGCTGAAGGTGCCGGAGAGAAATGTAATCATGGCAAGAGTAACTGTGGGACTGATTCACTGAGGTTTACCATCTATAGTAGGAACCATGGCCATATTGCTACTCTTATTGCACTAGGTCAACAAGTTTGTGAGAAAAAACTCAGAGGCCTTAAGATGTCCTATAAGGTGTCCTTTATAATGAATGGCTCCTGGTTATCTTACCAGGGTCATCCTAGTCACTCTTATTAAGATAACCTACAATCTAGTCATACCATGCCATAGACATTTTAGCAATATATTATGAATGCTTACCTTCTATAACATTATTCTTATCTGCTTGACAAAAATGTCCTTATTAGCTTTTATATGCAATGAATCCATAATATCTTTTCAAGACCCAGATGTAAGAACATTTTTCTCTATCAGGCTTTGCCTGTCAGTACACCCTTCAAGAGAGTCTGTACACTTGTATTTTATGTTCTTATACAACTTGGAAATGAGGATCAGAAAGCTATTATCCAGTATTGCAATTATTTGTTTTCACATCCATCCCTTCCAATGACTATTTTTTAATTAACAATGATCATATGTGACCTAAACAGCAATTGCCTTCTTGACAAAAATCTCTGGTGTAGAATGTCCTTATTGAATGTTTGTTATTTGAATGGGCATGAGGGAATATAGCCAATAGAAGAAAAGAGAAATGTATTGTAACCCAAAATTAATAAAATGAATGTTATTTTTTCTTTTTTCCTCATCATAAATTCTATAAAAGCAGGTATCATGTCTGTCTTATTCGCCAAAATACTTAACTCTATGACTGAATGACTTAACATATGAGAAAGCAAAAGCTAGATATCCTAACACTTGCACAACTGTCTGTCTGTCTTAGGCTTTGAAGGATGTCTAGTGGTACAGTTCATATACCCAGAAGTTTCCAATAATAGTACCACCATTACCATCTTCTCCAATTGGAATAACCAAAAATGCCTTCATTGTTGGCATACGATCCCTGGGAAGTAAAAGATTTTCTCTCTCCTGGCTGGGAAAGGTTGCTACTGGAGGAAACTTTATGTGCTGTTTTAATTAGCAAATCTCTTCCTTCTAGTAGCTTTTAGCATCAAAAGAAAGAATGACAGATGGACAACTGAACCTGAAATCCTGCAGATTTCTTAGGAGCCAGGGACTCCTGTTTCCATTCCGGCCCCCTTCTGCCTAGCCAGCTGAACCCTCATACACCAGAAGAGTGGCTTCTTTTCTTTCCACCTCAGTCCACATTGTGTTTTCCTTCCTATAAAGAAAATCATATTTTGACTGTGAATACTGTTCTTCATTTTTAGAATAGCTATCTACCATCCATTCAACTCTCCACAGTTGTTTTTAAAAAAATTTTTAGCATTGTATTTCATGAACACCCACTGCATTCATTAAGACGTGACCTGTTAGAGGCAGAAACTATTCTGTGTGTGGAAGAAAAATGAATCATCACAAGGCTTTCATCCCATTGTTTTTTATTAAGGTCTTGGTTCCTGTGGCTTTAATTCAGGCCTTCTTGTATTTCTCATTCTTGAGCCTCATATTCTCAGAACTTAGTTCTCCAAAAGATACTCAGGTAGTGAAAACCATAACAAAAGCACATCTGTTCATAGTCGTTAGCTTAAAATTTGAGAGTGAAAAAAAGTATGCTGCTCAAGGAGCCACAACTAGAGATTACTCAAAAAGTGAAAAAAAAATGCTTAGTGTTTACATGGTGTGGGTCTCTGTTTCAGAGAGGAAATAGGTACATTAACAAAGATGACAGCTAGTGAGTAGTAGAGCTGGAATTACAAGCTGAATTCCACAACTCCTGCCTAATATAGAATCAGAAAAGCAAAAGTAATATCAGTCTGCCATCGAGAAGTTATTGCAAGTGACCCAGTGAGATCAGGCCAATCCTTTGTATAGTCCATCAGGTAGAATTATGATGTAGACATTGCTCAGTTTTATGTACAAGGCAACAAGTCAATATCCAATTCTAGAAGAAGCAATTGAAACCTTCGGGGCCCTGGTGAAAAAGGTCTTTGTGTTAGGCCTTCCTTTCTACATCTCTGAAACTCACTCTGTTGTAACTTACTGAAAGCAGCTTGGTCTCAGGAAATGCCTTGCTTCCACAGCTAACTAGTTCTCAGGTTTAACACAATACCTAAAATTCTCAAAGTTATCTCCTCAGCTTTTGGTGTGGCTATTTTTTCCTTTAGAGGACTTTCTGCCCACTTTTGAGCATATATGCTTTTCAAAGCAGTGTGGTACATAATACAGTCATCTTTACAGGTCACACATGCACAGAACTAAATCATTGAGCAAGCAAATTTATTACATTACTCATGATAGATACCTCATTAAGTTTTCATAAAGGATCTATATTAATAAAGTCACTACCTGTTCCAAAGAGGAAATGGTGACCAAGGTAGCATAGCTTGAGATAATGCACTATCTTAAGAAATTGTACAGTTCAGAGTGTCATGTATAAAGAGGGACAGGAGTCATGAGATATGTGACTGATTTTAGAAAAAAAATATGAGGGAGGACAGGGGGAAAACTAGAATCAGATAGGGTGCACCTCTCAGACAAGCTAGAAACCTAAAGCAATAGGAATTCCCAGGAATCTATAAGGAACCTGAAACAGTCATCTCCTGTAATAATAAAAGACTTCCAGTGGAGGAATGGGCACACAATTCAGCCATAAAATCTTAGACCCATATTTGTCCTGCCTACAGGATGCATATGGATAAAGAAGGAGCAGAAACTGAGAGAATGGCCAGCCAATGGCTGTCCTAGCTTGAGAACCTTACCTTGAGAGAGAGCCCACCCCTCACACTATTAATATTCTGCTATGCTTGCAGACAGGTGCCTAGAATAACTGTCATCTAAGAGGCTACACCTAGCAACTGATGGAAATAGATGCATAGATCCATAAACATTAGGCAGAGCCTGAGGAGTTATGTGGAAGAGACAAAGGAAGGATTGAGGGAACCAGAGTGGTCAAGGACACTACAAGAAAACCTAGAAAGTCAGTTAATTAATCTGGGCCCATAGGGACTGACAGACACTGAAACTCCAACTAGAGAGCACGCATGGGACCTAGCTCCTCTGCACATATGTAATAGTTGTGCATGTTGCTTTAGATGTGAGACTCCTAACAGCTGGATAAGGTGCTGTATTTGATTCTGTTGCCTGATTTTGGATCCATCTCCCTTAACTGGACTGCCTTGTCTAGTTACAACAGAAAATTCACCTAGGCCTACTTCAACTTGATATCCCAAGACAGGTTAGTATCCATAGGACTCTGTTCTAAGGAGAAAAGGAGGACAAGAGGAGCTGGGAGGGGAGATGAGAGGGAGGGACTGGTACAAGAGGAGGGAGGGAAAGATGTAATCTGGATGTAAAGTAAATTAAAAGAAACAAGCAATCAAATAATAAATAAATAAATAAATAAATAAATAAATAAATACATACATACATACATACATACCTAAATAAATAAATAAATAAATAAATAAATAAATAAATAAATAAATAAATAAATAAATGCAAAGCTATAGGGCAAACAAGTGGCCCTATTGGTTCCCTGTACATTTACAAGTAATTGTTGTCTGGTTGTCTTATCCATAAAACTTTGCCATGAAGCTAACAACTCTAAACCAAATTAGATGCGAGCATATTTGGGTTCTTTGTTAACCTTCTCCAGCTCTAGACACTGTGTGGTTTCATGTTTCAGGTGTTCAAATTCCTTCCCTATAGTGCACTAGATCTCAGCCTGTGGGTCACGATCCCTTTGGAGGTTAGAAAGGCTCTTTCACAGGGGTCAGCTAAGACGATCAGAAAACACAGATGTTGATATTACAATTTGTAACAGTAGCAAAATCACAATTATGAAGTAGCAATGAAAATAATTTACGGTTGGAAGTCATCACAACACAAAGAACAGTATTAAGGAGTTGCAGCATTAGGAAGGTTGAGAACCACTACTATACTGTCTCACCTAGATTAGGTCATTACTCTAATATACTAGACTTCCCTGAGAGGCATTAAAGCTTTTCTCTCTTGTATCAAGGACTTTTCAAAGCATCTACTTACAATACTGGTATAAATACTCACTATTTGAGTGGTAGAGTGTTTAAAATGTATGACTCTATGAAATACCATGGAATGCTGGTACATGGTATAAATGTAGGATTTTACACAAAATGTGTAAGAGACCAGATAATTAGAACATTTTATATGTTTGGAATATACATGGTTAACATGGGGTCACAGAATGCTTTCTTTCAAGACAGCTTTGCAAAAGGGAAAGGATTACAGTGGAGTGAAGACAATTTCTGAGAATAGGAAAGTCTGCAGAAAAAAATATTCCTTTTTCTGATCTCCCTACTATACTTGACTTCCAGAGAAGCTATTTTTCTTTTCTCTATGTGGACAAAAAGTGGAGACTAGAATTCTGAACATGCTTTATCTATTATCTAACAATCTAATGGCTTTAGGACTGTGTCATGTCATTGTTCTTGAGACAAAAGTTCAAATGCTGAGTAGTTGATGAGAAGCTAGAAAAGACATTAATGGTCCTATCCAGTACTGTACCCTGAACATTGCAACACAGATCTGCCCAGCATGATGTACCACAGGGGGCAGAGGGGAATCATGGTTTTCTTAGTGAATTTGGGACAGCCACAGCTTGTGCCTGAAGTCATGTTCTACTACCCATTCTCATTAAGCCAAGGAAAAGAGCCATATTAAAAGTGGAAAACAGGAAGGAGGTATTCACTGTGGTAGTATTCAGTAGAAGGACAAAGTGATCCAATAAACCCCTCAAGTCAATCTTCCAGGTCTTGGATTGAGATTGAAGTTAAAATAAAGGGACAAGGATATACACACTGAAGCTATCCCAGGCAAGGAGCAGTCCTACCCACCACTGACCCATTATTGAAATTTTGTTACTAGTATATTTTCCTTTTCCAGCATGAGATGCCTGGAGAAACTCTCTATTTCTTGTGGACCGTGGGGGGGGGGGGGGTTGTTCACAGTTTCAAAAGTCTGGTAGTCAGATGATAAGATACAAGTCTCACTTCACAAGTTCTTCATTTCTGAGAGACTTATTATACTTTGTGTGAAATATATTTTCTGATTAGAAATAAGGCCTGGTCCACAAGAGAGATTTCATGCCTGGTACTGTAAACCCAGTCAAAAGCATATGCCTAGGAACTTCTTAGGTCCTAGGTGGGACATACTATTTTTTATGTCAAATAGTAATACAGTGAAAGTGCTTTTTACATATTTACATTTATACCTGTAGATTTGGGCTGCTCTAAATCTTGGTCAGAGAAGCTTCTTTTTTTGCATTGGGTTATAGTGCAGAGACCCATAACTGGTAAAACTGCCAAATATAAGCAATTGTGAGTACTCTGCTGTGGATAAGTCATTTATATTAACCTCCCACCATCCAAGACTCACAGAATAACATGGAAGATTGGGCAAGAAGAAATTAAAGAACTGTGATGGATGGGGAACATTGCTATGAAATGCAGGCTTCTGGACATGATAGAGCTCTTGCACCCATAAACTCACAGTAACTGCTGTTACCTGCACAATATGGAGCCAGTCAAAATTCCAACAGAAAAAGGACAAAGTCCCAAGGCCCTATCTTTGCCAGGGGAAATAGTGAAAATAGACGATGACTGAGTGAAGGAGGGTCACTGTCCTTCAAGGACATGCTCACTAGTTGCCCATGCCCCAGTGGATGTAGCACTCCCATGTACATGTGAGCAGCACTAAATGGACTCAGAGAATCATCAATAAAATAAAGTTAGGGGAAATGAAGTTGAGGGGTAGTGTTTCAGGGCAGTAGGCATAAGTGGGAGAAAAGCAGGGTGGATAGACATACTCAAAATACATCATATAAATGTATATAATTTCAAAAACTAAATCCAAAGTGTTTTTCTTTTAAAGCTAAAAGCACACACAGGATGCCAGGACATACATGGTGGAGCAGGAGCAGGAGCAGATCACAGCCAATCAGTGGGAGAGGATGTGCCTAGTCCAGTAGTGACTTGATGTGCCAGAGTAGGTTGATATGCAGGGGGGGGGGGGCTCTTTCTTCTCAATGCTATTGGGATGTAAAGTGAATAAATAAATAAAATAATGAAAATGTCTATTTCTCATCCTATTCTTAATGGGAGAGGGAAAAAAGGCAAGTCTCAAATAGGTAGCCATGTAAAGAAGAGCACTCTCCTTCACTATGCATGTTCCTTTTTATAAAGAACAGAAAAATTAAAGCGAGGGGCATGTAGGATTTATTCAATGAACAAGTAATACATAACAACGGCCAAAAGAACAGTTAACTAAATAGCAATTTGCATATTTATGTTTTATGCTAAGTAACAGGAAATATAGCTATATAGCATTGGGAAAATTATTTAACCACTTGGTTTCCTTGACTACAAAGCAGGTACTCTAACTATAGCTAATTTCTAGGATGGCTGAGTGTTAAATAACACAAGTCCTATACAGCTTGTATCACAATGGTACAATGTAAATGAATCTTTCAGAATCCACATGTTAGAAAATTAGTCTTTAGTGAAATATTGTCAGAAGTGGGAGGTGAGGCCTATGGGTGGGTATGTTTAGGTTGTAAGAGCACTGCCTTCATGAATGTATTAGTTTCAACATACAGCCCAAACTCCAGATGTGTGAGAGATAAATTCCTAATTTCTGTTAGTTACTCAGAAGTCTGTATTATAATAGAGTAAAACATGTAATGCTAAGTATGTCATACATGCTCACATAAAATATTAAGATCCATATATATTTGCATATATTTGTGTTTCATACTAATTAACAGGACATATAGCTATATAACCTTGAGAAAATTATTTAACCACTTGGTTTCCTTGCCTATAAAAGAGGGTTTCTAAGTCTAGCTAATTCCTAGGATAGCTGAGTGTTAAGTAAAACAAGTCCTATACATCTCCTAGCACAAGAGTGCAATATAAATGTGTCTTTCAGAATTCACATGTCAGAAATTTAGCATTTAGTGAAACATTTCATTTATTTACTTAGTATTTCCTTTTTGCTAAGTATTTACACAGTATTTACTTAATATTGCTTATTTACTTCTTATTAATATTTTATATATAAGAAATAATTCTAAACAGGATGATGAGCATCATACATAGTATAAAACTAGTATAAAAGATATCACAAAATCTATTTGCTCCCTCTGGAATATCATTAATACCATGTGTAAAAATTAAATGAATCTTTGAGAAATCAGATATTTTCATTGACTTGTAGACAACTGTAGATTTATAAGAAAAGGAAACAAACTATTTTCAATGGACCAAGGAAATGGATTAGTGGATAAAGTACTTACCATACAAGCATGAAGACCCACATTTAACCCCCAACATCCATGTAAAACATTCAGGTGCAGCAGAAAATGTCTATAATCCCAGCACTAGAGAAATGAAGACATGAGCATCCTTGACCCCACCCCTGACTCAATGGCCAGCATGTTTTACCGAATTGTTGAGCTTTTAAAATGCAGAGAGTAATGCTGAACTTAAGGGTTTAGATGTAGATTCTCTAGTCATTGAACACATCCAGGTGAACAAGGCACCTAAGATGCGCCAACAAACCTACAGAGCTCATGGTCGGATTAACCCATACATGAGCTCCCCCTGCCACATTGAGATGATCCTCACTGAGAAGGAACAGATTGTTCCAAAGCCAGAAAAGGAGGTTGCACAGAAGAAAAAGATATCCCAGAAGAAACTGAAGAAATAAAAACTCATGGCACGGGAATAAATTCATCATAAAATAAATGCAGATAAAGTAAAGGTCAAAAAAAAGAAAAGTGAGAGATACTGTCTCAAAAACTAAAGTTAAGAATGATTTAGGAAGACATCCAATATGAATCTTTGGCCTACACACACACACACACAGACACGCACAGACACACACACACAGACACACACACATACAGACACACACACACACACACACAGACACACAGACACACACACATACACACACACACACACATATTTTCCCTGGGCATAAAAATTAGGATAGGACCCTGAAATTTCTCGAGAATATTTCTTGCACATTTGTACAGATTCACAAGGCTTTCTCTACTGTTTGGCCTTATACCCTCATCCTTAAAAATCTCTTTAATATAATTCAGTCTAATTGACTACAAGTAATCATGAGATGAGCTTAGATATAGAAAAAGGAAAGAAGACAAGCTATACTTAGCTTGTGCAAATTCAAATATTATGGGTTGGTTTGTTTGAACTCAATTACTGAAATTCTATGCAAAACTACATCTGTAGCAAGCTACAGAGTCTGAAAAGAGGGACTGTTAAAGTCCAAATGAGAAAAAAAGAAGCTGAACTAGTTTGGCAATCTCTGAAGTGCTAAAAGTGTTGTTGAGAAGCAGCAGTACTAAGTGCCTGTTAAAAAATCAGAAATCAGACAGCGAACCATGTGGGGAACAAGGTTAAATACCATCAAAGAGAAGGATTGAAAGAAGGTCAATAATTGCCTGGACAGGAAAAGAAGATGAATAGAATTTGCTTTCCTGGCCCACACCACTACAGACCTCTGCCAGATGGAAAAGTATTGACAGAATTTGAAGTGACCAGGAAAAAATGCAGAAGGAGTGCCCTCTGCCTTACAACTTGAACCACAAAACTTAAAAGAACTGGAGGGGGTGGAAAATACCGCTCAGCTCTCAAGTCTGAGCATGTTCCTTTAAAAAGCTGAAGTTCCTGCATGTGAGAAATGGACACAGGACTGACTGACCCTGATTGTGAGAACTGCAATCATCACAGAAATAGGTGATAGAATATAAGAGATATAGAATGAGTTGATTTCATCTGCTGAATGACAGACATTAAACTGCCTTCCCTTTTCCTTTCTTGTATTGAAACTAGCTTCTTTTCTCATACAATATATCCTGATTGCAGTGTCCCCTTCTACTCTTCCCAGTTTCTCCCACCTTCCCTCCCCTCCAGAGTCACCCCCTTTCTGTATCTCATTAGAAAAAAACAAGCTTCTAAGTGATAACAACCAAACATGACAAAATTAAAATGTAATAAGATGAAGCAATAACTGTCATGTCAAAGTTGGACAAGGCAAGCCAATAGGAGGAAGAGTCTGACAAGCAGACAAAAGAGTAAGAGACCCACTTGCTTTCACAGTCAGGAGTCCCACAAAAACACATATCTAATAGCTATAATATGTATGTACAGGACCTGTTATAGATCCATGTAGGTTCTGCGCTTGCTGCTTCAGTCTTGGCAAGTCTCTGCCATTCGTTCTCATATGAGCCTTGCTTAGTTATTCAGAGGACCATGTTCTCCTGGTGTCTTTCAACCCCTCTGGCTCTTATATTACTTCTATCTTCTCTTCCACAGGATTTCCTGAGCACTAAGGGAAGGATTTGATGGCGATCTCTTATGTCTGGCGCAGGTCTCTGCAGCTGTGCAGATCTGTTGCTGGAAGAAGCTTCTCTGACAATGACTGGACAACTCACAGCTATATATGCATAGTAGAATATCCTTAGAAAGTTTTCTTGAGTTTTCTTTCTTTTAGACCAATAGTATTTGGTTTTGACCTAGATCTCTGGGTTATGTAGTCTCTGGTTCCTTGTTACTCAAACAGTGTATAGAACTTAAACTTTAAATTCACTGTTGCTGAAAATCATTCAAAACTTCACTTGCTTATTACATGCTTGTTATTCTATCAATTATATAGATAAAATTTAAAATGATACATGTATGCATTTGCATATGTTATGTAATATCATATATATGGACATACATGTATAGCAACCACATTAGTCTTGTAGTTCTTTACCTGCTCTTAGTTGTCAAATAAAGTACACTGTACATCTGCTGCCAGATTTGGTAGTATTTCAAAATCATCACTGTGAGTAGCAATGTTCCATTTGTAAAAATCAGGGTACTTGGACAATCAGATTATCCCTGCTAGTCATTTTTGCCACTTTCTCCTAAGATCTTGGAAAACAAAAACAAAGAAAAAACACAAAGAGAAACCCAGAGCACGTATAAGAACATGCAAGTCATTTACATTCACCATTCGTGAGTTAGAGTCACAAACTGCTTTATCTTCTCTTTCTAAAATTGTACCTACTCACTCCATGGATAAAAAACAGTCAAAAAGTAGATGTAGTAAGAGCCCAGTCCCCTTGAATATATACTGGGCTGGTATCACAGTGACTTTGAACAGAAGTAAGTCACTATTTATGTGATCTATGTTATTTTAATCTGTTATATGAACATTAGAAATCATTATACCAAGTAAAATGAAAGAAGCTGTAGTCACTATAGTATAATAATGGGTTATTGGACATCCAGTGCATTGAATTTAAGTAATCTGTGCACATTAAATCTTGCATGGTGCAGATAACTAGAATGCCCATATTAGAGAAAACTGATATACAATTGCTTTAATAAGATCCACAAGTTCTAAGTTGTGGCCCCAGGAATGGATCCAAAGATGTGATCATGTGATTTGCATCCCTGCCCTCTACTAATTCCCAACAGGAAAATTACTTCAACCGATGAAAACTGAGCCAACTCCTTGTCCTAGAGAAAGTGGTCTAAGGGGACACAACAGGCTGTGGAATAATGTTCCTGGTAGCATGCCTCTATGGGTGGCTCTCACCTTTCATACTTTAGCCTCCATTTGCAGCTCCCGCTCATTTGACCCATTTTAAATAATCTCTTTTTCTTCTTATGTCTGAGCATTTTCCTAGACCTGCTCAAGTTTTAGAATACAGATTCTACAGTAACATTTCTTTGATTTCCAAATACTTATTTGGATTCCTTCACATTCTAATTTACAACTCAGCCTTTATACTCAGAAAAAAAAAATGGATGTAGATCATAAAAATCTCACCTGAGCTATAAAATGTCCCCATCCTCCAAGACAAAGCTTAAAATAGTAGTAGCACTTGAGAATGGGCTGTTTTTTCACAAAACTTCCATCCCTGTGAGCTAAATTAAGATGAGATTCCAAATACCCCTCTGTGAAACCCTGTCTTCAATCTCCGCCTTTTCACCATTACCCAGTACTTATGAATTGCTGTTTTGTATAAGAATATTTCAGAAGTCAGGGTTTCATAGTACCCATGAAGAGCTACCACCAATGCTACAGGAATAATTTCATAAAAAAACACATATCTAATTAACAGGATGCTCATAAAACAGGAACTCCTAAAATATCAAAATAAAGTACTGACTGCTATACTAAGAAACTTAAGGCCGGGGAGAGCACAAAGAAAGAGATGATTTTTATATTGTTCTGTCTCCTCTTACTGTATGAGCTCAGATTTTATTAGTTCTATTTCGTAAAAAAATACATTTGTTTTAAATCTCTTCCAGCTTCCTTCTAAGACATAGATTTTGATTACTGCAGGGGCATATAGTAACTAAAGTTAAGATCTATTAACCCTAATATTTGTGGACAAAATTTGGCATGCTTGTGTTTCGGAAGGAGTTGCAAAGCTAGCTTTTCTCTGATGTTCAGAGTAGCCCTAACCTAACAAATCTAAGAGAGGCTGTGAAGCATAGTAAAGGAATATTTGCTATGTGATATACATGGTCAAAATCAAGCTACCAATCAAAACTTGGTTTTCCATTGAAATTATTATTATTCGATTTGTTGGGATGGAATTTCACAATTTCATTAAACATAGGAAGTGTGTTAATTTCATTACAGTAGAATTTCACTTCTGGTATTTTAATTATTGTGCTGAGACTCAGAAACCCTACCAACAAATAAGCAAAAATGTATTTTAAATACCAAAGACTCTTGAAAAGAAAACTCATCCCTCGAGACCATTGTTCTTTCTGTCTAGAGTTCCTTATCCCCCATAGTTTCTCACATGCTTTGGAACTCTACCCTCAATCTCACTAAATGAGAGTTGGAAAAAAAAAGTGAGCCTAAGATATTTGCAAAGGTTACAGAAGTTGAGAATTTGTTTATAGGGCATTATTTGTACCACACTGTATAGTCACTGCCATGAAATGAGGCAATAGTTAAATTAATCCTCACAAAGCAAATTAAGACAATATCGTGCTGGGTCACGTTTGTAGATTATCAGATTTCTATCCATCAATCCTGAGCTATTGCTCCACAAATATTCAAAACTTAATTTGATGCTCTACATAAAATTGGGACAAGGGCAACTGAATTTCCTCTCATTTGTTAGGATGTCATTCTTAATAAAAATAAAGAAACTGAAATATGTTTATAACTATAAATCAATGAGTTACTGTTTTTTTTTTTAGATGCAATCTTTTTGGGTTCATTCATGTATAAAGAAAAGCTGAGGGCAAAATACTATACCTTATTGAACTAGGGCAAAACTGCATTCAGTTTTCCTAGAACACAGCATGTTGTCATCAATTTTATCTCAGGAGGAGAGTACACCATCAGTTTACACATTGATTGCAGCCATTCTTCAAGAGGGAGAATCAAACCCATTGTACTTGGTTTCCATAGAAGCTCAACGCACAAAACTGTAGTCTAATGAAATTGACCAAGGAGTCAACAACCAATATTGAGCACCCACTGTGTGCAGAGAATTAAGCCCAAAGAATATTATAGATATTCTCACTTATAAGGGTATAGATATTGACACTGAAAGTCAGCTCAAATTTCACAGGAGTGAAAGGAGCTTACATGATTTAAGGCATATTTTCACAGTATTGCTTCAGTTCAATCCCTGTCCTGAGTTTCCTAGGCATGTTTGTTTGGTTGTCATTATACTCCTCATATTAGAAAGGACAGCACTCTTAACGAGATGGATGTGATTCTCCGACATGCAGGCAGATAGAGTGCCTTCTATCTCTGTTCTGAATGGAATGTAGGCTCAGAGAAATAAAAAGAGACTAAAAAGGCAACAGATCTAGCTGTGCAAAGACACAAGTGAAGCTCATTGAGATTCACCTGTGTTCTCATTTTTCTGCCTCCTTCTCCTGTAATTCCCATGCCCTGGCCATACAGAATCACCATCATCAGTGCTTCATTTGAACCTGGAGAGTCAGAATTCGTTGCAATCATGTCATGGGGTGATCTCCACCCCTTCCCCATTATCCACAGCTTGGGCATGGACAAGAAGGAGGGCAGTTATTTTTAACGTTTTCTCTCTTTCTCCATTTTACCATTTTAGAAAATGTCCAGGAAACTGGCCAGGGTTTACGCAGTTCTCTAGTGAATGTTTTAGTCGTCCCAGATGGAAGAAGGAAAAAGAATGGCGAGCTAAGTTTATATAAATATATGTCACTAAATATACAATAATTTACATTTTTATATTCCACTATGCATACAAGTATGCTATGAATGAAGAATATTCTATGAATTATGATATATGTTACCAAGAACTGCTTTCAGATTGCACAATTAAACACATATCACAGTGATAGGAATGAAATTGAGAACAATGTTCTTTTTGTTTGAGTAATATTCCTGTGCATTTGCATGTGTATGGGCACATCTGTGCAGGTGTGTGTGTATGCACTATGGAGGCTTGACATCCATCATGTACTTTTCAATATCCCTTTTAATCTCAGAGCTCATGGACTTGCCTAGTCTAGCTAGTCAGCTTACTTCAAAGATTCCTTTTCTGTGTCTGCTGTGTGCTGAGATTACAGACTAGAATATAATGCCCACTCAGTTTATAAGTGAGTGATGGGTTCTAAGCACCAGCCCTCACACTTGGGTGGCAAGTGTTTTACACATTTGCACCATCTTCTAAGCCCATAGAAATAGGTTCCTAATCACTGCTAATCCAGTAGGACATGCCACAGTGTTGTAACTTTATAATATCATTTCTCTCATATGCAAAATAGATGGCCCTATCCTATTCTTTCTTATGAATACTCTGATATAGATAAGATTACACATCTATTTTCACTAGGTATGATATCATAAGTACAAACTCTTAGGTCTATAGGAAATTCTAATTCCTCAAACTCCAAACTCTAGTACTAGTAGCCAGAAATGAGCTCAATCTGGATATTTGAACTACATTTTGGAGTTGGGGAAAACTGGAGTTTCCTTTGGACGTGATACAATATTATACTTTTAAAAAGTAGGAGAAGAAAAATGTGATCCCGACCTTTGTAACAGTTTTGGGCATTCATTCATCAAACATTAGCTGAATGCCTACTATCTATAGGAGTTCACATATGGGTATAACATACATTTCATAACCTTAAGGGACTTACAACCATTTAGAAGGGAATACATAGAAAAATAATTTCAAAACATTATATATATATATGTGTGTGTGTGTGTGTGTGTGTGTGTGTGTGTGTGTCTGTATGTGTCTGTGTGTGTCTGTGTGTGTGTCTGTGTGTGTGTCTGTGTGTCTGTGTGTGTGTGTGTGTGTGTCTGTGTGTGAGAGATCTTCTGAGAGTTTCAGGGAGAAGTTTAGGAGTCTAAATGGGAATTATGATTTATTTGTCTTGGACAACAATAAGAAAACAACTATCTAGTATTGAGTACTTAGTACATACCAGGAATATGGTAATATTTTGTGCATTATGCTTTATTTCCTTCTCAAAGCACCTATTTTATAAGGCTATCACCATTCTTTTAGACTATGAAACTTCCTGAGAGGTTATGTAACTTTCTCAAGATCATAAAATGTGTAGGTAAAGTCTTCCTAATTTACTAGACTCATTATTTGATATGGAAGAGTATACAGCTTTTTTTAAAAACCCAAAGGCCCATATGGGTTCAATATAGTAAAGAAGGTTTTAGACAAACTTAGGCAGGTCTGGCATATCAGTATGTAGCCAATCAGTTTGAAACTGGAAGGTTAAGCACACAGAAAACGAAATTATCAAGATCAGTGGTTGGTATGCAGATTCATCTGGCAAGTAACAGCATTGATATGACACAGACTAGAGCCAGGTAGATCAGATGTAAAGGATATGAAGAAAAACATGTGAACTGAAAATGACTGATAAAAAAAAAACATGTAGAGGGCACCATTAAACGATATTGTACAAATGAGATGAATAGGGAAACAAATCAAAAGGCATGTGAAAGCTTGCCCATCCATGTGAAGCAGAGGAACTGATTGGAGGCAAAAATTATCAAGGTTTTTTTTTTTTTTCCAGAAAGGTTGTATCTGAGCTTTCTGGCACAACCCAGAAATTCAAAGCAGAGAATATATTTCTATTGCCCCACTACCACCTCTCAGACTTTCCTGTTGCAGATTTTCACACATGTAAATTAGATGTCACAGCCCAATCTTCTCCTGAGCTTCCTGAGCAAAGCATTTGTATTTTAGAAAGCAGTGTCTAAACGGGAAATGAAGCATCTTTCTACAAACATACCTTCAATCAGTTTACCATGTAGCTGTTTCAAACAATACCACTAACAGAAACTTAAAAATAGATACTCCAGTTTCACAGAACATATTCTCTCTCTCTCTCTCTCTCTCTCTCTCTCTCTCTCTCTCTCTCTCTCTCTGTATGTGTGTGTGTGTCTGTGTCTGTCTGTCTGTCTCTGTCTCTCTATGCCTCAGTCTTTCTCTGTGTCTCTGCCTCTCTCTCCCTTTATCGCTTTCTTTCTTTCCAAACCTAGCAGCAATGTTATTTTTTCTTTGTCAGCACACAGTAACAAATTTGGATGGTCACCTTTAAGGTCGCATCTTTCTAATTAGAATGATACAGATTCAATGCCATGGTAGTTGTGAGTGGATATCCTTTAATCTTACCCAAGCATCAAATAACAGAACTCCAAAATAACCTTTGCATGACATGTGATATTTCAAAAAAATCATGTATACATGATCACAGTCACTTTTCATAGCAATCTACTGATGCAGATATTATTAACCTTATTTTATCAGTGTAGATACTGAGGCTTTGCAAGCTTTGTGAGATTTCTCAAGCTCCCAACAGCTAGGAAATATCAGAGTCGAGATTTGAATCCAAGTCCTCTGATGTGTTGTTCTTTCTGTGTCACAAATCACCATCATTGTATAATGGAATACAATTAATTTTTATCAAAAGAATAACTTTTAACTACCACTATGATTCCTGGAAGCAACTGTAAAATCAATAGAGCTCTGGTTTATCCTCAATAAAGGGAACTACAGTGGTTAATTTGCATTATCCTTACTGCATCATTAAAATCAAGGATTGATTCTGAGTAAACGTTGGGAATTGTTAATTACCATTTATTGCCAAACATTTTATACCTTAATGATAATTTCAGTTGCTATTTACTTCTTCACAGAATGGACATTGAGGATGCACCTACTATGTACTTATGCTGTGTTTGATGCTTGAAATAAGATGATGTGTATGCTTCAGTACAGAGAACACTGAATCAAGAGTCTATAATGACTACTTCCAGTCTCCCTTAACCTCTAAGTGCCTATGACACCTTGGGCAAAAAATACAAGTCACCTGATCTTCATTTATTTACTTGACCACTGTTGAACTAAAATTAGAAATGCACATGAAAGAACCCTTAAAACTCCTATCTGGAAACTTACATGAGGCTAGGGAAGGAAATAAAGAACATGAACTGGAAGGCAATACAAAACATGATGGGGCAAAAATCTAATTAATGAGTAATTAAGTAACAGAATGTTTTTTAAAGAATTTATGCACTATTGTTGTTGGACACATTGGGTAATGATAACAGCAACTGGCTACCTACCCAAACACCTGCTACATACACACACCTAAAATACACAAGAAAATCTGATTGCTTGCATGTCTTCTAGAAACAGCCACAAGCAGATCAATGCTTTAGCTGTGTGTGAGTGTGTGTGTGTGTGTGTGTGTGTGTGTGTGTGTGTGTGTGTGTGTGTGTGTGAAAAGGTAGCCACTAATAAAGATTCATAGCATGGTCCTAGCAGAGTTGCTTTAGTAAACTTCTAGGCATTTAAAAGAAAAACATTAATTCCTCGTCCTCAATAACCTTGAAGTTAAACACCTTCCTCCAGCCCCACTTATTTAATTCAAGCCCATATCACATTTCTCTGGCCCCACCACCTCTATTTGAACACGATCCTTTTAATTATTTGCTGCTATATGGTCAGTGGTGAGTTACTTAACTCTGAGCCTTAGTTGCTTCCTGTGTTAAACAGAAGAACTAAATAAACCTAAATGATAGGATTGCCATATGAAAATGTGTGAGAAATATGAAATAACATAATACAAAGTGCACAGCTACCTGCTTTCAAATAAGATATATGGAGCTATTAACATAGGGACAGAACTTCCATATTTATTTCAGGAGGAGGGGTGCTTGTTCAAAACTAATGGCATGAAAATGAGTTTTATGCCGTTTCAACAGCACTCATCATTCCATTGCTGATGGCCAGCTGGGTAGATGCTAAAAGAACAAAAGACTAGAGCAGCAATGAATGTGACTGAACCAGTATCTGAGCAGTAGGATTTGGAGTCTTTGGGGAATGTGCTGGGTCATATGGTAGATTTCTTTTCAGACTTTTGAGGCTTCCCCACAATGATGTCTAGCATGACTGAGCCAGTTTGCAGTCCCACTGACAGTGACTGATGCTTCCCTTTCCCTCACACCCTCTCCAGAAATTGTTGCATATTATTTTGCTGATCTTTGCCATTTTGGCAAACATTTGGTAAGTTGCCTTGATTTGCATTTCTCTGACTGCTAGGGACAATGAACTTTTTTGTTGTTTCTTTATTTTTCTTTTATAATAATTCAGTTATTTGTTAGCCAATTTTATTTGTTCTTTTGGAAATTTTATCTACAGGTACCAAGCCCACATTTGAATGGGTTTTTTGTTGCTGTTTGCTTGCTTTTAAGGTCTTTATTTGTTCTCGATATTAATTGTCTGTCAGATATGCAGCTTGCAAAGATTCTCTCCCATTCTGTGGGTTTCTTCTTCACACTTGAGTGATTGTTTCTTTAGCTGTGCAGAAGCTTTTTAGTCTTATGAGGTACCACTTATCAATTGTTGACCTTAATTCTTGGGCAAATAGAATCCAATTCAGAAAATTCTTTCCCACACCTATGCCATATAGGTACTGCCCATGCTTTCTTTTAGCAATTTCAGTGTTTCTGCTTTCATATTTATGTCATTGATTCATTTGGAGTTAGTTTTTGTGTAAGGTAATAGATACATGTGGACATACAGTTTTCCCAGCATCATCTGTTGACTATGCTATCTTTTCCCCAGCGTATGTTTTTGGTATCTTTGTCAAATTTTAAATGGATGTAGTTATGGGTACTTCCTTAAATGTCAAACAATAAATACTTTGCTCTCTTTCTCTCTCTCCACCCCCCTCTCTTTCAGTGTTTGTGTGTGTATTGTGCGTGTGTGTGTGTGTGTGTGTGTAATATAATACTCCAGAACATTATTCATTTATTTAACTAATATATAGAGCACATTCACTATTTCCATACCTCAGTCCACAAATGACCTCAGAGTGTTAACTAGTCTGTTTGACTCATATTCCAGTTTGGAATGCCAATCTCTCCACAATTGGAATTCTGCTCCAGCATTACAATACAGAGCCTCCATAATGCTGGCCTGTGGGGATATGGATAATGGTGCCATCTGACACTTATCATAATTACATTCAAACTCATATTGATTTTACATTGTATTTCTCTTTGCCATTCTGACTCCTGCCAGCAACATGCTCAAATTTTACCTAAATGGGAGCATTTTGACTTGGGGATAGAACATTTCTCAGTGCCATTTGCTTAATAGTATACATTACTGCAAAGGGAAGGTTCTGACCCCAGGCCAAGTTCATGTCATCCAGGGCAGAGGAAGTTTCAAGGGCAAGACAGTAGCTCCTGCCAAGATGTAAAGACCCATGCTGAGCAGTAGATTTGAGGGCAAAAGAGAGTTTAAGTAGAATCTGTCACTCCAAGACATGGCTGGGCTTTAAACCCTTACTTACAATGAAGAAAGGAAACAAAACAAAGTGTAACCTTAGTTTTCAGAGAAATGTGTTTAAGAAGTATCCTCCTCCTAACATGTCCTATGAATATGCAATGCTAAGTGAGTTGTAAGTGCTAAAAACATGGCATGAAATATGCTTTTGAAGAAGACAGTGCAGGATAACAAAAGTGTAGGGATAGATAAATGGTTTGAATTCAGTAGAATATATGTTCGAAATGGGCCCTGGAAATGGGGATGTTTATAAACTGAGATAGACAATTAGTCAATTCTAAGAAATTAAACTGAAAGTTGAGAAGTAATAATGACATGACCTGAGGTAAAAAAAGAGGGACATTAAACTGTGTGAGTTCAGAAAAGACTTAGTTTCCCTGATACAAATAAATTTATGGATATTATCAGTTCTGGGAAAAAGAGACAAAAATGTCACCAGGAAAAAACTGAATGTAATTAATGGAGACAATGGGGAAGGAATAAAAGAAGTAAAGAGAGAATATAAAATGTAGAATCTGTTTGGGCACAGGAGACATTTTCACTGGGCACAAAGTGGTCTCCAATCCTTGTAGTGATTGCTCAGATTCGAGTCAATAATCAGTTCCTCCCAGTTTTCACTCAGATCCTCACTGCATGATTTCTTATGGGTTTCACTGACATCTCACCATGATTAGGTTTATCTTTTACCACCACAATCCCCAAACTTTCACTGACAACACATTTCTTTTGTCTACATTTCTTTTCTACTGCTATGATGGATCATCATGATCAATATAATTTATTAAAACCAAGCTGCTTATTTGAGACTTACAGTTACAAGGGGTTAGAGTCTGTCTTAGTTAGGGTTTCCATTGCTCTGAAGAGACATCACAACCAAGGCAACTCTTATAAAGGACAACATTTAATCGGGGCTGGCTTATTGGTTCTGAGGGTCAATACATTATCATCATGGCAGAAAGCATGGCAACATCCAGGCAGACAGCCGCTGCAAGTGCTGAGAGTTCTACATCTTGTTCCAAAGGCAAACAGAAGACTGGCTCCCATGTGGCTAGGAGGACGGTCTCAAAGTCTACCCTTACAGTGTCACACTTCATCCAACAAGGCCACACCTCCTAATAGTGCCACTCCCTGGAAGAAGCATATGCAAACCACCAAAAAAGGTCCACGACCATCATGTCATGGAGCATGTCAGGAGGTAGGCAGACATGTGCTGGAGCAGTAGCTGAGAGTTTACATGTTGAGACAGCAACCAGGTGGAGAGAGAGGTCAAACTATATTGGAACGAAACAGGTTTTTGAAGACCACCCTCAGTGACATACCCTCTTCAATAAGGCTATATACCTCTAATCATTTGCAAATTTTTCCATCATCTGAGGCCTAGTATTCAAACATATGACACTGTGGAAGTCATTATTATTCAAGTCACCATACATTCACAGAGAAATTTCTAGGTGTCTGGAATCAACATTTTCTTATGAACTCTGGATCATAGTGCTTCCTTAGACTGGGTAGGTAGGCTTAGAATTCTTTTGATTAAAAAAAACTTCATGGAGATACAAAATAATTATTTTCAAAAGGATATCATTGTTAATAAAAATTTGAAAAGTACTATGGTACACACAGAATGCATCACTCTTCCTGAAAACAACCTTTTATAGATGAGACACTTTACTATCTGGCCAACATTTTGGTGAGCTATCACGTGAAAAATGCCAGTTTCTTTTTCTTATAAGCTTATTCCAGGGACTTTTCCACCTTATGCTACCATCATTAATATAAGGCTCGTATTAGCTCTAGACACAGGGGTTTAAATGTAAGTCTAAGTCCTAGCTAAACTCAGAAATTTGTTGAAACCCTTTTAAAGAAGGATTGATCAAAGACCTTCTCATGGATTCCATGTCAGAATTCTACACATCATAACACCATAGTCTGTGTTGTTATTGTTATTATTATTATTATTATTATTATTATTAAGTTCTATACTCTAACTTGTAAGCTTTTATTATGTATGACTTTAAACATGTTTATGTGTTTAATAGAGATTTTATATATTTGATTTGTTTGCATCTCCATTTCCCATTTTCTCTATGATTATTTAAATTTTTCTTGATTTTCAAATTATTTTTAAGTTTCAGGCCTTTAAAAAAGATATGTATAGATTTCCTGTGAACCCACAGGCCACTCCAGCCAGGGAAGTAGATAGTGCCTTGTTCAGCCATCATCAAAGAGGCTTCTTTCTGCATGCAGCAGATGGGAAAATATACAGAGATCCACAGTCAGACATTACACAGAGAGTGAAAGACCTTGGAACACTCAGCCTTAAAAGGATAGTTCCATCAAATCCTGTAGAGGAATTCTAATCCAGTAACATGGCTATTATGGCAAGGGATCACATCCCATGATCTAAGTCTATGTGATCTGGCTGGAATGCTAACACACCACACACCTTTAATTTCTCTAGCTAGAATACAAACTCACCTTTAGCACACACCTTTAATCCTAAACAATTATCTGTAATTGAGGGCCAGGCAAAGTCAGAGAGGATAAGCCCAGCTCTTATGAGAACAATCAGGAAAGGGAAGCTATTTAAGAGTAGAGCAGAGAGAGTCAGTGAGTTGGAAATCCATACAATGAGTACAGTGCAATGGAGCTGAGTTTGTTTTTGAGTTCATGAAGTTCATTGCAGATCAGCAGAGTCAGTTGAAACCAGAGAATAATAAGCCAGAAGATGAGAACAAATTGCCATAGTTAGTTTGAGGCCAAGCAAAGCAATTCAGTGATAAGCCAAGAGAAACTAGATTGAATTAGTAAGCTTGGAAAGGAGTTTGAGCCAGAGCAGCAGATTTGAACCAGACAGCAAGAGTTCAGAAAGAGCTAGAAAGGGTGAGCTCATTCAGCAGTAAATCTCTGAGGGAACAATTACATCTGGAAATAAAAGCTACTATTACTGAAATCCCTCCCCTTAGAGCTCAAGGAATCCTGCTGATGAGGAAAATAAGTTAAGAACCAGAGGATGGAGGACACCAAGAAAAATGAACCCTCTAAAACAAGACTGACACACATGTGAACTCACAGAGACTGAAGTAGAATGCATAGAACCTGAAGGGCTCATTTGAATATTTATTATAGCTTCCAGGTTAGTGTTTTTATGATGTTCCTGATTATGTTAATGAGTGGGTCTCTACATCTATACCTGTTTCTTGTGTCTTGTATTGGGTTCATTTCCTTCCATTTGTTTTGTCCTATTCTGATGTGTTAGTTTTATTTTTATCTTATTTTTATTTTGTTTTATTTTATTATTATCCCTTAGAAGCCTAATTGTTTTCTAATGAGATCCAGATGGAAGATCTAGATGGAAGAGGAGATGGAGAGATACGAGAGAGAGAGAGAGAGAGAGAGAGAGAGAGAGAGAGGACAGAGAGAGAAAGAAAACCGTAATCAAAATATAGTATGTGAAAAAAACCATTTTCAATAAAAGGGAAAAATAAAGTAGAAAGTATGTAGAGATAGGAGGGAGGGAGGGAGAGAGAGAGAGAGAGAGAGAGAGAGAGAGAGAGAGAGAGAGAGAGAGAGAGATATTAGTTTTTCTATAAAACATTGTTTTCATCATTTCTTGTCATCCAGTGGTTTATACTTTTGTTACAATTTTTATTTTATTTAGAGTATCTCTAACTCTGCTTCATCTTAGTAAACTGACTCTGACCCACAAAATGCTGCTTTTAATTTGCATCACTGTCCATAAGCATACTCAATTTAGCTTATGATTGAAGATAGTCTTCAAATGCTATTTTTAAAATCGATTGTCTATCTTACGAATCATCATTGCCACTTAAGCTTTAAGTACTGGAAAAATCCTTCCATCATCCAAGGACTCAGTTGTAATGAACATGCCATTGAAAGAAGCATAAAAATCATTTCTGCAAGAAAGATTGGAACAGAACTAGATCTAACACTGAAAATCTTTTGTTTGCAATTGTGGGGGAGAAAAAAAATCAAAAAATGGATAACACATATGAAGAAATTGCTTTTTCTCCATTCCCCAGGTCTTTAAAAATGGGATGTTAACTTTATAAATTTTATTTCAGCAGCTGTTAAAACTTTACACAAAACTTCTGGTTCAAAAGAAAGAAAATCCCCATAGATTGAGTCTGTTTGATGAAATTCACTTAAAATATAACATATTTTCCCACTGTAATTTTTTCTTGCAGTCATGTGATTTATCTATGCATTTACTTATACCCTACAATTTTGCCCCATAGTGGTACTTGAATAAAGACATATTCTATAAAGAGATACTAAATATAAATTGGAAATTGGGACCAGAACAAATACAAAGTAAACAGTTATTTATTTGTTTACTCATTGAATTTCTCAACAATAGTCAACACAAAGGCAGAGTTTATATCTTGTTCACTTGCTATTATATATACAGTACTTAGCATATACTCTATGCAAATGTATTCATTTAATAATTTTTAAACTAGCATTCAATATAGATCCCTAAACAAGATCAATTGGGTATAATATAGCCTCAAATGTGAAAATGAACACTCTGGCAGCCAAAGAAAAAAAAGAAGGTGGGTATATTCTTTAAAAACACTTTAATCTAGAATTTATTTCTATATAAATTGTTAACATTATGAGTGACATATTTTCACATGATATTCTTAATTTTACTGCAAACAAAATCCAGCAAATTCTGTTTTTTTATCCTGACATTTTTGGAGAAACAGAAAACACTGTACTAAAATACATTTTGAGGTAGGTATGGCTTTGGCTCCTTTAAAAGACTGGGAAAATATAGATATCTTGATATATGCACTTCCTGGGTATCTGATAATATCCAAAAATGGCTTTCATCTTTTTTTTTTTTTTTTTTTTTTTGGCTTTCATCTTCTTTAATCCTCTATAGTATTTACAATATGCTTACTGCCAAGTGATAGTTCATTTTATATATTAAATTGCATTTATTGAGTACCATTCTTGCTTCTTTAGTATTTGTGTGTCTTGACTCTATTGTTCACTATTGTCTGGGAATTCTTCTTTAATTCATCTCTTTGTCAAAATTGTAACCTAGCTTTGAAGAATAAACAGAAATGCTACTTACTTTTTCAAAAACTCTTTTATCTTCTCAGCAAACTATGATTCTTTGCAACTCTTCTATTTTCATGTTTATTTTGCTTTGTTGTCAAATCATGTAGAATTTTTAACTATAGGGCATGAATTCCTGTTTTTCTTAACTATAACTTATCCAAAGGACCTGCCTCATTGATTTTGCTTTTGTTTTTGTCGTTGTTTTACTAATTAAGCATTTACTAAATACTCAGGTTAATAATAATGTATTAGTCAGTGTGAATTTGGGTTACTCTCACTCAATGTATCTTATTTGCTTGGTTTGTGTGTAATTGGAATGAATCTAGAAGTCGAGAAGATTTTTTTTAGTTGGATATTTTCTTTATTTAAATTTCAAATATTATCCCCTTTCCTGGTCCACCCCCAAATCCCTATTCTATCTCCCCTCCCCCTGCTTCTATGAGGGTGTTCCTCCACCCACCCACCCATTCCCACCTCCCCATCCTCGAATTCCCCTACACTGGGGCATCCATCGAGCCTTCACAGAATCAAGGGCCTCTCCTCCCACTGATGCCTGACAAGGCCATCCTCTGCTACATATGCAGCTGGAGCAATGGGTCCTTCCATGTGTAATCCTTGGTTGGTGGCTTAGTCCCTGGAAGCTCTGGGTTTTCTGGTTGGTTGATATTGTTGTTCTTCCTATGGGGTTGTAAACCCCTTCAGCTTTAAAGATACCTTTAAAGTAACAACAGGATGAACATAAATAAATGGTAGCAACGGTGCATAGAATAAAATTAAAGGGTCAACCAAGTTCCCGAATATAATTACTGGATTGGCCAATTACTCTTATCCACTTTCATGCTCATCAATTATAATAACAATTCAGGACCCACAATCATTGTTTTTGTTGAACATAATGATCTCTAAATAGATTTAATTTTAAAAAATGCCTCTGAAGTTTCTGGAAGTACTATCATTGTTTTAGTTGCAGGAATTTTTATTGTATGTCATCAGAAATTGTGTCAACACCTTGACAGTGAACACAAAGATATCCAGTAGCCTCTGGACAGCATGTGCTCACTTTTGATGTTGTTACAAAGTCAGTGTTATATATCAAGATCTGACCACTGCATCTGACCCTCATCTTCTCAGCACTGCTGGTAATTTTCTTCCATTAAGGTTTATTTTGAAAAAAGCTATATACTAATAACAGTTGACTCTTGTTTTCTCCTTTGGCAATTTTAGGATATATAAGAAAGTCTGAGAGCATATACAAGACCAGTCAGAAGATGCTGCTCACTATGGAAGCAGTGCTGAAATGAAAGAGAAATAATGATTGCAAGGACTAAGAAGCCCAACTGCTTTAAAAATACTAAGAGCTTTATTGAGATATATCTTACACACCATGGAATCTATTCTTTAAAAGCATACATCTCAGTAGGTTTTACTATATTCGGAATTGTGGAACTATCACTTCAGTCAAATCTAGGAATGTTCCCAAATGTATTTGATGAATGTTTTTAATCAAAAAATGGGACTGAAAAAGAGAGTATTTGATGTGAGCCAAACCCCATTGTAGAAGGTATAATTTAAAGTGTGAAAGATCATGAATAGTAACATAGATGAAAACAGCACTAGTCTTAAATTATGTCCCTTTTATTTTGTATTAAAGCAATATAACATCTTTTTATGCCTGAAAATAGAATTATCTAATAGTGATGTATTCAGCTATATCAACTTGACTAATTTAGAACACAAAAAGGTAAGTTTAATGTGGGCTCTAAATATAGAAACTCTGAACTGAATTTGTGCTGAGTTCCACCCACATAGTTTTACATCAATCAGGAAAACAAAAATGAATTAATGAGATCATTTTCCTTTCTTTCTAGCCATAATTCAAAATGACCACATATTTTTGCTGCTAAGGATCTTAATTTACTTCTGTGTTAAGGATTCTAGTTTTGATCTTTAGCTTAAAGATCCAGAGTTCCTATGGTTGCTAGGGAACTAAAAAATACAGTTCTCCAAGCTCTTATATTATAAAGGTATAATTATGCACTTGTTTACAGAAAAAGAGACATAAAAAGAATATTTCCCTAAGATGAAATTAACTAACATATCTTCTGTATGTGGGAAATAAGTGACATTAAATAGGAAAATGATAGCGTGATAGTAAGGGACCCATCGGAACTTCCCATTGTTCTCTCACTAGCATCTTTAAATTTACAACTTTTGATGAAACAACCTGATTTGGACCCTGATGTAAAATACAGTCTTTTGTTTCTGCCTTCAGTAATATTTCATCTAGCTCCCCCCAAAATTAGAAACAAGAAGCTCATTAAAGTGGGTTATGAAATTTAGTCTTGATAGATTCTAAAATTTGTTATTAATATTTCATTATTGTGATTGCTGATGGTCTTAGGTTCAGGGGGAAGCTTTTCTAGGATAATCAATCTCCTGTCTTTATGAGAAACATTATTCATAAACTTATGTAAAAGGTCTGCTCTTTCATTATAGTATAACCAGCTAACAATCTATCTGTGTGTGCCCATCTGACCTTGCAATTACTGGCTTATCTCTATGATGCATTGCAATAGAATTATTAATTCCACTTCCTTAAGACTTTTATTCTTTTGCTCTGTAGGTCAGCCAGAGAAAATGATAGCAATCCCATTAATAACAATTATCAGCAACTCAGGAGGCATATGGAAAACAGTTCTTTTTTTTTTTTTTTTTCAGAACATGAGCGTCTGCTTCTGAAGAGACAGAAATGGAGATGCTTCCAATTCCAGAGAAACCCTATTTTCTAATTCAGAAACATCAACTCATCAGTAGTAGTTACTGGCTATGGAAATGACAGCAGGAGAATTCAATGTCATCAGAAGCTTTCAGCTATAAATACACTGCTGGGTTCTCAAGAGCATTCTGGCAAAATGTACAACTATTTAAGTCACGTACCTTTGTTCATTTTTCATAATGGTGCTGTTTTCTGAAAGAATTACTATTCTTTGCATGGTAATAACAGAAGAGAGACCAGTCTCTAGAATACTTCAAGTTATCAGTCATATAAACAGCAATGCCACTATTCCAATAGTGCTAGGGTGGTATTCACATTATTTGCAGTGTATTCATCTCAATATAAAACATTTGAAAAATCTCTCCTTCTCCAGCAAAATGTTTTTCTTTGTAGCTACATATAAAATCATATTATATCATTACACATCCAAAAGTAACTCATAGAGAATCATTTTTCTCAGCATAGCAGTTGGAGGTAGGTTGCTAAAAATTACTCTGAATTAATTATGCTCATCCATTCTTATATTTCCTTGAGCAGCAAAGTTAGTGATACTAGGAAAATCTCCAAGATAATGATACTATGGTTATGGCACAGATTCTGTAATCTCTTTTTCTCTTCACTTATATTTGTTTCTAGGTAGAACCAGCTTTGTGGGTCTTCTGACAGAATGACTGCATGTGTGTATATTTGTATCTATGTATACTTAGTGGATTTTCCCAGTCTAGCAATCATCACTACTATTATAATAATCAATGCCTTCAGACCATTTGATTTTTCCCATGACTCAGTAATTTTAATCTACCTCTTTCCAGTTCCTAGCATAAATATTTCCAAGAACAAGTTTTTTTTTACTACTGTGGTATTTATTAAATACCAGTAAAAATTCAACATAGAACAGAAAAATTAGTCCCATGTATAGCATATTAATTAAATGTTAGCGATCCTCTCACGTACAAAATACTAAAAACCAAAAACATTAAAATAAATCTCATAAAAGTAAAAATTCACTTCAGAGTTGCTTATATACTCATTGAGGTTCTGATTAATATTCTTAATGGGGATTGCTCTTAAAAGTTAAAAATACCATTTTAAATCTCATTGAGAAGAAACAACCTTATCAGAAGGCGTTTGAAAAAATGACAAAATATTTTTTCTACTCAGTTGTATTATCAGAACAAAAGAAATCAGTGGTGCAAGCAAAAAGAAAACCCAAAGATGTACTTGTTCATAATTCATCTTGTATATGAAGAGACCTCAACCTCAGAGACAAATCACAGCCTGAAACCTGAAGAGATGACGGTTTTGAAGACATCAGGGCTAGTAAAAGGAGGTAAAAATACAGAGACAAAGTATGGAGCAGAGACTGAAGAAAAGGCCATCCAGAGACTGTCCCACCTGGGGATCCATCCCCTATACAGTTACCAAACCCAGACAGTGTTGTGGATGTCACGAAGTGCTTGCTGACAGGAGTCTGATAGAGCTGTCTCCTGAGAGGCTCTGCCAGAATACAGAGGTGGATGCTTGCAGCCAACCATTGGACTGAACACAGGGTCTCCAATGGAGGAGTTAGAGAAAGAACTAAAGGAGCTGAAGGGCTTTGCAATCCCATAGGAAGAACAATAATATCAACCAACCAGACCCCCAGAGCTCCCAGGGACTAAATTATCAACCAAAGAGTACACATGGAGGGACCCATGGATCCAGCCTCATATACAGCAGAGGATGGCCTTGTCACACATCAATGGGAGGAGAGGTCCTTGGTCCTGTGAAGGCTTGATGTTCCAGTGTAGGAGAATGCCAGGGCGAGAAGGCAGGAGTGGGTGGGTGGGGGAGCGGGTGGGGGAGCACCCTCATAGAAGCAGGGGGATGGGTGATGGGATAGGAGTTTTCCAGAGGGGAAACCAGGAAAGGAGATAACATTTGAAATATAAATATATAAAATATCTAATAAAAATTTAAAAAATGGAGTATAGAGCATGAAATTTAAAGTCTTCTATCCTCTCTCCTTTCTCCTCTTCTTCCATCCTTTGTCTTCTTGGTACATGTGTTGGCTAGTTTTATGACAAACTGACACAAACCAGAATCATTTTGGATAGAAGTGAGAACTGAGAAATTATCCCCACTAGATTGCTCTGTGTGCAAGTCTGTGGTACAATTTTTTAAGTGATGTCTGATGCGCGAGGGGCCAGTTCACTGTGGGAGGTGGCACCCCCGATCCAGTGGATCTGTGTGCTATAGGACAACAGGCTCAAAAAGTCATAAGGAGGAATCCAGTAAGCAGCATTTTACTTAAATTCTACACAAAGGTGACTTTCTTATCTAATCCTATATATGGTTTAGACTGCTACCTGCAGGCTAGGGATTCAGATAATTTAGTACCTAAATTGAGGTGCCCTAGCCATTCGATCTTAATTAAGTCATTATTTTTTTTTTAAACTGTATATATTTTCCTTTTTATTGTAAAACACCCTTTTTCTCATGTAATATACCCTTATTATGGTTTGCCCTCCCTCTCTTCTTCCCAGAATGTCTTTACCTCCCATCCCATCCGAATCTAACCCCTTTCTATCATTGGAAAACAAACATTCTATGGGATAATAATAAAATGAGATAAAACAAAAAGTTACACATTGTAATTGGGCAAAAAAGAAAAATGGAAGAAAAGGAGCCTAAGCAAAGGCACAAAAAAAAAATACCCACACTCAGGAATCCATAGAAACACTAAACTGGGAGCCATCATTTATATCCAGAGATTTGTGGAGTAAATAGTCAGAAGAAAAATATATAAATAAAACAAAATCAAAATAAGCTTTAAAAAAAAAAAAGAAGAAGAAGGGACCTGTCATGACAGCATGAGACAAAGAACCTCCAAGGATGCCGTTGAGGTCCTTTGTTTTGTTGTTGTTGTTCATCTACTGCTGGGAATACAGCCTACTTTTAAGAGTAGTTTATTTCCCCAGTGAGACTTTCTTGGAGGAAACTAAATTGTCTTTTGCAAGTGGTAGATAGCTTCTGGGTTAGGGATGGGGTATTGTTTACTTCTCCTTTCAGCTCTAGGATGCCAACTGCTACAAACCTATGTAGGCTCTGTACACACTATCTCTGTCTCTTTGAGTTCATATGTGCATCAGTCTCCTTGATTTAGAAAGTCTTGTTTCCTTGGTGTTCTCCATTCCCTCTGGCTTGTATACTCTTTCTGCCTCCCCTTCCAAGGAGTTTCCTGAGCCATGATTTGATGGAGGCTTCCCATTTAGAGCTGAGTGTTTCAAGGTTTCTCACTCTGCACAACTGGCTGTAGGTCTCTATATTTGTCTTCATCTCCTGAAGAAGGAATTTCTCTGATAACATCTGAGCAGGGCACTGATCATATTTGTCTTTCTGGGTGTGAGATATCTCACTTGGGATTATGTTTTTCCTAGTTCTACCCACTTACCTACAAATTTCATTTTAATGGCTAAATAATATTCCATTGTATAAATATACCACAGTTTTTAACCTATTCTTATGTTGAGGGGCATCAAGATTGTTTCTAATTTCTAATTATTATGAATAAAGCCACAAATGAATATGGTTGAGCAAGTGTCTGTGTGGTAGTATGAAGCATCCTTTGGGCATATATCTAAAAGTAGTATGGCTGGTTCTTGAGGTAGACCTACTCCCATCTTCATGAAGATGGTTCCTGAGGAATCATCACAGTGATTTCCAAAGAACAAGTTTGTACCCCCTTTAGCAATGGATGAGTATTCCCCTAAGAGCAAGGTTTAATGAGACTTCTACCTATCGCTATTTTAGGAACTGAGAAAAGCAAAAACCCAAAATAGACAAAAGTTAAAAATATCCAGATCTAATATTTTAATTAAAATGCAACAATTAACAAAATCAGTTAAATACATGTATTTCTGATGCTGGTCCAGGCTATGAAGGAGAATAACACAGAGCAAGATGACAATTGCTAGAACACAGAATCAAGGCACAGATATTAATGGCTGGCTAAGAATTGTGCCATTATTTTGTGGTAGATTTCTTTTCTTATATGAATAAGAAATCCCATCACAAAAACAAAAGATACATTTATAACTATAAACTGTTTTCCTGTATTATCCATGTAAAAGAAAAAGATAGGTCATAAAAGAGTGTAACAATTATTCTTATAAATATAATAGTTATAATAACAAAGAGTAGGTGGTCGGCTTTCCAATTCCTAGACTAGCAAGTCAGTTTAGTTGTTTTTCAAAGGACTAGTAGGATAGCTCAGGAAATAACAGTCACCTGTTGCCAAGTCTGATGACCTGAGTTTAATCCCTGGGATTCTCAGTGCAGAAGAATATAAGTGACTCCCACAAATTGTCCTGTGATATCTACTCACACATTGTATCATGCTTACTCAGACACACACACACACATACACACACACACATGGATATACACATGGACATAAAAGTGTAATGTAAGATTTATAAAAGTAAAATAATCTAATTAGTGCTTCAACTCATAAGGGAAGAAAGGAAGAATTGAAAGTGCAATAAAAAACACCTGAATGTCTATAAACTAGTATTTAGGGATGAGGAAAAGCAATGCAGAAGGATGTTGTCCTGTCAACAATGAATGGTGGCCTATGCTTTTAAGATTGATAGAATAGTTGGAAGAAAAGAAACCTCGTTGTGATGTACTTGTATCCAATCAAAATTGTATAATGATTGGGTTGCCAATTGAGCTGAGAGTATAAGAAAACAGCAACAAATCTCTTCAGCACAGTAGAAAACTAATAAGGATCAATTGACCAAGGGCAAAAACACTCTCTCCTTATACCCAATATATCCCAGGGGAACGTTGGATGGAAAAAGGAGTGGGAGTTTATATTAGTTTCCTAGGGTTGCCATAACAAAGTAACACAACCTGGATTTAAACAATAGAAATTTACCCTTTCAGAGTTCTGAAGTCAATAAGTCTGAAATCAATGTGCTGGCATGGTTGATTCCTCTGAAGGTTCTGAGACAAATTTCTCCTTGCCTCTTTTCTAGAATCTAGTTGTGCTTTCAGCTTGATATTTCCCACTTTATGGATATATTAAATTAACTTAGGTCACACTCTGTATATGCCATTTCTCACTTTTCTCTCTATTTGAAATCTCTATGTCTTTCTCCCTTATACATATATTAATCATTAGAGCTTCCAGTTAATGGCAGCTGAAGATCTTTAAATTAGTTATATATGCAAGAATCCTATTTTACAAATGAAGTCTTTACAAGGAACAGAGAGAATAAATTCAGTTCATACAAATGCATTTCGTCCTTATGGAAAAGTGAGGCACCCCTAGTGCAGAAAGATTCATTGCTTTGGAGTATGACTCCTCTAAAACCTTATTTTATAAGGTGGGTCTTCACCCCTGTTCCCTTCCCCACACCCTCATGCACCCAGTTCTCTTGCCCCATCCACCTCTGATATAGATTTTATTTTCCCTTCTGACTGAGATTCTAGCATCCTTGTTTGGGCCTTACTTTTTACTTAGCTTCTTTGGGTCTGTAGATTGTAGTATGGCTATCCTGTACTTTATGGCTAACATTCACTTGAAAGTAAGTACAAACCATGCATGTCTTTGTGAATCTGGGTTACCTCACTCAGAATATTTTCTAGTTCCATCTATTTGTCTGCAAATTTCTTGTTGTCCTTGCCTTTGAATAGAGTAGTATTCCGTTGTGTAAATAAAGCACACTTTTTATATCCATTTTTCAGTTAACATCTAGGTTGTTTACAGTTTCTGGCTATTATAAAGCTACAATGAACATAGTTGAGCAAGTGCCTTTGTGTTATGATGGACTATGTTTTGGGTATATGCTCAGGAGTGGTATAGTTGAGTCTTGAGATAGAATCATTCATAATTTTTGGAGAAATTGCCAAATTTATTTCCAAAGTTGCTGTAAAAGTTTGTATGCCCATCAACAATGTAGGAGTGTTACCCTTGCTCCACATCCTCACCAGTATGTGCTGACACTTAATTTTTTATCTTAGCCATTCTGACCAGTATATAATTGTCTTAGTCAGAGTTTCTATTCCTGCACAAACATCATGACCAAGAAACAAGTTGGGAAGGAAAGGGTTTATTCAGCTAACATTTCCACATTGCTGATCATCACCAAAGGAAGTCAGGACTGGAACTCAAGCAGATCAGGAAGCAGGAGCTGATGCAGAGGCCATGGAGGGATGTTACTTACTGGCTTGCTTCTCCTGGCTTGCTCAGCTTGCTCTCTTATAGAACCCAAGACTACCAGCCCAGTGATGGCACCACCCACAATGAGCCCTCCTTCCTTGATCACTAATTGAGAAAATGCTTTACAGCTGGATCTCATGGAGGCATTTCCTCACCTGAAGCTCCTTTCTCTTTGACAACTCCAGCTTGTGTCAAGTTGACACACAAAACCAGTCAGTACAATGATGGAATCTCAGAGTCATTTTGATTTGCATTTCTCTGATGACCTCAGACACTGAACTTTTCTTTAAATGTTTCTTGGCTATATGAGATTATTTCTTTTGGGGAAATTCTGTTTAGATCTATATTCCATTTTTTAAATTGGGTTATTTGTTTTGTTGCTGTTTAATTTCTTGAGTTCTTTATATATTTTGGATATTAACCCTCTGTCGGATATAGGGTTGGTGAAGATCATTTCCCATTCTGTAGGCTGCCATTTTGTCCATTCCTCAGTGTCCTTTGCCTTAGGTAGCTTTTCAGTTTCATGACATCCCATTTATTAATTGCCTTAGTGCATGGACTATTGGTATTCTGTTCATAAAATTGTCTCCTGTACCATTGCATTCAAGGCTTTTTCCTATTTTCTATTCTATGAAATTTATTGTATCCAGTTTTACTTTGAAGTCTTTAATCTACCTGGAATTGAGTTTTTTTGCAGGGTGATAAACATCAATCTATTTGCCCTTTTCTACATGCAGACATCCAGTTAGACCAGCACCATTTGTTGAAGACATGTTTTTTTCCATTGCATGATTTTGTCTTCTTTGTCCAAAATCAAGTGTCCAGAGGTGTATGGATTTATTTTAGGTCTTTTACTCTATTCCATTGATCAGGGTGAATGGAAAGGAAGAGATAAAGTGATAGGAGAAAGAATGGAAATTGGTGGGGGTCTTATATGGGATACGCTGGAGCCTCCCAGGAGCCTATGGAGGTCACTCAAGCTGAGAATACTAGCAGTGGTGGATACTGAGGTTGATGTGACCACCTTCTGTAGCCAGGCATGACTCCCAGTGGAGAGAAGGAGACACCACCCACCCACAAAGCCTTCCACCCAAATTGGTCCTGCCTAGAAGGTGTGCAGGGATAATGTTGGAGCACAGATTGAAGAAATGGTCTACCAATGACTGGCCCAACTTGAGACCCACCCCATGGGAGACAGTCAACCAGTGACACTATTAATGATACTCTGCTATACTTGCAGACAGGAACTGCATAACTGTTCCTGAGAAGCTTCATCCAGCAGCTGATAGAAACACATGTACAGATCCACAGCAAAACATTAGGCAGAGATCAGGGAATATTGTGGAAGAATGGAAGGAAGGATTGAGGGAGCAAGAGGGTGTCAAGCACACCCCAAGAGTACTTACAGAGTCCACTAACCTGGTTCTATGGGGCTCTCAAAGACTAAATGACCAATCAAAGAACACACGTGGGCCCCTCTACACATAAGTAGCAGTTGTGCAACTTGGTCTTGAAGTGGGCCCCCTAACAATTTGCGTGGAAGCTGTCTCTGACCCTGTTGCTTGCCTTTTGATCCCTTTCCCCTAGCTGGGTTATCTTATCTGGCTTCAGTGGGAGAGGCTACGCCTAGTTCTACTGCAACTTGATGTGCCAGGAAAGGTACCCATGGGGTCCTCCTCTTCTCTTTGGAAAATGGGAGTGTGGGCTGGGAGCAGGGGTGTGAGCAACGGACTGGGAGGAGAGAAGAGAACAGGGGTGTGATCAGGAAGTAAAGGGAGTAAGTAAACATATTAATTAATGAAAAAAATGACTTGATGGAAAACTAAGAATTAGGGCTAGACGTATATATTTAAACTGCACCAACCTACTAAAACCAAGTCAAGAGAAACACGTCTCAGTATTCTTAAATGGCCGATTCATTTACTCCTCTCTCTGACTTGTCAAATAAACATGATTAAGAATGTGAAAAAAGGTGGGTCTGCTTATTCCAAATTGACACCTATCAAGAACTCTTGCAAAGCTATTCCATTTGCATGCTTGCTATCTTACTTATTCTATGAAGTATATACATTTTATTATTGAAAATGTTGTTTTGATTCATATTGTCTAAAACAAAAACTTTAGGGTGTTCATGCATTATGGTGTTCTGAAAAAAAAGTTTGGTGGCAACAGTAGCACCTTAAAAAAAACTAAAAGTGATTATACAGTAAGTCTAATAATTGCTGGACTCAATACTAAGCCATCTGGTATATAGTAGATACTCAAAAGAAACTAACTCTGAGTGAGAGGCAGATTGTTGTGCTAAACCCACATGTATGGTTCAGCTATAAGAGAAGGGCACTCCAAGAACCAGAACTATACATCTGATTTCCAGGTTAGGTGTTAATACACAGAAAAGTTGTTCTTCACTAATAAATTCTCTTCAATATTCTCAGCATCATCAGGGAAGTCAGTAACAAAAATAAGATGTGTAAACTTTAGTGGTAGATCAAAAAAAATTAAAAAAGCAAAAGAAAAGAAAACATTCTAAGACCCAGAATAGAGCAAGAAATCAGGTATAGTCATATGGCTACTGGAAGTAAGCTCCCCTCGTAGCACTTTTCATGTTGACAAGACACACCTATTCCCTCCACTTACCAATGATGCATGTGATAGATGAATCAAGCATTACATGTACTCCTCACTTTAGGGTAAAAATATTGAAGGGAAGTAGCCAACAGTGCTCATATTTCCTATTATAATAAAGCCTCAAGAGATATATTGCTTTCTCAAATAGGATGGATGTGATAGAACACAAAACGAAATAGCCCATTAGCTCCTTCCTATAATATTATGTGGCATAAACTAACCCATACCCCCTCCTAGACACTGCAAATCTTAAATTCAGGAGAGACCCTACAGAGTCCCTTATGAAATACCTGTCACTTCTACTTCAGAGCAAATAACAATCATAATGAAGGCCCTAGCTCCCTCTCACAACTTTATGGCTTATGTGAGTACATCTCTTAAACTTACTGTGTAAGAAAAATCTATAAAAATTAAATGAGCCTAAGCCGACCTGGTGGACAAACATAGTAGCATGATAATGAAAATCTGCCCTTCAGTATTTTCCCACTGTAAAAATCTAGGCCTTTCCTTTGCTTGTAGATTGGAATTAGCCTAACTGATAAGTCACTGACCCATAATTTCAAGGCATCAGAATGTAATAAAATATTTCTATGGCATGCACACGCACACAAACGCACACGCACACACACACACACACACAGAGAGAGAGAGAGAGGGGGGGGGGGGGAATATTTGGGTATTTGAGCCCTTTAGATCCTCCAAAGAAAAGGCTATAATGAAACACAAATTATCCTGCCTTTGAGCTATAAACTGGAGGGCTGACACTTTAACTTGCCTGTTTCTAGGTGTGTGCTTCTTTCTAGCAATTAACTATGAGAGTTTTATTATGGTCCATAGAACAGCTAATCAATAGGGTGGGATGCTAGTTACAGTCCACAGCCGGTTCTGTGTGCCTGCATAATACCCACGATTTTGCTCCCAGCTGTTCAGTCTAATTCATTTATGGTTGTTTATGGCTCACAGTCAGAGAAATCTTCTATTTACAGCTCATTCATCATTCTTAACATTTTCACAAATCCAGGGCGAAATGCTCTGAGGTGGGGAATAAACCCAAACTTCCCCCGTCTCCTTTGCTATCTCAGCACATCAAACTTTCTTCTTCCTCTGCAAGACTCACAAACTGTATTCCATTACACTACAAATTTATATTAAAGTGTCCCCCTAATACAGTTTATTGTGTTTGTGGAAGTTCAAAAGGGAAACCTACAATTCTGGTTTCTCTTCTGCTTTAGAGAGATATACACTGTTCTAAAATGGTGATCTGACTTCTTTGGAAATGTCTTAGGACAAGTTTGGGTGAAAACTCAATATCACCATCACATGAGTGAAAACTCAAAATGTAAAATACAAGGCAAGAATATTCCCAGTGTATCAACATAAATACCCCAAATCTAACCCTATATGAGGCATATTTGTTGTTATAAAAATAATAACCAACAGAACAGTTTTAGAGAAACAAAGTTATTTTTCTCAGGGTTTCATAAGGCTCAGCCCATGGTTGCTTGGTTACATGCTCTTGAGAAGACCATGATGGCAGAAGCATATGGATGTGGAGGTTTTTACCATCTTGTAGCAAGCAGGTAAACAGAGAAATAAAGTTTGACTGGGAAATATATAAGCTTATGCTTCCATTTTATACCCACCTACTAAGTTGCCACCATTTCCCAAGACAGAGACCAATACACAATCTTTTAGGATCACTTTGTATTCGAATCTAAACATTGTGCCATCCATTTGCCAGGCCTCATGGCCACCCCACAATGTCAAATAATTTATTCAATCTCCAGGAGATTTCGAAGTCTTTCTAACTGGAGCTTTACTTAAAAACCTTAAGTACAGAGTTTCTGCTGAACATTAAAGCAAATTATTAACTGTAAGCCCCTCAAACTTAACAAGCTGTGTGCTTCTAATATATAAACACACAGAGTAAACATTCATATTTCAAATGGAAGGAATGATGGCATCAAAAGGTGTCACGTGACTAAAGTAAGACTGCAAAACCTGGCAGCATGGACTAAACCCTGTATAAGTGTGAAGAGCAGAGTCATTACATGAGCTCAAAATGGCATAGATAACTGTGCATCCGTGGTCTTTCTGTCTGCAGACTTCACAACCTCTCTACTAGACTGTTCTTTGCTTCCTTTCCATCATGATGTGAGATATCTGCTATCCCCTTCCTACCATGATGGACTGAACCCTCTGAAACCATCAGCCAACTAAAATGTCCCTTTTAAGTTCTTTATATCAGACATCCTGCCACAAAGAGAAAGCTAACACAAGCACTTTTCATAGCTTGTGCTAAAGCATATCACATTCCCATCTCTCCATATATTGTGCTTAATAACAAGTTATGAAATGTTTTTGATCTATTCTTTTTGAAAATGATTTTCTCAGTTTGATGGGAATTCTAATAAAATTTCTAAAGCAAATTCATCTTATCAGGTTGAAAACCACAATTATATGTCATGTAAGAGCCAATGTCCTAAAACCTACCAGAAATGCACCAACAGTCAAATCAAATTTAACTTTTTGTAATATAAGGACATGGGTCCATCGGGAAACGTGGAAAGGTCTTATTTAAAATAACTTTGTCAGAACAAGGTCAAAAGAATGATGCATGTTGAACAACACCTTGTGAGGGGGCTTCTAGGTCAGAAAGGCAAAAGGACTTTTACCTCAGGTACATTTTGTTCCATGGACTGTTCTCAGACATAACTTCAGGCTTCCTGTGGCAAACATTTGCATTCAATTTATATGAAATGTTTATTTTTGTTGGATGTCAGAACATAGCTAATATAACCCAATCTAGTCAGTATACCCTGAATCTGGATGTGGTTCTTCTGCCTTGCTTTCATAACTACCGAAGATATAATTTATATTACACACCAAGTATTGTATTTAAGTTGTTCTGTCCTAAGAGAAGTTCTGGAAGAGGGCTGCTCTGTCAGTATTTAGTATGTGTTTACTAGCATTTATTTACATGTCTTTCTAATCTTGTTTTCCTGAACTCAAACAACCTTCCTTGGACCATTGCTTTCTATGTTACATTTGTGTATGAAAGGTACATTGAAACAGAAGTGAGGTTGTCTGCAGCATGAGACTGCATGTAGCCACCCCATTCTTTCAGGTCCTCAGATCCCAGGTCTCTCAGACACAGATCTGCATAAGTCAACGAAAGTCGATGAGTTTGTTGAGGATTTGAACTTAGATGTGGTATTTGGGGGAAATTTTAAACAAGTGTAGTCTTTCTCCAGATTACGTTCCATCAGGAAGCATCAATCATTCTGTAATTGGACTTTAGTAACCCTTTTTTGTAGATTGCATGAGGAATTGGTAAGGCTTAAACTGTAATTGATGAGATTCACCAAGTGAAAGGCATTTCGTCATTTTGTGGTTTATAAAGCACTTTTGGGGTTGTCTATACCAAGGCATGATTACAAAGAAGTCTTCCTTTGTCTTCCTCTTGCACGGCCACAGAGTGACCTTATCTGGTGTGAGTGTTCCGAATTCATTTTTATGTTCAACAGAATAGTCAGGTGCATCTGTGAGTACTATGTCTGCTCTCAGAAGATAACAGTCAGGGACCATGCTTTCCTCTCACATAGGTTTTTATGGAGGAAAGGGAACTGGTATGAAACCTTGAAAGCAATCATAAAGTTAGGTCAAAGTATAGGTATGTACTATAGCATCTCGTGCCAAATATAGCACATGCTTTCTAGAGACATTCTGCCTAGTTTCCATTGTTGCTGAAAACTGACACAGTTCTTTCTAGTATCAAAGCTTGGAGTTCTAGGAGCTTATTCTGATTTCTAATTGGAGCTTCTATTTACTCATTCTCTTCTAAAACAAAGACAAAGTAAAAATCTAAAGAATATAAAGAATACGTAAAACTATATTTCTAAAATTAATGATGGTAGCACTTCCGTCTTATAATTTCTATTCCTAAGAACATCATACCCTGATAAGGATAATTGTTTTTAATGTATAAAACATATCTTAATAAACCTATAGCAATGTGTCAAATTTGAACTGTTCAAAGTGTACATTCTAGGAGAACATAACGAAGATCTCTAAGGGTGGCAGACAGTGATAAACAGAGCTGCTGGCAGAGACAGGGAACATGGGGAGAGATCAAGAGAATGAGAGATATAGAACTACAGAGCCAGCGCTAGTGCCAGCCAAAGGAGGAGCTTGACTCCTAGAAAGAGCTTTCACACAGTGCAGACAGCTTGTCAGACTACCTTGAAGGAGAGGCTAAAACAAAGACAACTAGAGGAGGAGCCACATCATGAGTGGCATTCCATAAATATACATAACTTCAGGGTTCTACATAAATTTTATCCCCTATGTCAGGACCATAAAAATGGACTAGGAGAGTCCCTGGATTTCTTTATTCCTCCAAATGTGACTGCATTAAATAAACTTCCTTTTTCTTAATTTTTACTATTGATTTGGCTCTTTTCATTTTCTTATTGAGGACAGTTGGTCTGCAATAAGACAGTGGGTTATTAGGATTGTTCAGAATACATCCTCAGACCCAAACTTCCATAACAGCTACACAGTCACAGATACCCCAGAACTGAATGATTCTCCAATAGTCTAGATAATAGAAATGAGGCAAGTTGGACACCTAAATTGCCATCCTTCCTGGAACCCTTAGGGAGAAAACAGTTTTTATTGCATACATATGCAAGGCTTTTATTTTCTTAATTTAAACTTATTTATTTATTTATTTGTAGGTTCGTTTACATCTCAAACATGGCTGTCCCTCCTGGTCCCCCCTTACAGAGTCCCTCCCCCACCACCCCTCCTCTTCTCTGAGAGAGTGGGCCCCCCTTGGCTATCCCAACCTGGTGCATCAAGTCTCTGCAAGATTAGGTGCATTCTCTCCCAATGAGGCCAGACATGGCATCTTCAACAAATGGTGCTGGTCTAACCGAATTTCTACATGTAGAAGAATGCAAATAGATCCATATTTATTACCCTGCACAAAACTCAATCCCAAGTGGATCAAAGTCCTCAACATAAAACCAGATACACTAAATAAATATATAAATCTCATAGAAGAGAAAGTGGGAAAGAGCCTTCAACTCATGAGCACAGGGAAAAATGTCCTGAACCAGTGGCTCAGGCTCCTAGATCAACAATAGACAAATGGGACCTCTTGAAACTGAAAAGCTTCTGTAAGGCAAAGGGCACTATCAATAGGATAAAACTGCAGCCTACAGATTGGGAACAGATCTTCACTAACCCCTACATTCAATAGAGGGAAAACAACATCTTTAACGAATGTTAGAGAAAAAATAAACTATTCTGTCTGATAGGAAAGGGAGTCCATGAGATGAACTACTGCTCTTTCCTGTAGTTCCAGATGTGGATACATCACTTATTTTAAGATAGGGAATAATAGGTGTGCACTCAGCTATGTCTGGGATTGGTATTTATATCATACTCTGGAAACACCAAAACAGGAAGGCAATGAGTTCTCTAGTTGATACCAACTCTTTAATACAAATCTCTCCCAGAAGAAAGCATAATTTCAGACTCTAAGACCTCCTGCTAAAGGAATTTGGCTAGAGCACAACCATATTTAGAATTAGTACATTCTAGGGAAAGGAGGTAATCTCTCAAAGAGCTTCAGATACTAAAATTTTATGATACAAAATTTTAAAAAATAATATTTAAAAAGAAGCAAAAACAAATATTTAAATAGGTATTGGATTTAAAAATCCTGTGGATATATTAGAAGGATTACACAAAGATGAATAAGAAAAGCTAAAATTAAACAGAAGTAACCAGAATAAAAGAAGGAGAGACAGAAGCAAAAAGGCATTAAATACAAAGAGATAAAAGACATAATCAGAAGGTTTAAGTGTGCCTAATTGAACACATTAGGAAAATGATGAAATAAATAGTCTAAGAAATTATGGCTAACAAGAATCCAGAATGTGTAATTTAGAAACGAAACAAACAAAACGAAAAAAATTACATCCTTTCCTTTGACAAAAACTATAAACAAAGCAAAACAAAAGAAAAAGCCCACAATGTTTGTAAAGTCTGCTTAGAAACACTGTGGTAAAACACCAAAGGAAAAAATGTTAAATGGGACCATGGAGAAGAAATGGATACATGACAAAAGTTATAGTGAGAACAGCATTCTCTACAGGAAATAAAACCTTCAAATAGTAGAACAGTTGTTTTCAAAGTGCCAAGGAAATGAATCGGAAACTTAGAGGTGTCAAATCTCTTTTACAAATGAGAACAAAATGTTGAATGAAAGTTGTGTTCACCAGAGTGTGACAGCACAAGCCTGTGATCCCAGCACCTAGAGGACTACAAGAACGGATTAAAACTCTGGAGCTTGAGCTACTACAAGTTTCAAGCTAGTCTGAGCTACACAAAAACACTGTCTCAAAAAACATGATTCTCACCAGCAAACCCTGACTAAAGCACATTATAAAATTTCCTGTCTAGGAAGCATGTTATTCTATAGCCTTTTATCTGGAAGGATGATGTGATAATTTCTTCACTGTCTTATAGGAGAGGTTACCTAGGCCATGTAGAAATGCCAACTAATTAACTCATTGCAATGAACAAAACAGATAGCTATGTCTACTGTAGTTATGATAGAGCTATTGATAATCCATAGCAGAAGGAGAGACTGGGACATCACAAGACTCTCACCTGGGATTACAAACTATTATTTCTTTACGCCTTTTCCCAGCTGCAAGTGATCTTAGGAAGTATCACACTTCCACAGGAAGTGGAAATAGAAATGTGGATACCATCCATAATAGGGTGAGACTTTGTAACAATGCAGCTTCCTCTCAGGTCACTCATATTTATGGAACTGATCCTTTACCTATGTTCTGTAAGTGAGACCAATATACTCATTGGTTTGCCAAGTTGGACTTCGCTATAATTATACTATGATCTGATTGGTGCCTATTCAGGTGAATCAAAGTTTGACCATGTTTCCATAAGAGGAGTGAAACAAATTGCCTCAAATTATGATCCTAAGAAAGTAGACTGGAAAGGATGTCATCAAAGTGATAAAATAATACACTCTGGGCTCTGAGTTCTCCCATAAAAACACTACAACTATTCACAGCAACAACCAAATGTCTTTGGCAAGACCGATTGCTGCTTTAAATATAAGGAAAGCTACTTTTGAAGAACGATGATGAGAAGAATCTCTTCTTCACTTTGATCATTTTCTGTTTCCTACAAGCCAAAATAGCTCACTTAGAAAGACATTCTAGGCTTCCTCTGTGGGGAAGGAAAATCTAAGGTTGCAGGTCGAATTGCCTGAGCACTACAAGGTTTTCTAGGAGGCCCACTTCTATTTCATCTTATGGCAGACGTGGGGCAAAGTGCCAGGGCTCTACAACTGGGATCAGGCAGAAATGAAAGAGGATAGGGCTCACAACAACCAGTTCATGGATTGTGGTAGCAATTCTTCTGACTGTCTGAACCAAACAAAAGTCTCAGATAAAGGCTCTGCAGCATTTAAATCTGAGTCAGAGCCCCATCTGGCCAGCAGCAAGGCAAGCAGTTCTGCCTGCATGACGTGCATAACCAGTCAGTCACATCATGGAGCACAGAAGGCAAGCATCTTCTCTGGGCAGGAAGCCTAGCCAACAACCTGGCTCCAGCCCCATTCAAACAGGCCACCCTGAAGCCCTACCCAAGTGTGCAACACAAGCTGAAGTTTCTCCTGGGCACATAGTACAGTTTGTGAAAGGACCTGGCCAAGATTTCCTCCAGAAAATCTATGTAAACAGGGGAGATTGCAAAGCAGAGTCCAGAACATGAAGTCAGCCAAACAGCATTATCTGATGAGAGTTCAGCCAGCAAAATCACCATGTCTCAGAGCCTAGCCAACAGAATGAAAGAAACCCATGTATATATTTTCAATGGAGTCAATAACACAATAAATTACATTGGGAAAACTGGATATACACGTGCAAAATAACAAAATTGGACCATTATCTAAAATAAGATCAACTCAAAAGGACTTCAAAATGTAATCTTTGAAATCATAAAATTTCTGAAAAAAGGAAAAAGTTCTTTAACATTGGTTTTGCCAATCACTTTTTTATAAGATAACAAATATACAGACAAGGAAGGAAAATAAACAATTAGGACTAGCACAACAAAAACCCCCAACTAATTAAATGAAACAATTGGAAAAATATATGCAAACTACACACCTGATGCCCAAAATATATTAGGAAATCACTCAAGCACAAGCTTAAAATAATCTTATTTAAATCAAGTTCTATAGTTTAGATATAGAATATCTTAATAAATACTAAATATAAAGTTTAAACATAAGTCAAATGTCAGGTAATCACATTATATAAGGTTAGAAAAAAATAATAAAAGTTCAAATACTGTAACAACTATCTATTTGGGCAGGACTTTAGCTATAAAAATGTGTTCATAATTAGATAAATATTCATGATGAATTCATGTACTCAATTTTCAAAAACATAAAAATGAACAAATGGAACTTCAAAATCAATCCAAAAGAAAGCAAAGGAGAAGTAAATGAACAAAGAAAATGAGATACATGTAATTCTTAACATATAATGGCAAAATTTTACCCAAATTGATCAATAATTACCATAAATGTAAAAAGCAAAATATACATAATTCAATGAAATAATGTTTAAGGTTACAAAATGATTGTAACATGGTTTCAACTTGGACGTTTACTCTGTCATTGAACTAAGTGCCTCTCCAGTTTGTTGCTTGCCAACTTACTTCCTTGTAAGTGTAATGAGCTCTAGAAGTGTGTCCCTCAGCATGAGAGAGAAGGTAGATGTTTCACTACTTAAAATGACCACCTGAGATTCAAGATTGCACAATGGAGGTTTATGTTCTGGCAGTTGCTAATAATTGTGTGATTTCTTCGTCAATTTTCTCATACCTCTCTGCACATTAATCCTATTAACTCTCCCTTTTCTTTCTCACATTGAAAAGGTCTTGCTACATCTTCTTTCCATAGACTTAGGTGTGCTCACACTCTGTCTTATTTTGAAAACTTGGAAACCAGTCCAGATGGTGAAACATTATGTATTAACTGCAGAGAACAAAACCTCTTCGGTTTCAAGAACAAGTAATGCCCCAGTGACAGAAAATAATTACAGGCCCAAATTCATAATAAAATAAGTAAACTGCAATGAATCACATTGTGTAAGAATAAAATTTCATCAAGGAAGACATTTTTATCCCTTTTTGTTCTAAGACATCATCCAGGAAATTCTGAAAGATTTTTGTTTGTTTGTTTCTGTATAGCTTATATGAAAAAAAAAAAGATTTCAAAAAAAATGTTATATTTAGATCAGTATATTCTTACACATTTTAATGTTGAATTTAATTTGGACTTATTCAATTATAGACAATTATAATTAATTATTTTATGTAGTATTTAGTATATTGTCAACCCATAGTTTTTTATATCTTAGGTTTTTTGTTTGTTTGTTTATATCAGGTGTGTGCAACTCATGGATGTTAGACCTCATTCAGCCTAGGATAGCTATGACTATGGCCCAACAAAACCTGGTAATTTTACTTAAAACATTCTGAAGGAGTTTTGAAGTTTTTTACTTCCAATTTGATGGAACAGTTCTCAAGCATGAACTTCATAACATCAGTATCTTGCCCCAGTGACATGCAAGATAAAAATGTAATGTTCTTGCTACCTATACCCATATGGCTTCAGTTGCATGGTATTGTGTGGCTTCCAGTGATTTATCTCCCAAGCTCAGACAAACAAAATGGCATGTGCTTGTGGTGAATTTGGATGTCAGACATGATGATTATTGATAATGTTTTAAACTATTGTTGCAAACAATAGGCACCAAATATTATTTGGAAGTAAGGTGAGAATTCATATTTGATTATTAAGAGCACTTCTGTACCTTACCTGTCCCTCTCAGATTTCCCATTGAGCTTTACAGTTACCCTATTTTGTGCTGCATCTGCACCTGAGATGTTGAAGGATACTAACCTTGCATTCTATATTTGTGTTACTGCATTCTTATAATAAATTTTAATATAGTCATCCATCCATGATTATTTTTAATTCTAGCATGGCTTCCAAAGCACTTCAAAAGAAAATACCAAAAAATATTACAGATAAAGGAAGACTGTTTAAAGAAAAGTGGAGAGATGATTTTTTTTCTTTATTTCTATTTTTTTGTAATGTTAAAAAGCAAGGCACTATTTTAAATTTGTAGGGAATTTGTACAAATTTTCAAAGACGGAAATTTGAAAGGGCATTTTATGAAAAACAATGCTGCCAAATGTGGTCTATAATCAACTGTGACCTGCTGAGAAAATAATAAAACTGAAAATGGTCTGTCTTATCAACAATTTTTATAAAAAATTACATTTCATACGGATTCTGTAAAAGCTTGTTATGTGGTAACATATTTAAGAGCAAATAAATCAAAATCACTTAAAGATTATGTATTAAAAAAAAAAAAACTCTAGTGAGACCATAGAAGCTAAAGTATGCCCTTCAAAGAAGAAAAGATATTTCCAAAATCAGTGTTTCTCACTGAGACTTTAGCCAGATGAGCTTAAGAAAAATACTGTAAAATCTATGGAAAGAAGTTGGTGTGGGAGAGTAGAGCCACTAATTCCAAGTTTTATGCTTTAGTGATGGATGACAGCACTGATGCCCACAGATTGGGCTCAATCTGCCACTTTTATTAGAGGTATTGATGATAAATAAAATGTCACTGAACAAATGGATTCTTTACAGCCACTAAAAGATACAACCATATCAATATAGCTATATGAAGCAATAGACAATATATTAAAGCCATATTCTTTGTCCACTGTCAACACATCTGATATAGTTACCAACAGTGCTCTGTTCATAATAGATAAAAGAGAGTGATTTGTAAAATTAATAAAAGATAAAACAATTAATGTGCCTAGACAAATGTTTAATGAAATATTCCTGAGTACCTCAAGGAAATTCATGTGGAAAAAGCATTTAAAGAGGATAAACATGATGCTAATTGGTATCAACAATGAATTTTCTAAGGAGGTTTAACCCATCACTAGTTCTGGGAATTTCCAAAGACTACTGATGCTACCTAACTTGACATCATTTACTTTACAGAAGTAAGATGGCTACCCCAAGGCCAAATGTTGAAAGTATTTTATGATTTGTGTCAAGTTATCAAGTTGTTTATGGTATGAAAACAAAATTTGTTTTGGAGTTGAAGTGTCAATTTCAATGGTAACATTTTTAGAGGATTTAACAGGCCATTTAAGTGAGTTAATTAATGCATCTTCAAGGTGAAAACCACTATATTAATGTGATGCTTTAAGTCATAACAACCTTCGAAAATAAAATTATGCTCAAATAAAGGCAATCAATTTTATGGAATTTGTTTTTGTCACATTGGCCAAACACAGTCTTGTGAATTATGAAAAGCGCATAGCCTTACTTTGCAATTTAATACAGGAATTTCAAAACAAGTTTCTGTATCTGTGTATATCTGTGGCTCTATTTTCAGTCGCCATAAATTTGTTACCTGCTAATTTTCAAATAGAATACATAGAGCTACAATCTGACTTTCAACCTAAAGAATTATTTGATTATGTCATTTTGCCAGACTTTTATACATCCTTTATTGCTCGATATGAATATACTCTCACAATCAGGCCTTATTCATGCCATCCCATTTTGGCAGCACCTACATTTGTGAGCAATTATTTTGAAGAATGAAGCACACTGAATAAAATTAGAACCAAAATATCTGATGAGCACTTTGAGAACTCTTACTGAGAATTGAAACAACATCCGTCAAACCAGATAATGATGAATTCATTCCTCAAATATCCCACTAGCTTTCATGTTGCTCTCCTTTCCTTTACTTTTATAAAAGAAAATGCAGAAACATAAATGATATTTTTTTACTTGAATAGGTTTGTTTTGTTCATTATCAATAGCAAACTGGAAACCGACTTGGTTTTAGAAGACTCTGAATGACGTGCTGTATAACTGAGATTATTTGAGGACATTGCTGCCTTCACAGATCTTTTTAAACGCACCACCATTCTTTATTAAAATAAATTTAATGTGTGTCACAAGACAGTCTTTTTCCATCCAATATGTCCCAGAGAAGCCAGAAGGTTGGACACTCTTGGTTTATACAAAATAAGGTTGAAAATCTTAAATATTATAGCATCAAAATTAAAATGAACTGATATTTTGACCTTTTGCATTTTGTGTTTAAAACAATGAATTGCTTATTTTGGTAAGTTTGCAGATTATTTTCCAAATGACATAAGAAACATGCTTTTGGCATTTCATTCTCTTCCATATAATGAATTATTTGTGAAATCTTGATTCTAAATGAAAGAAAAAGCAGACATAGATATAGTTAATATTCCTTTACTTCCTATACTATCAATCTAAGTTTGAAGACAAACTTTTAGTATAGCAAAACAAAAATTGTGATTAGATGAGGGCAATTATCTAGTAAAAGGCGTCTTAAGGTGCATGTCTTATTTTTTCATTCTTTTTGTTGACATATTGTTAGCATCTTTCTAAAATGTTTTCTGCCTTAAACTATCATTGTATTAAATATATTAATGTCTGTAAACATGAATATTAGATAAATAATTAAACATGTAAAATAGTAATAATATTGAAATTTTGTGATTTTAGAAATAAATGATTACCAATACAGCAGCTAATACATGAGTATACCCATCTGGTTATTATTTATCAGCAGACATCAGCACTCCATGTATGCTAGAGAACACTAACAAGATATTTATTAGAAGTAATTCAAAAAACATATCTAGCAGGTGTTGAAAGAAATGCCAATTATTAATGCCTTTTACAAAATAAATACTTACCTGGAACCAATTGCCAAACACGAGGATTGAGCATCCCTATATAAAACAACTATCATATAAACACTAATGAGCATCCATAAGGTGATTATAATTTCAATGAAGTATCATTAAGAGAAAGATGTACTAAAAACACACGCTTATTGCTGGGAAAGTAGTAAGACACAATAAAGCCAAATCATAATATAAAGACAAACTACATTGTAAGAGCTTGCAAGGAAGCTCAGCAAAGTATGCTAATGGTAGAGTAAGACTGACTTCAACAAAGAGAAGTGACACCCCATTCTTTTTTTTTAATTTTATTTTAAACTCCAGTCTTTATTCCCTGTCCGGTCCACCCTCTGACTGTGCCACACCCCATACCTCCTCCCGGCTCCCCTGTCTCCACGAGGATGTACCCACTGCTCAACCTCTACCCCACAAGTCCTCTAAACTCCCTGGGGCCTCCAGTCTCTTGAGAGTTAGGTGCATCTTCTCTGACTGAACCCAGACCCAGCAGTCCTCTGCTGTGTATGTGTTGGGGGTCTCATATCAGCTGGTGTATGCTGCCTGGTTGGTGGTCTGGTGTTTGAGAGATCTTGGGGGTCCAGGTTAGTTGAGACTGCTGGTCCTCCTACAGGGTCGCCCTCCTCCTCAGCTTCTTCCAGCTTTCCCCTAATTCAACCACAGAGGTCAGCAGATTCTGTCCATTGGTTGGGTGCAAATATCTGCATCTGACTCTTTCAGCTGCTTGTTGGGCCTTTCGGAGGGCAGTCATGATAGGTCCCTTTTTGTGAGCACTCCAAAGCCTCAGTAATAGTGTCAGGTCTTGGGGCCTCCCCTTGAGCTGGATCCCACTTTGGGCCTGTCACTGGACCTTCTTTTCCTCAGGCTTTTCTCCATTTCCATCCCTGCAGTTCTTTCAGACAGGAACAATTATGGGTCAGGGTTTTGACTGTGGGATGGCAACCCCATCCCTCACTTGATGTCCTGTCGTTCTGTGGGAAGGGGGTTCTACAAGTTCCCTTTCCCTAATGTAGGGCATTTCATCTAAGGTCCTTCCCATTGAGTCCTGAGAGTCTCTCTTACCTCCCAGGTCTCAGTACATTCTAGAGGGTCCCCCCACCTCCTACCTCCTGAGATTGCCTGTTTCCATTCTTTCTGCTGGCCCTCAGGGCTTCAGTCCTTTCCCCCACCCAATACCCGATCAGGTTCCCCCCTTCCCTCCCATCCCCTTTCCCTCCCAAGTGGGACTGAGGCATCCTCACTTGGGCCCTTCAGCTTGTTGACCATTTTGAGTTCTGTGGACTTAGATCTACCTGAAGACCCAGCAAGTAAACTTGTAGCTAAGGAAGAAATCTAGGTTTGCTAAATTTGAAAATTTCCTTTGTACCTTCTAAGGTGTCCAATCTCTGCAGTTAAGCTGCATCTAAGTAGTCTGAAATAAAAATGATTCCTCTTGACCTTACATTTGTTATTATTCTGTTCTATAACCATGTATCTTTCTTATATTTTTAATAGAAGCTATGACTGTATGATTTATGATGTATATTCCTCAGTTCTAGAGCCCACAAAGTTCAACATCAAAGAATTCATATTTGACAAGAACATAAAGGTGTACAAGTGAGAGGGAATCAAATTCCTTTTTATAATAGGCCCATCTACTTCTAGTGTGGAGCCCTGATGACCACATCACATCTTATTACGTCTCAATTTCAAAAGTGTCATTAAATATCATTTTTAATATATGATCACTGGGGTAAAATATATTCTCATAAGCATATCTTTTTCACTATTTACATAACCAACTTATTAAATTCCTCTTTCCATGCTGCCTTCCTTAGAATTCTAAACTCTGTGTAGAAATAGTTTCTTTTCACTTAAAATGTGTAACCCATGTTTATAAATAACCAAGCATCTTCTTCTACCTTTGGTTTCGACATTTTATTTATCATATATCCATGTGTTGATTGTTCTTACACTCTGCCTTTGAACAAGTCATTAGGCCTGGACATAGCTTCAACAAGTTCTTTGTAACTCATTTATGGCATTCCCTCTAGTTTCAGTATCTCACCACATTTCCTCCTGAGACCTCATCAGCAGGGCCTTCATTATTCACTTTTTGACAGCATTTTGGTCATGACCACAGTACTCTTCTTCAACAAAATTTCCCTTAATGTTCTTTTCAAGACAGTTCAAACTTTTCCTAACACAAGTTCATGTGACCATTTCTAAAATCAAATTGGATTTTTGGTGTATTTAAAATGAAGATGCATTACCTTAGTACCTATTTTCTGGTTTAGTCAGTTTTAAAAGAGGAAAGAAAAAAGGCAAAGAAATGTAGTTTCCCTTATTCTGTAACTTGGCAGTCTGTTATCAAAGCATAGGCTCTCAGTGAGTATCTGTTTTGATGTATCATCCCATGACAGAAGGTAGAAGAGACAGCGAGTGCAAAAGCAGAAGAGTAAAAGAAAGTTGAACCTGTTTTATAAAAACTTGTGTTCTTATTAATCACATTATTTTTCAAGGTTTATTTATCACAATCTGGTATTTCTTATAGTATTTTACCATAGAAAAGGACAAGGATGCTCATATTCAAATTACTTTTCAAAAAGAAAGTAAAATGACCAGCTCACACAAAAGTATAAATATCATGGTCTCCATCTTATCAAAAGTTTCAGCTTTTATGGTTCCACTTTCTCAGCATTATCTATTTACTCATAAAATCTTGACTTAATTGCCTCTTATTGGGCCTTACTTTCTCACAAACACTTACATAAGTTCCTACCACACCAAGTGTATCAAGCACAAATTGTCCCAATTCTGCCATGTTATTTTTTTAAGATGGGTCACCCAAATCTACTCTCTAGTCTGCTTTCTCAAAAAGAAAATGGAAACATCCGTTACACATCCTTAATAACTACATGAAATATTTTCACCTATAGTAGGAAAGGAGACTATCTTTAGACTTTATAGACTAAGAACTTTATAGATTAATAACTTTATCTACCCAGACCTAGTCCACGGTATGGTGATAGCTTCAGACAATAAGTTACTAGAGCATATAAGAACAATTGAAGAAAAACCTGGGGTTTCCCCAAATTCCCTGATGCTGAGACCATATAAAAATGCTTTTGATCCAATTAAAAAAACATTATCTGAAGATTTCAATACTATATTATTCTTGGTCCACAGATATTACTATAATGGTTACCTTTTTGTATTTGTAACCAAATAGCTTACAAGAAGTAACTGAAGAGAACAAAAGCTTACTCTGACTCATAGTGCAAGAGATACACTCCTTCATGACAGGATAGACATAGCTGAAGAAGGCAGCTAAGACATCATCAGAAGATAAGAATACATGGAAAGGAAAATGATAATGCAGAGCTATTTTCTTATTCAGTTCAGGAACCCAGGCTGTGGAATTGTGCTGCCTCTGTTCAGTGTAGGCTGTCACTCAGCACTTACATTCTCACAAACACACAGAAACCTGTATCTTAATCAAATGTAATCAACAGTCAAAAGTATCATATTCATAATATTATTTATATACAAATGTCTTATCTAGTATTTGACTGTTGCTGGGCATTTAATACTTAGTAGCTAATAATTTTATATTAATTCTCACAGAGTGTGACATGAAGATCATCAAACCACTAACAATAAATTACTCTTTGTTCTCTGTGTCTAACACATACATACTCCATGCAAAATAAAGAAAGAAAGGAAGAGGGCAGAAACCCATAAGGACTAGCATGAATGCACAGAAACACCAATGTAATTTATCCATCCAGTACAACTATGAATTCAATTTCAACCTTTAACAAGTTTGCTGCCCAGGAGATTCTCATGCTCTAGGGGGACTGGTTTTATCTTAGCACTGGGAAAGGATAAGGAGAATAACAGCAAAGAAACAGAACAAATGAATAATCAAAGTAACAAGAACTTCAGCAATGAAAGTATGAGTGTCTAAGTTCCAATTTCTAAAAAGCTTAAGTGTAGTCTAATCACTCCTCGACACTATGAAATTACTTTTGACATTGTATCTTGTCAAGCCTGCATTTTCTCATCTATAAATAAATAAAAGATAGTCTCTATTAAACATACTTCTAAAGTTCATGCTAAGGATCAAACGAGATGGAATATAAGAAAATGTTTAGCCATATACAAAGCTTTATCATGTGAAGGTGGTTAATACGATTGCATTTATTAATGCATTCCACAGGCAATGAGCACATATTGGCAGCAGAGGAAACAGGACATGTCTAATAACAGCAAAGTGAAGCCCATCTTCACCAATCAGCTAACTCGTGTAATTTATAAAATGCAACCCTAGAATCCACAAGTCTCCCAGAAACCTCCAAATCCTAGTAGTTCAAAAATTCATAACAAAAATGGCCAAATATTAGAGTGGCACACAGCATCACTGCCTTTTTTTCTTTGTTCAAGGGCTATGATCTATATTTTTAATAGTCTATATCCATGCCTATTACAGTAAATTCAACATAGAAGTATACCATACATTTACGGGAATCCTCATATGCCTACTAATGTTTGTTCTTGATAAATCAGGACCTGTTCTTAGAAGGGATGTATTTTTAGTCACAACCTACATAATGAAAAAGAATCAGAGGCAACATGGGGTCAGCATTCTCTCTGGAGGTTCCAGTGAGCTGAGTCCCAGCAGTAAAATGCTTGAGGGACCTTAGTTGACCCCATCACAGGAGAATGGTTGTTTGAGCTTCAGTTTATCATTTCTTGTTTTCCCACATTTTAACTTTGTGCTTTGCTGCCACCATATCCCTACTTTCTTCCTTTTCAATTCCTCTGGCCAATTTCATATGCCATTATCCTCTTTTATGAGAAGCTTCTTCTCTGAAAAGCTGGCCGATAATCACCTCCCTATTTCTATGCCTCCTTTCTGACATGTGAAATGCCTACTATCAATTCACCCTCATTCATTTCTGTAGTTTCTCTCTTTTTTTCCTTTGCCTTAGCTGTTCATTTTCTTTGTCATCTCCTTTTCTCATTTTTATGGGATTTCCCTGTTCTTTTCATAAAATTTTGCCTTCATTTATCTCAGTGACCTCAGAAAGCACTTGATTCTGACAGTTATATGATTTTGAGTTGTTTATGCCTTTATAATATAAACAATTTTGAAATTTTATCAAAAGGCCTTCTTTATTCTCAAGCACTTAACTCCTTCAAAAGAGGCTGCAGCTTAAAAAAGCCTAATGTTACCTGACTTTTTTGAAAATCATCATTCCAAATAATACAGGGGGAAAATTACAGTTCAAGCATTAGCTAGGGAATAAAAGCTTGAGACGATTTTTTTTTATTGTCATTTTTTTTAAAGAATTCTTAGCATCTCTAGCATCTCTGTATTCAATGTGTAGGATACTGGGTTTCAAACAAGTACTGGATATTTTCCATTTAGTAGTAGTTACAATTCCCACATGATTCTTCCAATTGTAGAAACAGTCAAGTCTGCACTATTTATTTACATAAATAACACAAAAATTTCACTACTAAAATACATTCCATATTGTGTTTCTAGATTGAGTGCTCTGATATTTTACATCTTATTTTCAAGCATTTTCACTTGGATCACATGAGATTCCGTAAGGACCCAACTTTAAAACATTTTGTATAATTATCAAAGACTTAATAATGTAGGAAGTCCCATGAAGGCTATTGAAAGTCATTATTCCTTATTCATAATCTGACTTTCTCAAATAAATTAGTCTGATACTTTTATGGACTCATTTTTGTTCATATAATAGCTATTTGTGGAATAATTTCTTACCTCAAATTAGCATGACAGTTTTCTTGTGACTGTACATATACATTTTCATAATTTGGACAGATGCAAACTGAAAGAGTTTATAACACATGTTTGGTCTGGCCTGAATCTTCAAACTGGAGAAAGTCATGAATAATAAGGGAGGTATGAGTAATTTCTATAGCCCAAAACGTATATACATAGTAGATTAATATCATTCTTAATGGGGCCCTGGAACTAAATAATGACATTGGTTTAAAAAACAACTAAGCAAATGAGCATAATCTATTGACCTAATTACTAGTAATGTATTGGATACACTTCATTAATTACTACAAATATATCACATTATATAGGGTATCAATAATGGGAAAAGTAGGCATGAAATATATGACATGTCTGTCCCATTTTTACAATTACCCTTTAACTCCAAATCCTGTTCTAAACTTCATAAAGAAGTTCAGTAAACAAAAATAACCAAACACAAAAAGAGATATTAGAATATACAACCACTAAGAAAAATAACCAGGAATCCACAAGAACAATAATCAGGAAGAATAAAGAAAAAAAATCTATCATATAAATATACATAGTATTCTCATTTAGATAAAAGCTGAACTTTAAACTGCAGTACAGAACTTCTTAGCAATAAAATGCCAGATGTAAATTTAAATTATAAAGGTAAATAGTTCAATAACCAAATACAGTCATGAAAGAAATGATTTTTAAAGGGGAAAATAAATTATGGAAGTAGAAAAAAAGTACACAACAAGAAAAGTCAAGATGTGACAAATAGAAATAATGGGGAGTAAATAAAAGATGGTAATATACACAAGGGGAAAAAACAATAAAATCTAAAGTATGTGCAACCCAAATCTCATCAAGAAAGTTAAAATGAGCTAGAAGTCTTTTAGGAAAGAAAAAACAAAGCTCGCCAAAAATGAAGGAAGATACCAACCTGTACATATATGAATTCTAAAAAATAAATAAAAGTGAAGGCAAAATTATAAAAAGAAGAAAAAATATTTAAGATATAATGCAAGAAAAAAACATAATCAAAGTATAAATACCTATTCAATAAAAGAATATCAACAGAATTAGAAGTCAATAAACAGTGAAAGAGATGTCAAGGATTGGGAAAACCACCAATATAGAACTCAATAAAAAAAAATAACTTTCAGGGGTGAACATAAAATAAAAGTAATTTTGGTAGACCAAATTTAAAAAATCTACTACAAGCTGACTAAGACTAAGGAAAATATGAATTGAGATGAAAGAATAAAAATTAAACATAGGTCAGAGTCAGGAAATGAGAGAGAATGTACAGAAAACTGTCAGCAATGGAAAATATGAACAAGTACTGAATAATAAATATTAAGTTTGGGTTTTAGAGTCTTTGCTGAGAAATTGGGTGTAATTCTGATAGGTCTCAATCTAGGTCCACTACATATTTCTAGCATATGTGTAGATTGGTCTTCATGTGGGTCCCCTAATATTTAGAGCAGGGGTATCTCTGAATCTGTTACCTGCCTTTGGATCCTTTTTCTCTAGCTGGCCTGCCTTTGTCTGACCTCAGTACCCAAGGATGCTGTTAGTCCTGCTGAGACATGTTGTGAATGGAGAGGTTGGTATCCATGAAGGACTTTCCCTTATCTGAGGAGAAGGTGAAGGAGTAATAGGAGGAGGCTATATAGGGGTGGGACTGTGAGGGGGGTTGTGATCAGGATATAAATTAATTAGTTTGGGGTTTTAATGCTCACAAATATAAATTTCATGTGTTTTCTTTGCTTATAATAAACTTAAAGGGGGAAATAATAACATAAATTAAGAACAAGGAAATACAGTTATGTGTTCTAAGATCTGTCAATTTTTAGAGTATAGTAACATGGCCAAAAAATTTTACTTTAATAAATTAATAAAGGAATTATGAATTCCAATCTAATTACCAATAAGATAAGAGACAAATAACAATACTAGAAATAATAACAAAATCAAGTCAGGATAAACTAAACCTGAGAAGAAAACACAAAATGTATAGTATATGTTGATAAAATTAAACAAAAATGATTGAAATAATCCCATGCCTCCTATCAGATCACTGTGTATTAAGGCTGGTCTTCAATGGCAAAAACAACAACACAAATCCCACATACGCATGGAAGCTGAACAATGCTCTACTCAAATGATAACTTGGTCAAGGAAGAAATAAAGAAAGAAATTAAAGGCTTCCTAGACCTTAATGAAAATAAAAGAACAACATACCCAAACTTATGGGACACAATGAAAGCAGTGTTAAGAGGAACACTCATAGCTTTGAGTGCCTCCAAAAAGAAACTGGAGAGAGCATACACTAGCTGCTTAACAGCATTCCTGAAAGCTCTAGAACAAAAAGAAGCTAATAAACCCAAGAGAAGTAGAAGGCAGGAAATAATAAAATTCAAGGCTGAAATCAACCAAGTAGAAACAAAAAGAACTGTACAAAAAATCAACAAAACCTGGAGCTGGTTCTTTGAGAAAATCAACAAGATGGATTAACCATTAGCCAGATTAACCAGAGGGCACAGAGACAGTGTCCAAATTAACAAAATCAGAAAAGAAAAGGGAGATTTAACAACAGAATCTAAGGAAATTCAAAAAATCATCATATCCTACTATGAAAGCCAATACTCATCAAAATTGGAAAATCTGGATTAAAAGGACAATTTTCTAGAAAGATACCAAATACAAAGTTAAGTCAGAATCAGATAAACCATCTAAATAGTCTCATAATCCCTAAAGAAATAGAAGCAGTCATTAAAAGTCCCCAACCAAAAAAAGCCCAGGACCAGATGGGTTTAGTGCAGAATTCTGGTGGACCTTCAAAGAAGACCTAATACCAATACTCTTCAAAATATTCCACAAAATAGAAACAGAAGGAACACTACCCAACTCATTCTATGAGGCCACAGTTATACTGATACCAAAACCTCACAAAGACCCAACAAAGAAAGAAAATTTCAGACCAATTTCCCTTATGAATACCGATGCAAAAATACTCAATAAAATTCTCTCAACCGAATCCAAGAACACATCAAAACGATCATTCACCACGATCAAATGGGCTTCATCCCAGGGATGCGGGGATGGTTCAATACCTGGAAACCCATCATTGTAATCCACTACATAAACAAACTCAAAGAAAAAAAACCACATAGTCATCTCATTAGATGCTGAAAATGTATTTGACAAAATTCAACATCCCTTCATGATAAAAGTCTTGGCAAGATCAGGAATTCAAGGCCCATATCTAAACATAGTAAAAGCAATATACAGCAAACCAGTGGCCAACATCAAACTAAATGGAGAGAAACTTAAAGCATTGCCACTAAACTCAGAGACTAGACAAGGCTGTCCACTGTCTCACTATCTATGCAATATAGTACTTGAAGTTCTAGACAGAGCAATTAGACAACAAAAGGAGATCAAAGGGACACAAAGTAGAAAGGAAGAAATCAAAATATCACTATTTGCAGATGATATGATCATATACTTAAGTGACCCAAAAAACTCCACTAGACAACTTCTACAGGTGATAAACAACTTCAGCAAAGTGGCCAGATATAAAATTAACTCAAACAAATCAGTAGCCTTCCTATACTCAGAGGATAATCAGGCTGAGAAGGAAATTAGGGAAAGGACAACCTTCACAATAGTCACAAACAATACAGAGTCTTGGTGTGACTCTAACCAAACAAGCGAAAGACCTATATCACAAGAACTTCAAGTCTCTGAAGAAAGAAATTGAAAAAGACCTCAGAAGATGGAAAGAACTCCCATGCTCATGGATTGGCAGGATTAATATAGTAAAAATGGCCATCTTGCCGAAAGCAATCTACAGATTCAATGCAATCCCCATCAAAATTTCAATGGAATTCTTCATAGACTTAGAAAGACCAATTCTCAAATTCATTGGGAATAACAAAAAACCCAGGATAGCAAAAACTATTCTCAACCATAAAAGAACTTCTGGGGGAATCAGCATCCCCTAACTCATGCTGTACTACAGAGCAGTAGTGATAAAAACTGCATGGTATTGGTACAGTGACAGTCAAGTAGATGAGTGGAAGAAAACTGAAGACTCAGAAATGAACCCACACACCTATGGTTACTTGATCTTCGTCAAAGAAGCGAAAACCATCCAGTGGAAAAAAGACAGCATTTTTAACAAATGATGCTGGCTCAACTGGTGGTCTAAATGTAGAAGAATGAGAATTGATCCATTCCTATGTCCCTGTACAAAGCTCAAGTCCAAGTGGATCAAGGACCTCCACATAAAACCAGATATGCTGAATCTAATAGAAGAGAAAGTGGGGAAAGCTCTCCAACACATGGGCATAGGGGAAAATTTCCTGAACAGAACACCAATGGCTTACACCCTAAGATTGAGAATTGACAAATGGAACCTCATAAAATTCCAAAGTTTCTGTAAGGCAAAGGAAGCTCTCAATAGGACAAAACAGCAACCAGCAGATTGGGGAAAGATCTTTACCAATCTTACATCCAATAGAGGGCTAATATCCAATATATACAAAGAACTCAAGAAGGTAGACTCCAGAGAACCAAATAACCCTATCAAAAAAAAATGGGGAAAAGAGATAAACAGAGAATTCTCAACTGAGGAAACTCGAATGGCTGAGAAGCACCTAAAGAAATTTTCAACATCCTTAGTCATCAGGGAAATGCAAATCAAAACAACCCTGAGATTCCACCTCACACTAGTCAGAATGGCTAAGATCAAAAACTCAGGTGACAGCAAATGCTAGTGAGGATGTGGAGAAAGAGGAATATTCCTCTATTGCTGGTGGGATTGCAAGCTGGTACAACCACTCTGGAAATAAGTTTGATGGATCCTCAGAAAATTGGACATAATACTACCTGAGGACCCAGCTATACCATTCCTGGGCATATTCCTAGAAGATGCTCCAACATGTAATAAGGATAGCAGTCATATTTATAATAGCCAGAAGCTGGAAACAACCCAGATGTCCCTCAACAGATGAATGGATACAGAAAATGTGGTACATTTACACAATGGAGTACTACTCAGCTATTAAAAACAATGACTTCATGAAATTCGCAGCCAAATGGATGGAACTTGAAAATATTATCCTGAGTGAGGTAACTCAGTCACAAAAGCACAAACATGGTATATACTCACTGATAAGTAGATATTAGCCCAAAAGTTCAGAATACCCAAGATTCAATTCAAGCAACCATTGCACTGAGTGTGGGGTCTCAGATGGAGGAGCTGGAGAATGGACTGAAGGAGCTGAGGAAGTTTGCAGCCCTATATAGGGAGCAGCAGTGTCAACTGGCCTGACCTACTGGTGCTCCTGGAGACTATCAACCAAAGAACATACATGGAGGGACCCATGGTGCTGCCCACATATGTGGCAGAGGAGGGCCTTGTTGGCCATCAGTGGGAGGAGAGGCCCTTGGGCCTGAGGGTGTTAGAGGTCCCAGTAAAGGGGAATGCCTGGGACAGAAGGCGGGAGGGAGTGAGTGGGTAGGGGGGAAAAACCCTCATAGAGGCATGGAGAGGGGAGATGGGATGGGGGTTTCCAAAGGGAAATCCTGGAAAGGAGAAAACATTTGAAATGTAAATAAAATATCAAAAATTTAAACACAAATATATAATTTATTGTAGTAAGTTAAAATGAACTCTATATTTCAATTAAAAGTATGAAGTTTCCAGTCCATAATTCAAAACTAGGATTTGCTGTATAGGAAAGTCATAAAAAGCATAAAAATAAAAGATTAGAAATTAAAATGTTTCAAGCAGAAGCTCTCTTACCAAGGCTGAGAACCGTACTAATCTAAATAGCTTAATAAATACCATAAAATTTAGAGGATAGCCTGAAAATGTGTCCATATAGCATAACAATAATGGGAGATTCCTAGGGCCTAGGGCCTCCCCAGTCATAGTCCCTTGGTCAAGTCTATATAATCAAGCATGAATTTTCTCTGTGGAGTAGACCTACCATACAATCAAAAATTACTTGGTAGTCTCATAACAATGGTGCAAGTGCTAAGAACATGTGACTGTTGAGCATTCAGCCACAAGGAAGATATTTATATCCTCTTACAAGACTCGGGGAATATCATAAAAGATGATCTGGAAAGAATGTAAAAGCTGGGAGATAAAAAGGAATGCTCTTAAAAGATTTCTTCTGAACATAATATGGCCATTGCACTCATGAACTCATAGTAACAGTGGGTACCTGCACAGTATTGAATCAATCACCTTTCCATAATGGAGAAGGAATAGACACATAAAGAGCCACCCATTCTTAGGAAGCTATGGTTATATAATACTTTCTTGGGGGGGGGGGAATAATCATATTCCTCAAAGGTAGCCACTGATAAATTACCTTTGTACAAGTAGATGACCTTTCTCCCCTGTTCAGGCAAGCAACCCTAAATAAACACAGTGGTCCACAAACAAAAAGCACATGAAAATAAAATAGTAAACTGTTGGGAAGAAGAGATTGGTGGGAAGAAAAAGAGGCTGATGAGCGGAATATGAGCAAAGTATATTTAAGGGAGGCACATGCATTGTTGTTGAGCACAGACAATTACTTTGCAAACACAATTGACCTGATCTTAAATTTGAACCTTAAAGTATATCTCTTTATCATAATTATAATGTCTTATTTTATTATAAAAACAAAATTGTTTCATAAAATGTAGCATTATAAATAATTATACCAGTTCAACAGGTATTGACCAGAACAGATGCAAGCAAATAGGTATGACTTCTACCTAGACATGACCTTATATTTTTTAATCTTGAGTGTATATTTGATAATCATGACTATGCTTATATATCAGGAATATTACTCATAATACCTAAAAACTGGAATAAACCCTAATATCTATCTGCAGAAGGAAATATGATATAGTAACAGAAAATCTATGCTGACATGTAACACAGATTAAATTACAAAGGTATAATATTGATTAAAGAGTCAGACAAAAAAGAAATGCACATATACATATACACACATACACACATAATATTAGAGAATGCTATATTCATCCGATATAATTCTATTCTTATAACATTTAAACTGATAAACACTACGGACTTTATGACATTTAAACAAATAAACATTATGATGATATTTAAACAAATAAACATCATGACTAGTTTTATATCAATTTCACATAAGCTGAAGTCATCAGAGAGGAAATACCTCCAATTGATTCAGCTTTTTCTTATCTAGTGATTTTTTAAATTATTAATTGACAGGAGAGGTACCAGTCCATTGTGCATGGTGCCACCTGTAGGCTGATGGTCCTGGGTTCTCTAAGAAATCATGCTGAAAAAAGCCATGGGGAGCAAGCCAATAAGCAGCACCCACCCATGACCTCTGCATCAGCGCCAACTTCCAGGTTCCCGCCATGTTTGAGTTCTTGTCCTGGCTTCCTTCAGTGATGAACTGTGATATGGAAGGTAAGTCAAATAAATCCTTTCCTACCCAAATTGCTGTGGTCATTGTGCTTCATCAACAGTGACAAACATTAAAACTAAGACCACAACAAAGAACGCTTTTTTTTCCAACTAAGGATTCTTTAAAAGTAGATTATTGGTTATGTATACACAGGAGTACATAGCTGACAGAAGATATGAAGTAGAGATCTCTTAACTCTTTACCCACATTTCAGTGGTTACTTGTGAGTATCCACAAATTTTATATATGTGTATATGTTACAACAAAGTCATTTTTAGAGATGCTAAGTCTTTAAAGAGGTACAAAGTACTAAGGGAAGATGGAGACTTGGATTGCTATTGGAACATGCAGTCTTCAGATCTTCATGTTGGACAAACAATGTTTCTAGAATCATATTTCCCCTTTATTTCCGCTCAGGAATGCAGTTGTAAAACATGCATATACAACACAAAAATCCCACGGGAAGAAAACAAACAGTGAAGCTAAGTTTAACACTTCACTAGAACCCTAAGAACTCTCCTCCAAAGTCTTTTCCTCTGTGAAAGGTGTTAAATTTCCTGCCAGACATGTATAACCCCAAAAGGAAAATCACCAATATTTTAAGGTCATCCTGGACCACACAGAACTGATCAAGTTTGTAGTATTATGTGGTCATAACAAATGGACCTCTACAACCATGTTGTAATGATACCTAGGTATTTTTCATCCACAATGCTGAATAGACAGTAATACATCTTAATCTCTTCATTTGAGGTGCTGCCAGATAGGATAAAACAAAGGAGCGCATAAAAGGGAAACCTTCTCTCATATATCTCAACCTCCATTAGGCTCAGACAAGTCTCTGAAAGTTTTCCAAGACGTAGACCTATCAATCTGTCATTTGCTAAGTAAATAGAAGAGTTTTGACCTAACACTTGATTTTATGAATTTTATTTGTCTGTTCTCAGCAGGAAGTAAAACATGCCAAAACCTTATTTCATATTCACTCTAAGGTTTAAACACAAACAACCATTCATTTATGTTTTGGACCACACAGTACAGATCCACTTAAGGCCCAGGAACCTGTCACTTGTACTAATGGCTTCCTCTAGTCTATGAGGAAATGTTACTTGCATCTTGCTGACTACTTAGGATTGATGATGACAATGAGAAAAGAAAAAAATCTCAAGGGAATTTCACCTCTGTCATTAAAACATATAGAATCAGCTTATTAAGGAGTTTGTAAACACATTTCATTGGCAATTCTTTAATGTCTACTAGAGGTGAGTCCTCCATTAAGTATTATTCCTAGGCTCTCAAAAACCAGACAAGAAATGCTCTCCCTACAAAGCACACTAGTGTGACCGTTGGAAATATTTGGACAATGACTATAGATTAAATAGTATTGTATGCAACAGCATTATTTTTTATGATTGTACTGTAGTGATGTAAAATTACCTTTGATTTTAAGAAATACAGTAGAGTTTTAGGATTAAATAAATAATATGTATGCAATTTGCTCTGAAATAGATCAGAAAAAAATTGAATGTTTTTTTTCTGTAGAAAGAGAGAATGTGCAACAGCAAAAATAAAAAATGTAGTAAAAGGTCAACTTGAAAATCTGAATAAATTGTATACATGATAAATTTCATAGTATTTTATGTAACTATTCTTCATGTGTTGAATTACTTCAAACATTTTAAAATGAATTCATGGGGCAGGTTCTACACTGAAGAGTTAGTATATGATATTGATAAAAGGAAAATGTATGAGTTAGGTATATTATAAGCTTTTTGACTATGAGCTAAGCCACTTGATTTTCTTGAGTTCTGGTTACATGATTCATAAAAGTGAGATGATTAGCATGTAAATACTACTCAAAATCTATAACAGCATGATCCACAGCCTTCTTAATTGTTCCTCATAATCTCTTACTTTTCATCTTGGTGATTGTCCCTTGTAATGATTAGAGAAATTTTGGCAACTGTTAGTCTTTATAGGGTAATAATTATGCAATGGACACACTTCTAATTTTTTTAAATATAGTTTATTTTTTTCTTACATCCTGATGGCAGTTCACCTTTCCTCCTTTCCTTCCAAACCTTCTTCCCTGCCTTTCTTTTCCTCCATGCCATCCTGTTTCTCTTAAGAAAGTGGCAGACCTTCCATGGTTATCAACCAGCCATGGCATATCAAGTTGTAGCAAGAATAGGCACCTCCCCTCATATTAAGGCTAGATGAGGCAAACCAGTAGGAGGAAAAGGGTCACAAAGACAGGCAAAAGTCAAAGAGAGCTGCTATCCACAATGTTAGGAGGCCCACAAGAAGACAAAGTTTCACAACTGTAACATACATGCAGAGGGCTTAGGTCAGTTCCATACAAGCTCTCCCTTGTTGTCAGTTCAGTTTCTGTGAGCTGAGCACCTATTAGCCCATGTCAGTTAATTCTGTGGGTTTTCTTGTGGTGTCCTTGATCCCAACAGCTCCTATAATATGCCCTTCCCTGATTTTGCAGGATTCCCCAAACTCTGCCTAATGTTTGACTGTGAGTCTCTGCATTTGTTTCCATCAGTTCTTGGGTGAAGTCTCTCTTTGACAGTTGGGCTAGGCACTAATCTATGACTATAGCAGAATATCATTAGGAATTTAGTATATAAGTATATTCAATCTTTACAGCAAATATCTTTGGACATATGAATATCATGTTTATTTTAAATAAACATGGCATAAAATACTCCACAATATACTTCAGGTTGTGTAATCAGTAAACAAACAAAGCTGTACCCAGAATGCATGCTCACATCCCTTACACCAACAGACTGAAAACATTCTCTTTAGGTTTTTATGTATTAAGAAGCTTAGGCTTTTCATACTACTTGAGTCTTTTCATTTGCTTTATTATATACAATATCAGATTCAAAATATTTTAATGGTATATAATAAGGCTAATAATACAAAAAGACTTATGAAGTAATATATTACTTACAAATTGACTGCAATCCAATGCCTCTCTTTTTAAAAACTCTGTGATTAAGAACTTCATACATGCATATAATGTGTTTTCAGCAAATCTAGTCTCAATTCTGCCCCTTTAATTTCTCCTGCTAATAAGCCCCAAGACATTCCCCTCCAACTTCATAAACTTTGCTTTTAAATCCACTGAGCTCACTTACTGCTACTTGAATAGGCATGATTATAGAACTAACAATTAGAGCATGTGTAGTCTCTCTGGGATCAGACCCTGAAGAAAACTGACTTTTACTCTATCAACAGTCAATAGATTCTCCATTGGTGGGGGCTTCATGAGACTTTTCCCTGTCTATGCTAAGATTCTTGCTGGCTGGATCACATACAGATATCAAACATGTACTCATAGCAACTGTGAGTTCATGTGTGCAGTATCCATGTCGTATGCAGGAAACATTTTTGCAGATACAAACCCTTCCTGCCTTTTATAATCTTTCCACCCCTCTTCTATAATAATCTTTATGCCTTAGGAGGAAGTTTGTATAGTCCAAATATCCCATTAAAGATGAGCATTCCACAGTCTCTTATTCTCTAAATATTGACCAATCATGAGTTTCTCTATTATTCACCACATCCTGCAAAAAAGAAGCTTTTTGATGAGAGTTGAAAGATTCCCCAATCTATAGCTATAAAGGTAAGCATTTAGAAGGTAGTTTATTTTTGAGTCCATTTAGGAGAATAATATGAGGTTCTTCTCTATGACTTAGGCAGCTATGGGTTTCTGCCTCAGTTAACAGAAGAAGGCATGAGTTTCACTTTGAGGCATAGAACTTAAATTCAATCGTAAAGGCATTAATTATTGTCAAAACTTTTGTGCCACTACGAACTATTACACCAGTAGACATATCTTGCTAGGCCAGTCGTTGTTGTAATATATGGGATTCACAGCTTGGCAAGACTTTGATTACTCCCCACACACATACACACCAGATTACATAGTACCTTCTAGTACTATGAAAGCTAGTCCATAAGGATGAATTTTCCAGGTCAGTATCAGCTTGATTTCCCCATGTACTATAATTCAAGTATGTGATGTCTTCACCTATAGGGGCTTATCATCAAGTTATGAAGGGTAACCTATGGCGATAGGTTGTGATGTTTGTGGAAGGGGGTTATGAAATCCCAATGACAAACAAATGGAGAGTAGGTATCTCATACCTGGTACTGGACTTCTTTATTTGCTATCTCACGGCATATGAGAGAGGCATTGTCTCCATGTAATAGGGAAACCCAATTTGAATTTCTCTTGTATATTTATATTTGTATATTTTAGAAAGATTCTACCACATTAGTTTTCCATGTTGCTTTTTAAAATGCCTTTAGTATGAGTTATTCCTCCCCATGCTTCCTTTTCTACCCATTCCTCATCCCATTTACATTTCTTTAACTCTTGATAGGAGACTCAATAATTGCTAGGTTATATCTCATCTAATACTAGTCTACAAATGGCAAACCAAGATGTCAAATTGACTGCCTAAGGACACTGTGCTGTGGTTCAAGATGAAATCCTTAGTCTTCTGAATCAAGAAGCATTCTTGACACTTGACCAAAACTTTTAGCACCATCCTGGGAAAATCTGCTGTAAGACATGAACTCCTATTTTAATTTTAACCTCTGGCATGATGACTAATAATTGGCTATAAATTAAGATGGACCAAAGAGCTTTACAAAATTGTGATTAATAACAATTGTTAAACAAATAATTACTAAGACATTTAAATGAATGCGAGTAAATTAAATTATTTTTGGTTAGTATATTGCATTTTGCATTACAAATGAACAAGAAGAGCTAATTCTGTCATCAGAAGAAAATCTTGTAGAAAAACAAAAGATAGAAAACAAACCACAAAAATATAAGATACAGCTAGAATCAATGAAGTCTGCAGCTGTCCCAGTAAGAAACAGAACTGTAGACAGGGCTTGATGGAATAAGTTACATATTTCTTTTAGATTCCTCTTTGTACTTTTTTTTAACTTATCACATGAAAAAATAAGTTTTATAAAATTTTCTTGGCCTTCCTTCTGCTTTCCATTGGTTCCATTCTTCCTGCATAAATAGTAAAGTAGGAACATCCACTGGGGAAAACTTTTACATGAACTTCAATATTAAGAAAGGCAAGGGAGGAGTGTGGACAAGCCAGGGAGCAGGGATAAGACCAGGACCTCTGCTTAGAGGGACCCACCAGGAACCCTCAGGACATAGGGACTGAGGTGTGACCTTCTGCAGCCAGGTAGTTAGCTGATCCTGTGCCACAGGGCTCCATACCCAAATAGTGCCAGGAGAGAGCTGGTCTCCCAGGAGTGCTGACACACCTTCAAGCACAGGCAAGACCACCACTTCTCTTCAAATTCCTGGCTCAAAAGGGACCCTTGCAGAGCCATCAGGACACAGGAACCAATGAACAGCTGGGGACAGGATACTTCTGGTTTCTATCTGCAAACAAGAGCTGACACTGTACCACAGCTCTCCAAATCCAAATTCCTCTCAGAGAGAACTGATCTCCAAGGAGTACTGACACAGGGGCTTGCAGGAGGGACAAGCCACAGTCAGAGAGAGCAAGATCAGCTAACACCAGAGTTAACCAGATAGTGAAAGGCAAAGAGAAGAACATAAGCAACAGAAACCAAGGCTACTTGGCATCATCAGAACCCAGTTCTCCCACCACAGCAAGACCTGGATGCCCCAACATACCAAAAAATCAAGACTCAGATTTAAAATAATATCTCATGATGATGATAGAAGACTTTAAGAAGCAAACAAATAGCTCCCGTAAAGAAATACAAGAGAACACAGGTAAATAGCTTAGAAGCCCTTAAAGAAGAAACACAAAAATCCCATAAAGAATTACAGGAAAACACAATCAAACAAGTGAAGAGAATGAACAAAACCATCCAAGATCTAAAAATGGAAATAGAAACAATAAAGAAATCACAAAGGGACACAACCCTAAGATAGGAAACCTAGGAAAGAGATCAGGAGACAAAGATGCAAGCATCATCAACAGAATACAAGAGATAGAAGAGAGAATCTCAGGTGCAGCAGATAACATAGAAAACATTGACACAACAGTCAAAGAAATTGCAAGATGAAAAAAACTCCTAAACCCAAATATCCATGAAATCCAGGACACAATGAGAAGACCAAACCTAAGGATAATAGGTATAGAAGAGAGCGAAGATTCCCAATGTAAAGGGCCAGTAAATATCTTCAACAAAATTATAGAAGAAAACTTCCCTAACCTAAACAAAGAGATGAACATAAACATTCAAGAAGCCTACAGAACTCCAAATACATTGGAACAAAAAAGAAATTCCTCCTGTGACATAATAGTCAAAACACTAAATGCACAAAACAAAGGAAGAATATTAAAAGCAGTAAGGGAAAAAGGTCAAGTAACATATAAAGGCAGACCTATCAGAATTACACCAGACTTCTCACCAGAGACTATGAAAGCTAGAAGATCCTGGGCATATCTCATACAGACCCTAAGAGAACACAAATGCCAGCCCAGGCGGCTACACCCAGCAAAATTCTCAATTACCGTAGATGGTGAAACCAAGATATTCCATGACAAAACCAAATTTACACAATATCTTTCCACAAAAACAACCTTACAAAGGATAATAGATGGAAAACGCCAACACAAGTAGGGAAACTACACCCAAGAAAAAGCAAGAAAATAATCTTCTTTCAACCAACCCAAAATAAGATAGCCACACAAACATAAAAATAACATCAGAAATAACAGGAAGCAACAATCACTACTCCTTAATATCTCTTAATATCAATGGACTCAATTCCTCAATAAAAAGACATAGACTAACAGACTGGATACATAAACAGTACCCAGCAATTTGCTGCATACAGGAAACGTACCTCAGAGTTAAAGACAAACACTACCTCAGAATAAAGCGATGGAAAACAAATTTCCAAGCAAATGGTCCCAAGAAACAGGCTGGAGTAGCCATTCTAATATCGGATAAAACTGACTTTCAACCAAAATCCATTAAAAAAGATAAAGAAGGACACTTCATACCCATCAAAGAAAAATTTACCAAGAAGAACTCTCAATTCTGAACATCGATGCTCCAAATGCAACAGCACCTACATTCATAAAAAAAAAAAAAAAAAAAAAAACTTTACTAAATCTCAAAGCACATATTCCTCCTCAGATAATAATAGTTGGAGACATCAAAAGCCACTCTCATCAGTGGACAGATCTTGGAATCACAAACTAAACAGAGACACAGTGAAACTAACAGAAGTTATGGACCAAATGGGTTTAACAGGTATCTATAAAACATTTCATCCTGTCTTAGTCAGGGTTTCTATTCCTGCACAAACATCATGACCAAGATGCAAGTTGGGGAGGAAAGGGTTTATTGACCTTACACTTCCATGCTGCTGTTCATCACCAAAGGAAGTCAGGACTGGAATTCAAGCAGGTCAGGAAGCAGGAGCTGATACAGAGGCCATGGAGGGATGTAACTTACTGGCTTGCTTACTTCTCCTGGCTTGCTCAGCTGGCTTTCTTATAGAGCCCAAGACTACCAGCCCATAGATGGTACCACTCACAAGGGCCCCCCCCCTTGATCACTAATTGAGAAAATGCCTTACAGCTGGATCTCATGGAGGCATTTTCTCAACTGAAACTCCTTTCTCTGTGATAATTCCAGCTTCTGTCAAGTTGACACAAAACCAGCCAGTACACATCCTAAATCAAAATAATGTAACTTCTTCTAAGCAACTCATGGTACCTTCTCCAAAATTGACCATATAATCAGTCACAAAACAAACCTCAACAGATATAAGTAGATTGAAATAATCCCATGCCTCCTATCAGATCACTATGGATTAAGGCTCGTCTTCAATAGCAACAAAAACAACAGAAACCCCACATACGCTTGGAAGCTGAACAACGCTCTACTCAGTGATAACTTGGTCAAGGAAAAAATAAAGAAAGAAATTAAAGACTTCCTAGAATTTAATGAAAATGAAGGTACAACATAACCAAACTTGTGGGACACAATAAAAGAAGTGCTAAGAGGAAAACCCATAGATCCGTGTGCCTGCAAAAAGAAGCTGGAGAGAACATACACTAGCAGCTTAACAACACATCTGAAAGCTTGAGAATAAAGAGAAGCTATTAAACCAAAAAGGAGTAGACAGCAGGAAATAAGCAAACTCAGGGCTGAAATCAAATAAGTAGAATCAAAAAGAACTATAAAACAATCAGATAAAAACAGGAGCTGGTTCTTTGAGGTAGATAAACCCTTAGCCAGACTAAGCAGAGGGCACAGTAATCAAATTAACAAAATCAGAAATTAAAAGGGAGATATAACAACAGAAACTGAGGAAATTCAAAAAGTCATCAGATCCTCCTACAAAAGCCTGTACTCAACAAAATTGGAAACTCTGGATGAAATGGACAATTTTCTAGACAGATATCAAATACCAAAGTTAACTCAGGATCAGCTTAAACCATCTAAATAGTCCCATAACCCCTAAGGAAATAGAAGCAATCATTAAAAGTCTCCCAACCAAAAAATGCCCAGGACCAGATGGGTTTAGTGCAGAATTCTATCAGACTTTCAAAGGATACCTAATACCAATACTCTTCAAACTATTCACACAAAAGAAAAAGAAGGAACACTACCAAATTCGTTCTATGAAGCCACAGTTACACTGATACCAAAACTTAACAAAGACTCAACAAAAAAGAGAACTTCAGACCAATCTTCCTTATCAATATTGATGCAAAAATACTCAATAAAATTCTAGCAAATGGAATCCAAGAACACATCAAAACGATCATTCTCCATGATCAAGTAGGCTTCATCTCAGGGATGCAGGGATGGTTCAATACCTGGAATCCATCAGTGTAATCCACTACATAAACAAACTCAAAGAAAAAAAAAACACATGGTCATTTCATTAGATGCTGAAAAAGCATTTGACAAAATTCAACATCCCTTCATGATAAAAGTCTTGGAAAGATCAGGAATTCAAGGCCCATACCTAAACATAGTAAAAGCAATATACAGCAAACCAGTGGCCAACATCAAACTAAATGGAGAGAAACTTGAAGCAATCCCACTAAAATCAGGGACTAGACAAG
>CM052722.1:93260080-93289142 GCA_028551405.1 Uromys caudimaculatus
TCATTTCATTAGATGCTGAAAAAGCATTTGACAAAATTCAACATCCCTTCATGATAAAAGTCTTGGAAAGATCAGGAATTCAAGGCCCATACCTAAACATAGTAAAAGCAATATACAGCAAACCAGTGGCCAACATCAAACTAAATGGAGAGAAACTTGAAGCAATCCCACTAAAATCAGGGACTAGACAAGGCTGCCCCCTCTCTCAATATAGTACTTCAAGTTCTAGCTAGAGCAATTAGACAACAAAAGGAGGTCACCTTCAGAGAACTTCTACAGCTGAAAAACAACTTCAGCTGCCCAGAGAGAGCTGGTCTCCCCAGGAGTGCTAACACACCTAATCACAGGCTCTCAGGCCCACAGGAGGGACAGTCTCCAGTCCCAGACAGTAAGAACAACTAACAACAGAGATAATCAGATGTTGAGAGACAAGCATAAGAACTTAAGCAACAGAAACCAAGACTATTTGGCATCATCAGATCCCAGTTCTTCTACAAAGCTCAAGTTCAAGTGGATCAAGGACCACCACATAAACCCAGATACACTGAATCTAATAGAAGAGAAAGTGGGGAAAATCTCGAACACATTGGCACGGGGGGAAAGTTCCTGAACAGAACACCAATGGCTTATGCTCTAAGATTAAGAATCGACAAATGAGACCTCATAAAATTGCAAAGCTTCTGTAAGGCAAAGGACACTGTCAATAGAACAAAACGGCAACCAACAGCTTGGGAAAAGATCTTTACCAATCCTACATCCGATAGAGGGCTAATATCCAATATATAGAAAGAACTCAAGAAGATAGACTCCAGAGAACCAAATAACCCTATCAAAAAATGGGGAACAGAGCTAAACAGAGAATTGTCAACTGAGGAAACTCAAAGGGCTGAGAAGTACCTAAAGAAATGTTCAACATCCTTAGTCATCAGGGAAATACAAATCAAAACAACTCTGAGATTCCACTTCACACCAGTCAGAATGGCTAAGATCAAAAAGTCAGTTGACAGCAGATGCTGATGAGGATGTGGAGAAAGAGGAACACTCTTCCATTGCTGGTGAGATTGCAAGCTGGTACAACCACTCTGGAAATCAGTTTGGTGGACCCTCAGAAAAATGAACATAATACTACCTGAGGACCCAGCTATACCTCTCCTGGGCATATACCCAGAAGATTCTCCAACATGTAATAAGGACACATGTTCCACTATGTTCATAGCAGCCATATTTACAATAGCCAGAAGCTAGAAACAACCCAGATGTCTGGTAGTCCGGTTTGAAGGAACTAATGTCCAGGAGGCTCAGAATATCCTCAAAAGCAGCGGATTCCCCATTATATCAGCTGTGGACATGGAGAATGCAGTCAAGAAAGCTGTTGCCAGTGTGGCAAAGAAGAGATGTCTCTCCCTGGCTCCCATAAAGAAGGGCACGTCCTCACCACTATGAAAGCAAATGTTTTCTCACTGGGAAGGAGATAACCACAAGGATCATCATGTGAAAAATATTTGGTTTGAACTTTCTCAAATATGCTGTCCAGAGTGCCTAAAGTTGATTTTAAACTGTAGTCATTGTTTAAAAAAAAAATCACTCCTTACAATTTTATACTTTCTCTTGTCCAGTCAGTAGCAGGGTCTACCAACTCTGGGCCACAGTCAGTGTGATCAAATAGTGTGCATAGGTACAGTATTTGAAGCCATATCTAGGTTCATTCACAAGAACTTTGTGGACATTTATCCTACAATGGAAAATTTTACAGTGCTCACAAGTTCAGGCAGGATTATATTTAACTTAGTGACTTCTAGAAGGGTACAGCTAAAACACCTGAGTTTCTGTGAACAGTGGTCTCCATTGGCTCCTAATTCCAGTATATTTAGAAAGCCCATGAACGTTCTAAAGTGTGGCTTATATTGGGCAATCCCTGTTAATACATGTACATTGCACACATTTTACCCTGTGCCTTAATGTTGAATCTACTGTCTGCCTCACACTGAGTTCCAGCCAGAAGTCTTAGTCACAGGTTTGAGGTGGAAGGTTTCTTTGTGTCAGAGTTGCTGAATACCAATTTTTATGAAACTCTGTGTAATTAAGCCATTTCATGAAGAGGCACACTGAAGATCAAGCTGTTGGTGGTGGTCAGGCTTTCCCCTCTTGTCCACTTCACATCTACCAGTTTGTCAGAGAAAGATGAGAGATGTCATTGGAGAGAAAGTGGCCTTCCTAATGAAGTCCTTTTTTGTGACATGAATTTTCTTAACTTGATTTTTTGTTTAATTTTGATAAATTTATAGCCATATACATTTTAAATAAAATTGTTTTTCAATGCAAAAAAAAAAAAGAAGAAGAAAAGAAAAAGAAAATAGGAATGGCAATACTAAAACCTGATCAGTTTTCTTGTCTCTCAGTCTCCAGTTTTGATTTCCCTATTAATATGGTAGCTCTAAAATCACCAACTGGCCCAGTCAAATGCAAAGCACTGATGGAACATGATGGCCTTTGGAAGTGGAGTGCACTGGGCAGCCAAATAATACATTATTCATCAATTAAAACAGAAGGAGTCTAGTCAGTGCAGCATTTAGGAAAAAAAAAAAACCCTGAGCAGGTGGTGAGAGGTATTTGATCATTCCCATCAAATGTGTCAATTTAATCATCTCCCCAGCTGGGCCATGTACAACAGACACTGCAGAAAGGGTCTTCTTGCTTACAGAGGAACATGGAGCTCTATGGTACTTTTCATCAAACAGTCTCTGTCAAGCATGTGTTACTACCCCTAAATCCCCAATAATGACTATGGAGCACCAACTCGGAATGTATTAACCTTAAAGGTTTACTTGACTATTTAAATATACTTGGAAATGGCTAACATGGAAAGTATGATGCCCATCTTATTTCTACAATATAATGGAAAATATATTGAACAAGTATTTAGAACACTTTAAGGACTAAATACACTGTATGCTGGGTAACCATAGACAAGCTAATTTCTTTAATTCTATTTCCTCTCTCAAATATAAAATGGCTAAATTCAACATCATCCAAACTTATTGGGCAGAATTTTCCACTTTTTAATAGGCATATTTCCCCCTTATTTAGCCATCCTTGTCTCTACAGAGAAAATATAAACTTCATATTTCTATATGGTTCAGGCTAACCTTTGTCATATTTCATCTCCAAGCTTTCTTAAAAGTGCATTGTCTGTTCAAATAGACCTAGATATTCTCCTTTCACACAAGGTCCTATGTTCACATTTTCTGTGGCTATATCATTATTGAATTTCTTTTTCAGCCTAAAATACCTGGTATGGTCCCAAACCTCTTCTATTCTTCAAGACTCAGCTCATCCGCATGTTCCTAAGAAAACTTTTCTTCAGTACAAACAAAGAGAAAATATTGAATGATCCCTGGTACAGCTTTCCTCTGAATTCTATAGCTCTGAAAATGGCGGTTGTAATTGATCCTTCTGAAACTGAACTAAAGCCAGAAACATTCTAAGAGATGATGTCCTAATCTTGTCCTATAGACAAAGCAGCATTTTTTAATGAAATGACTATCACTGAAATCTTGAATTTCAGAAATCTGTAATATTAGGTGGACGGTGCTATAGTATCTCATTCTCCCTAGATTTGAGGCGTCATGAAATCTCAGTTTAAAGAATACATGGCAACATTCCTACCTTAATACAGAATCTCCGGAATAGTCACCTTATCTCTATTTGATCTCCACTTAAACATTTATAAGGTTGGGGAAAGAACTGCCTTACAAACTAGACCACTATATAATTGAAATGCAATTCAATATTTTATTCCAAAAATAATATTTAAGAACTTAGCATGTACTGGGTAATAGCTTAGCTATGATAAGAATACAATGGTAAATAAGACCAATATATTCCTTATGCTCCTGAACTTTACATTTTATTTCTAGGGAAATAAATAGGAAAATATCCATAGTTAACTAGATAAATGAAACAATTTAGATACTGATCAGTATAATAACATAAAGGCCACAAAATATGGAATAATAAAAAGTAAGAGGTGAAAGGCTTGTATTTGTTTATTGGGCTAAGGAAGGCTGCTTTGAAAACTAATAGCTACAAAGAACTGACTATGCATGTATTTGAAGGAAAGGTATTCATGGGGGAAGATAAAATTTACAAGGCCTCTGAGGTCCAAATGGGCTTGATAGGCAAGGGTCAGAGAACAGCATGCATGTCTGGGTTGTGGTAAACATTTTGGAATGCAAAGTAATGGGATGAAAGAAAAAACTCAGCAGTTAATTCTACATGATTTGTTTATTGTAAACCATTTTAAAGTTTTCTGTTCTGAGGTGATGTATGTCAGCACTGCTCCACAGCTTTGTACTTATGTGAAGATGCTACTTCTGTTCCTCCTGCTTTTTCCCTACAGATCAAGAGTCATCAAATCCTTCAGCCACCCTTCTTATATCACTTTCTAGTTCAACCCTATTCCTCTTATGCTACACACTTCCTCTTGCTAGAATGAAGTGCCTTGGATATAACAATAAATAATGGTCTTTTATGATTCTGGGGGCTAGGAACCACAATATAAAAGTTTAGGAAGATCCAATGTGTAGAGACAGCTGTTCCTGATTTGCAGTCTTCTCATTTCTGGCTGGGGCCGTATGTGGCATAAAGCATAGAGCAAGATCAGGTCTTACATATCTCTTCTTTGGGAGCTAATCCCACTCATGATGGTGCCACCTTCCTATTTCTCAAAGATTCCCCCAACAAATACCATACATACATAGGTTTCTATGTATGAACTATTGAGGGTCACATTCGGTTCATCACATCTACTATTCCTTTCTTGTTATATCCTACTCTACTACTGTCCCTCCTCAAGTGGTATACATTAGATAAAAAAAACTAAACTTTGATTGGGAGCATGAATAAACAACATATAATGCAGCCTAGAATACAGGAGGATAATCTCTTTTATTGTACTTAACATTATAGTTCTTAGGTAGTATTCTTTTTAGAAATAAAATAGCCTTTATATCTTGAGGCATCAGTAGCCTCTGTCATATGTACCAAAGATGTAATAGAAGCCAATTTTCACTGATATTACATTCAGGCAAGAAAGCACATCTGTGAAGCCTCATAATTTTGCTTTTAAAGATGTTACCATTCATTTGGAGCTGGGGAATGTAAATTCTACTCCCTAATTAATCCTAGAAAATGTGACACAAGCAGGGTCTTTGATTTTATATATGTTTGTTCTTCTACTAAATCTTTATCATCACCATATGACCATATCCAAGCTATAAAGACACAAAAGAAGGTAGAGAAGAAATAATAAGCAGAGGAATAGAGATGAATGAATGGACAAGGCCAAAATGAAATCAATGACCCATAAGCAATAATCAATGGCTGTTGTTAAAAATGACTAATTTGTAAGGTAGGTATAATGTGACAATAACATCAGTCTATATTATGAAATCACAATTCTCCTTCCATTAACACATCCAAGCATATACATCCACATATGAGTTCCAATCTTGATATAAATGTTTAAAAAGTTTTAAGCCATTGTTTTAAAATCATAATCAGTTAAATAAAAGCTTAGAAGAGTTTATACTATATGGCTTATATTCATTTAGTTTCCAAAGTACCACAACCTATCTTAGATTCAGTTAATTGAGTGCTCTGTATAGTATCAAGCCTTTTATAGTATTCAAAATACTAGATCAATCAAAACACACACACACACACACACACACACACAAACTTACATTTGTAAAGACTATACCAGCTTAAAATGTGTTTTCATTATTTTTTCCTCAGATCTATATGAAATTATGCACCAACTGCAGAGCAAAAATGATTTCATAAGAAAGTTGGGTTTCCCATTGTGTCTAAGGTAATAGAAAGGATATTACTATTCTGTTAAATCCTCCCACAGTTTACTTACTGTGAATTGTTATGGTAAAGTGAAAGAAAATCATTACTAGTCTTCAAAACAAGTTGTTTTAAGTAAAGTTTACTTAATCTGAAGACATGTCATACTAAAACACTCATTTCCAGCTCCCAATAGTTTGTTGGAGCTTATTAGACACTTGAATATTTGGACTTATGCAGTTTAATATATTTTCATTTGGCTTGGTTATTTATTCTGCTTCATTGGGAAAGAAATTTGAGACAAATTAAATTCAATATCACTGCCAGTAATGTGTCTGGACTGTAATAAATCACTTTTCTAAAATCTACTTATTATAAGAAAAGCAAATATTTCCATCTTAAATGTCCTTTCTGCCTATAAAAGATTACAATGCAGTATATGGTAATAGGAACATGTCTTAGGCATTGTTTGTTTTTTGTTTTTTTAAAATTCATATGTTTTATACCCTTGAGGTGGCACAGAATCAAGAACAAGAGGCTGAGAGAAATTCTTCAGTGGGGTTACTTAGAACAACATCTTTGAATATGGAAGAGGTTAAATATACTCATTCTGTATATTACTCTCCCATCCCAGCATGAGAAAATCTAAATATGTTTCAGACAGAAAGATGTAGGAACATGAAGATGTGATTCTGCCTTGAATTCTGTCAAGTCTAATGATTAATCTTGCTCCACGGTCCATTCTCTATTCATATCATAAGCTCAATCCCAGGACATTACTTGATCTTAAGAGAAATTTAAGAAGCCTATTTTAATATTTGAGCAACTTGTCCTGAAAATCTCCTTAATTCTAGTCTTGGTCTGATCACCTGGCTCTATTTTATTAACTAAACGCCTTTCTATACTTTTCTGTTTTTAATGGATTATTTTAAGCTTTCATACAAATAAATATTTTACGTTGAGCATATTCTCACCCATATCCTTTTAGCTTCCTTGTTCTCTCCCATTGTTTTTGAATTATTCCTTTTTGATCTTCCACACAATACCACACCTATTTTCATATTACATAAACATGAATTGCTTTATATATCATTAAAATCTAGGAACTACAAATTAAGAAAATGAGAGATATTTTCCCTTCTGTAATTGGTTAAATTTGCTTGATATGGTAATCTATAGTTTAATCCGCATTCCTGTAAGTAGCAAAACATTATTATTCTCTATAGATTACAGATAAAAAAACATCCCTACATGTATATCCGCCACATTTTCCTTATGGGACTTAGTTGATGGACACCTGGATTGCTTTCATAACATAGCTATCCTAAATAGTGCTGCAGTAGACACTGATTTGCACATTTCTCTGTGACATGTGAATGTGGAATACTTTGAGTAAATATCTACAAATAGTAGAGCTTCATCATAAGATAGACCTATTTTTAGTTTTATCAGGAACATCCATGCTGATTTCCATAGTGGCTAGACTAGTTTACATCACTCTGTTTTCTCCACATTTTTAATATAATTTGTGGTTGGTCATTTTCTTTTCTTTTTTTCTTTCTTTCTTTTTTTTGTGGCTCCTAAATAGAACTTTATTATCTTATGGGTCTATGGGTAGAAATTGGCATCAAGAGAGTAGTGGGTATATATTCTGGGAGAGTGTGTACTTGTTAAACCTTGATTTTTTTTAATTTTTCTAGTTTATTTTTTAATTGGATATTTTATTTACATTTCAAATATTATACCTTTTCCTGATTTCCCCTCTGTAAACCCCCTGTCCCATCCCCCCTTACCCTGCTTCTACAAGGGTGCTCTCTCAACAACCTACCCACTCCTGCCTCATTGCCCTAGCATTCCTCTATACTGGGGTATCAAGTCTTCAAAGGAACAAAGGTTTCCCCTCCCATTGATGCCAGATAATGTCCCTTCAGCTCCTTCAGTCTTTCCCCTAACTCCACTATTGGGGTCCCTGTGCTCAGTCCAATGATTGGCTGTGAGCATCCACATCTGTATTGATCAGTATCTGGCAGAGCCTCTCAGGAGACAGCTATATCCGCTTCCTGTCAGCAAGCACATCTTGGTATCTAAAATATTGTCTGGGTTTGGTGTCTACATGTAGGATGGATCCCCAGGTGGGGCAGTCTCTGGATGGCCTTTCCTTCAGTCTCTGTTCCACTCTTTGTCCCTGTATTTTCTTTAGGCAGGAGTAATTCTTGGTTAAAATTCTGGAGATGGTGGATGTCCCATCCCTCAACCAGGGGAGGCCGTGCCTAATCCCTGGATATGGTCTTGACAGGTTCTCCCTCCCATTTGTGGGGTATTTCTGCTAATGTCATCCCAATAGGGTCCTGGGAGGCTCTTGCTTTCCTGGCATCTGGGACTGTCTGGTTGCTACCCCCAGTTCCCCAACTCCCATTGCTACACACCTCTGTTCAATTTCCTGACCCTTTGTACTTCTCCTCCATCTCCTCCTATACCTGATTCTTCCTCTCTTTTCCACTGCCCCTCTTCTCTTCCTCCAAAGTCCCTCCCACCCTCTGTTTCCCTTGATTATTTTGCTCCCTCTTCTATGTAGGACTGAAGCATCCACTCTGGTCTTCCTTCCTCTTGAGCTTTATGTGGTCCTCAAGTTGTATCGTGGGTATTCCACACTCTTTGCCTAATAGCCACTTATCAATGAGTATATGCCAAGTGTATTCTATTGTGACTGAGTTACCTCACTCAGGGTGATATTTTCTAAAAACATCCATTTGTATCTAGAAATTCATTTGTATCTGTGAATTTCATGAAGTCATTGTTTTTTTGTTATATTTACTTTATTTACATTCAAATGTTTTCTGCTTTTCAGGTCTCCTCTTCTGAAGCCCCCTATCTCATCCCTCCGTCCTCTGCCTCTATGAGGGTACTCACCCACCCACCCAGGCACTCCCATCTTCCCTCCCTAGAATTCCCCTACACTGGGGCATCTAACACCCTCAGGCCCAAGGCCTTCTCCTCCCAATGATGGCCAATAAGGCCCTCCTCTGTCACATATGTGGTCTTCACCATGGGTCCCTCCATGTGTATTCTTTGGTTGGTGGTCCAGTCTTTGGGAGCACTGGGGAGGTCTGGCCAGTTGACACTGTTGCTCCCCATTGGGCTGCAAACCCCCTCAGCTCCTTCAGTCCCTTCTCTAACTCCTCCATCTGGGACCCACAACTCAGTCCAATAGTTGGTTGCAAGCACCTGTCTCTGTATTTGTCAGGCTCTACTTGAGCGTCTCAGGAGACAGCTCATCCTGCTTCCATCAGCAAGCACTTCCCAGCATCCACAATAATATCCAAGTTTGGTGGCTGTATATGGGATGTAGATGTCCCTCAATAGAGGAATGGATACAGAAACTGTGGTACATTTACACAATGGAATAATACTCAGCTATTAAAAACAACGACTTTATGAAATTCGCAGGAGATTGGATGGAACTTGAAAATATTATCCTGAGTGAGATAACTCAGTCACAAAAGAACAAACATGGTATGTACTCACTGATAACTGGATATTACCCCAAAAGTTTGGAATACCCAAGATTCAATTCACAGCCCATTATGATGCCTAAGAAGAAGGAAGACCAAAATGTGTATTCTTCAGTGTTTCTTAGAAGGGTGAACAAAATACTCACAGGAGGAAATATGGAGACAAAGTGTGGAGCAGAGACTGAAGGAAAGGCCATCCAGAGAAGACACTGTTTTTAATAGCTGAGTTGTATTCCATTGTGTAAATGTACCACATTTTCTGTACCCATTTTTCCCTTGAGGGATATATGGGTAGTTTCCAGATTCTGGCTATTATAAATATGGCTGCTATGAACATAGTGGAACATGTGTCCTTATTACATGTTGAAGCATCTTCTGGGTATATGCCCAGGAGTGATATAGCTGGGTCTTCAGGTAGTATTATGTCCAATTTTCTGAGGGTCCACCAAACTGATTTCCAGAGTGGTTATACTAGCTTGCAATCCCACCAACAATGGAGGAATGTTCCTCTTTCTCCACATCCTCAACAGCATCTACTGTCACCTGAGTTTTTGATCTTAGCCATTCTGACTGGTGTGAGGTGGAATCTCAGGGTTGTTTTGATTTGCATTTCCCTGATGACTAAGGATGTTGAACATTTCTTTAGGTGCTTCTCAGCCCTTTGAGTTTCCTCAGTTGAGAATTCTCTGTTTAGCTCTGTTCCCCATTTTTGGATAGGGTTATTTGGTTCTCTGGAGTCTAACTTCTTGAGTTCTTTGTATATATTGGATATTAGCCCTCTATCGGATGTAGGATTGGTAAAGATCTTTTCCCAAGCTGCTGGTTGCTGTTTTGTCCTATTGATAGTGTCCTTTACCTTACAGAAGCTTTGCAATTTCGTGAGGTCTCATTTGTCAATTGTTAATCTTAGAGCATAAGCCATTGGTGTTCTGTTCAGGAACTTTCCCCCTGTACCCATGTGTTCAAGACTTTTCCCCACTTTCTCTTCTATTAGATTCAGTGTATCTGGTTTTATGTGGAGGTTCTTGATCCACTTGGACTTGAGCTTTGTACAGGGAGATAAGAATGGATCAATTTGCACCCTATTTATTCAATATAGTACTTTACGTTCTAGATAGATCAATTAGACAATATAAGGAGGTTATAGGAATACAAACTGGAAAGCAAGAAGTCAAAATATCACTATCGGCAGATGGTTGGTCATTTTTCAAATGGTTGCCACTTTGAATATAGTAAAATGGAATCTTAGAATAGTTTTTTAGATTTTTTTTTTACTTATTCACTTTACATCCTGCTCACTTCCCCCTTCCATTCACCCCTCCCCGAGTCCTTCTGCATCCCCTCTCCCTTCCTCCTCTGTGCTGGTGGGAGCTCCTATGTATTCCCTCACCCTGGCACTTCATGTCTTTGCAAGGTTTGGCACTCGTTCTCCCATTGATGCCAGACAAAGCATCCCAGCCAGAAGAACCTATCCCACATACAGGAAACAGCTTTTTTGATAGCCCCAACTCCAGCTCTTTGGGACCCAAATGAAGACCAAGCTGCAATATGTGCCACATATGTATGGGGAGGCCTATATTCAGCCTGTGCATGTTCCTTGGCTAGTGGTTCATATTCTGAGAGTCCCATAGGTCCAGGTTACTTGACTCTGTTGGTCTTCCTGTGGCGTTTCTTATTCCCTTTGGGGCTTGCAATCCTTCCTCCTATTCTTCCACAGCAGTTCCCAAGCTCCATCCACTGTTTCGCTGTGGGTACCTATAAAAACAATGACAGCATGAATATTGCAAGTAAATGGATGGAACTTGAGAATATCATCCCAAACAATGAGGTAATCCATTCCCAAAAGGACATGCATGGTATGTGCTCACTTATAAGTGGATATTAGCCATAAAATACAGGATACCCATACTACACTCCACAGACACAAAGATGCTAAAACAGAAGGAAGGCACAAGTGAGGATGTTTGAATCTCATGTAGAGGCAGAAGATGGCCATGAAAATGAATGGAAATCTTCAACTGATAAGGGTAAGAAGATGGGGGAATCTCCAGGGTGAGACAGAGACCTGGGATTGTTGTGCCAGGAAATGTTCATGAAACCCAAAAGACCACCCAGGAGATGATTCTGATGCAGTTGGAATAGGGCCTCTTTATTCAAGCTAGAGCTTGGGCTCTCTGCCAACTCTGACACAACAGGAAGATGGAGCCCTGAGCTTAGTTTTAGGCAAGCATTTATAGAGGTAAGAAGGTGATATCTGGCCTGGTACATATCTGACTGGTCACCCATTATGGCCTTTCACATAACTGGCTGGTACTGAGAACTGAACCATAAACTTAACTTCTATTTTCCTCCTGATTGGTGGTTGTTAGAAAGTGAAGTGTCAGAAGCAGGCTTGTAACCTAGGGATGCAGATTTGTTGGGGAATAACCTGGAAACTGGTGCTAAATGCAGGTTTTATTGGGGTGTAACCTGGAAACTGGTGCTAGTTACTGACCTGTTAGTTTACTTGAGTTCAATCTTAGGTCAGGTTCTCTAAGATAGAGTCTGAACCCCAAATTGTGGGTCTTTCAGGGAGGCACCCAAGAATCAATGGATGTGACCTTAGATGGGACTCACAAATTGGGGATATAGAACCTGAAGAGGTACTTCCTATGGCCTCTTCAGATAGAGACACCACCTCACTCACAAAACTTTCAACACCAAATTTATCCTGTCTATAAGAAATGCAGACAAGGGGGATAGAACAAAGACTGAGGGAAGAACCAACCAATAACCAGCCCAACTTGAGACCTATTCCATGGGCAAGCACCAGTCTCTGATACTATTAATGATGCTCTGTTACGCTTGCAGACAGGAGCATGTTGTCTCCTGGGAGGCTCCACTCAGCAGCTGACTCAGACAGAGATACAGACACACCCTCAGCATAGTTTTGATTTGCATTTCTCTTAAGTTTAAGGATGTTGATGCTTTTTAATATGTTTTCCAACCATTTGTATCTCCTCTTTTGTGAACTGTCAATTTCCCCAACCCATTTATTGCTTGCATTGTTGAACTTCTTTTTAAGTTTTCCAGTTCTTTGTGGATTCTAGATATCAACTATTTGTCACATGTATAGCTCTTACAAAACTTTTCTAGCCCCAGTTTCCCCACTTTCTCAAAAGTTACTTTATATGATGCCTAATAGAAATACTACAAGTGTCTAGTATTAGGAAACATTCAATAAAGTCACCTGCTGATGCTTTATGCTTATTACCAATGGTATGTTTGCAAACTTGCTCTCCAGAAATAAAAGTGTGATGCATAATGTTTACTCATTCTCATGGTACAAATATTCACACCACAACTGTTATCAAACAACCAACATGAAGTCATTGCAATTAAAATTAGCAAAAGAAAATGTACATAGTTTTCCAGAGCCATAATGAGCCTAGTAGACAATTTCCTAATTAAGACCTTGACTTATAAAATGCTTAATGTAATTCCTCATTGTATTTGTCTCATATTTTTAAAATGATATGCTATCTTTCTGTGCATGTGTTTCATGTGTGTGCAGGAGCCCCTGAAGGCTAGAAGAGGATGTCAGAGTCCCTGAGATTACAGTCAATTTGCAGACAGTTGTGAGGAGTTATGTAGGTGCTGAGAACAAAACTTTAATCTTTTGTAAGAGCAGGAAGTCTCTTGGCCTCTGAGCTATCTCTCCAGCCTATCCATCCATGTCTTAATTCTGATAATTCTAACATTGGCCTGTTTTCTTCTCAAACCAGATTCTCATTCTCTAAACTAAGAAGTAACCCCAACACAATTTATCAGTCTTTGCTGGACTCACAACCTCCTTACTCACTTAGGGTTTGGCACACCACCTGCTTCCAGAATTTTTGTCATCATGTCACGTCAGCCTTTCCCACCATCTGTGCTTGAGGGGATCTCTCTAATTAATTCATCTGTTTCATTTGCCAACATCTTCTGGTAATAGCTGTGGCATGATTCTATCGAGGATCAGAAACAGGAACTGCTAAAATAGAGGTACAGTTTGTGACTATGATCCAAAGATTTCACTTGGTCAAATTAGCACTTCATTTTATCTGAGTAATGAGCACCTCTTCTGGATACTAATAAGTGAGTAAGGCCACTATAAACATAACAGGAGTTTAAAGATGCTATGGACACAACTCATTCATAAATTAAAAAGGAATAGTATCCATTTAATGAACAACTCCCAACTTGTAGTTACACCTAAGACATGAACTTTGCAGCAATCTATCATATAGAGTAAATAAACTCCAATTATTTACTCATACTCTCATATGGCGATTGAGTACATTACTTAGTAGCTGGCAAAGCTGGCAGCAAATTGATGCAATTATCTATGCAAGTGAGCAAATGATCCAATTATGTGTATAATTATGGCAAAGCATTAATGCTGATAATGATGAGAAAAATCATTCCATAATGACTGAGCCAGAAAAGAGAAAGGGATAATTTGATTTGGAAAACATGAAGCCACGGATAGCATCTGTGGGCAACTGAAAGCTCTTGGCTATTCAGATGATGAGGTCAGGGGCAGAAAAAAAAAGGACTTGCCCAGTGTAGTTGTAACTTACATTGATTATAAAATACAAAATAATAATTAAGACACAGAAAAATTCATGCAGCAGAGAAGAGAATAGTGCACATTTTTATTTTAACCTTTCATAAGATTTCAGCATCATCTTATACTGCGTTGCCCCCTCTGAACTATAACTGCAGAAACACTGATTGACTATTTCATGAATTTTTGTGTCTTATAGAGATGTGTGCATATATTTAGCATAAAGATGTATGTCTTCAAATTTTATATTAAAAGTCCTCATAAAAAGGAAGGCTTCCAGCAGAAACACATCACCAAAATCTCACCCAAAAATATATACAACTTCTATTCTCAGTACAGTGTTGCGTTTTCTCATGGCTAATCTCACCCTTCATTTATCTAGTTAACAATCTTAACCCTGAAGCTGAATTGTTCACTTGCTTATTCATTCTTTAATCTGTTTTATCATTCATTAAATAATCAGTATTGAGCATCTACTAATCTTGAAATTTTCACTAAGATGTTTGCAATTAAATACCTTAAACATCCATGTATCTGTAACAATGTCTATGTCCTCAAAGCACTCACAAATTTAATGCAAGAAAAAAAAAAAGATAAGCATCCACTCACAAAAAGTTGTGAGAAATTGTGTGCTTGTGTGTGTGTGTGTGTGTGTGTGTGTGTGTGTGTGTGTGTGTTTGTGATTGTGTGGAAAGAGGAATTCACAAGGCATATTCTTTTCTAAAATATGACATCTGAGACAAAGGGCAAATAGGAATGAGATTAACAAAAATAGAAAAGTGAACAGCACAAAGTATCAGTTCTCAGGGATCTTTAGTGTAGAGAAAGACATATAATGAAAACAATTGCACGTAGACAGGCCACTCTTGCCTGTAAAGCAGGTAGGCTATCTGCAGATCCTCATCCCTCCCTCCAAACATCCAAGTCCAACCCCCCACCTCTGCTACTGAGCATCTGCAGCAGCATCGCCCTCACACCTCAAGAGGATCAAACAAAAAGATCTGCTTCTCCAAATCAAATCTCCCAGTCTCACTCCCAGCTCTGCAACAGAATACTCGCTGCAGCCTCCTTTCCTGTACCCTATCTCCAATGAATGCCACAGGTATTCCCCTCCTAAGCACCCTCAAACTGAGTACTTAACCTCAGGCCCCAGCTTTACTATCCATTCCCTGGGAACTTATACAGAGACCCACAGACAGAAGTTATGCAGAAAGAGACAGGGAAAAGAGAGAGAGAGAGAGAGAGAGAGAGAGAGAGAGAGAGAGAGAGAGAGAGAGAGAGAGAACTGCCCTAATGGACTGATGGACTGTTTCTATTACATTTCTCCTCCACAAATCTTAGGGAACCCCATGGAAAAGAAAGAGGAAAAAATCAAAGAGTCAGAGGAGATGTAGAATACCAAGAAAATATGGCCTTCTAAATCAACATGAACAAAGGTCTTTATAAGCACAGAGACTGAAGCAGTATGCACAGGGCTTGCATGGGGCTATACCAGGTCATTTGTGTGTACATTTTAACTTCTAGTTTAGTATTTTTATGGGACCTCTGAGTACAGGAATGAATAGTTGTCTGACTCTTATGCCTTCTCTTAGGGCTTTTCCTTCAGTGTGATAGTTTTTCTTTAATGCTTTTAGAAGGAGAGACAGATTGCTACTCACTCTGGGTCTCCAGCCTATAAAATGGCACCACTCACTTTTAAGGTGGATCTTGCCTCCTCATTTGAACTTCTCTGAACATGCACTAAAAGTCCATTTAGAAGTATGTCTCCTGGCCAATTATAAATTCAGTCAAGTAGACAATTTTAAAAAAAATCACATGGAACATATGTAATATGTAATATAAATATTCAACTTTTTAATACATAGCCAATTTTTTTACAAAGCAACTATATAAAATTACATCATAATTGTGGCATTGGTGGTATACCAGTGAGCATAGCTGGCATCCAAATTAGATTCCCAACAACAATATATAAGAGAATTCCCATATATCTCTCCTTTAACACTTGATATCATCAGGATCCACTTATTTAGCAATCAGATGGAAAATAACATCACATTTTTGTTCTTATATTGATTTACATGAGTATAACTGGGAATACATTTTTCTTCATGTCTATTGACCTTAGATAGTCATGCCCTCTTCTCTGAAGTACATAGCCCTACATTTTTCTCTATTTCTATTGTTGCATTTTTCTATCTACAATCAGGTCATATGATTTCTTTGTATGTTGTTGATATTCATGAATTCACATAATCTCTTGTATCCTCCACCAGGCCTGCACAGGACTGGACCTGTCAACAGCCAACCCTGGATCTTGTAGTGTCTTACCTAGCTGTATCACTCCCTGGTAAACTGTTGGCTACTCATAGACTATTAGAGTGGGAGTGTCACTATGATGGTTTAAATGAGAATGGTCCCCATAGGCACATATATTTGTATACTTGTGAATAGTTTGTGGAACTTTTTGGAAAGGATTAGGAAGTGTGACCTTGTTGGATGAGGAGTGTCACTGCGAGTGGGCTTTGAGTTTCCAAAAATACTAGTCATTCCTAGTTAGTGCTCTCTCTTGTGCTCTCACTCTCTCTCATGCATGCACTCTCTCTCTTCCTCTCCTTCTCCCTCTCCCTCTCCCTTTCCCCCTCTTTCTCTGTTTCTGCTTAGTGTCAGATGTGTGCTCTCAGCTTCTACTGCTCTGGCAACATGCCTGTCTGCCTGCTCCCCTGCTCCCCACCAGAATGGTCATGAACTCACTCTTTGAAACTGTAAGTCCAAGAAATCTCTTGCTCTATAACTTGCTTTAGTCATGATGTCTCATCTCAGCAGTTGAAACAGAACTATGGCAATCATTATCTTCAGGCATTGTCCTCACTTATATTTCAAAAATCTCATCACATTTGTCATTTGCTTTTTCTTACAGGCAAATTTATCTTGCTTTTTCTATTCAGAAAAAATAATTAAAAATTTTTTCTGTAAACTGATGAACCACTTATTTTCCTTTGCAATCAATTGTGAATACATTACCCTTTCTAATATCCAGGACTGCCACATGCAGTTATACAATGAACACCATGCCTAAGTGTAGAGACCCTAAATTGTCTCCCTTCACACCTGCATATTAATGTCCAATGAAACCAGAAAAAATCGGCAGATCAGTGTGCAGTAAGAATGGCTAGCTCTAATTGGATAAGTAATTCCAAGGGACCACAGGACATCTATAGTCATAATGACTATACCCCTCTGGTGTTTAAGTGAGTGGCACATTTAAATATAAAGTATCAGAATGGTTTATCATAGCAGGATCTTCATTAAGTACAATTAATTATAGCTTTGATAACATGAGATTCTTACAGGAATTATTAAATTCTAAGGAGACACAAACATAACCAAAACATATCGACACTTATTAATGAATGTGAGGGGGAACCAGATGGTTCAGGACATAAATGGTATATAACTTAAAATCATACAATTCATACAACATACTTAAGCAACGACTATTTGCAACTCACTGCAAAAACCACTACGACCTCCTTCTCTACCTGTAGCTTGTGTGACTTATTTCTCCTCAGCTCCTGTCTCTCTCCAAGTACTTTATTACACTACTCTGATTAAACTTGTCTTGATCAAATATTCCTCTCCTCCTTCTCCTATTTCTCATTCATTCTCCTTTCTTTGACCACTCTCTGATTATATATGTCAAAGATCATCCTATGCAGCCTCCAGAATAGTAGTCAATTTCAAATGAGGAAGAAAGCATCTGAGCTACAATTTGCTGATTTTGTAGAGATTGAAACTAAAATGGACCACTATGTCTACATATGGCTACTAGAAAGGTCAGTATGATTTGGTAAATAACTGTCCCTGCAATAAAGATAATGTTACTTTTTATGTTCCTAGTCTAATTTCCACACAAACATTAGATATAAGCCAAAATATTCAAGTCTTTTACATTACTATACATTATTATCTTCCTACCTTTGGCCCTATGACATAAGATATTAAATATTCTTCAAAATAGGCTTCCCCTTATTCCTTTAATACCCATATTTTAGTAGGTTATATGGTGATTTGGAATTAAGACTACATTCCTTACATTCTGTTTAACAGAGTCCTTATGGGTCAAGTAACTGAATATGGGGTTTGAGGAATATTTCACTATAAAATGTTTCTCGATGTACAAAGACCAAAACTTAATTCAAAATCAAACACATACTGAATTTGAAAAGTTTATATTATACAAATTCACTATCCCCTTGGTTCAATACACAGAACATCCAGAGTAATGCATATGTTGTCATGTCACTCAATGCTAAAGAACACACCTTGGTGTAGATTTGAAACTAACATATCTTATAAATTGCAGTGTTTTTGCTTTGCATAACAAACAAAATGATTTATTTATAGGAAACAACTACTTCTAGCATTTTCTTTTCCTTTAAGATTCATTTTACTATTTATGCATATATGGGTCTCTGTACAATATGTTTAGGTACACAGGGAAGCCAGAAGATTGTTTCAGATTCCTTGGAGCTACAGGTACAAGTCTTTGTGAGCCACCCAACCCAACTTGGGTGATTAAAACCAAAGTCAGAGTAGCAAGCACTCTTAACTACTAAGCATTTCTCTAGTGAAAGTTTCAGTATTGTCTTACTGTCATATTTTCACATATTAAGGTTCGAATTAGAAGATATTTCTGTTGGATTTTGTTAGAATGTTTGATTTTTATAAATACAGTTTGAGTTGTTGATTTACATTTCATAAACAATCATTAAATGAATTTTGGCTTGAGATTAAGACAGAATTTGCAAGTTTCTGGAATAGCCCTAAACATACTCCTGTCATTTTATACTATGTATTTATGTGAAGTGGCGTTTTTAACAGTGCCAAATGTAAAATCAATATACCAATCAACTCTGTAAAATGTCCTGCATTATCAAATATTTGGCAAGATTTAACTTCCTATCTAAAAACAAATTCATCAACCTCCTTAGAATGCAAATTTGTTTTTAATGTAATAAATTATATATACTGGAAAAGTTTTAAATAAATTTCTTGGAGATTTAAACCAGAAAATGTTTGATTTCAATAGCCATTTTATTTTTTTGATTTTTAATCTTTTTTAAAGGTATTCTTCTCTTATACAATACATCCCTACCACATCTTCCCCACCCTCTAATCCTCTCAGTTTCACTCTCATCTCCCCTCCTTCAGGTCCACTGCTCCTCTATTTCCCACCAAAAAAGAAAAGGCCTCCCATAAATATCAACTGAAGACAGCAAAACAAGACACAAACCCTCTATCAGGGCAGGGAAAAACAACCCAGTAGGAGGGAAAGGGTCAAACAAAAGAGTCAGAAAGACCCCTACTCCTACTTTTAGGAGTGCCACAAATCCACAAGCTAAATAACCACAACATATTTGCAGAGGTCCTAGTGCAGATCTATCTGGGCTCTGTGATTGCCACTTGAGTTACTTAGAGCTGTATAAGCACTGCTGAGTTGATTCCATGGGCTCTATTTCCTATTTTTCTTGACCTTCTGGCTCCTACAATCCTTCCTCCCCCTCTTTGTTTTGCTGTGAGTTTCTTCATTTGCTTCTATCAGCTGCCAGATGAAGCCTCTCTGATGAGGATTAGGCCAGGCACTAATTTATAAATATAGAATATCATTATGAATTCTTCCAGATCCTGGCCATCTACACAGTGTCAGTTATTGGCTCCCTCTTTGTGACTTAGACCTCAAGTTAGATCAGTCATGGGTTGACCACTCCCACAAGCTCTGAACCACCATTATCCCAACATATCTTGCAGGCAGGACAGGTTTTCTCGCTGGGTTAGTGTCCCAGTCCTGCCACTGGGAAGCCTTGCCTGGTTATAGAAGATGGCTCCTCAAGTTCCATATCCTCCATTACTAAAAGTCATCTTAGGGTCACACTCAGGTTCCAGGAAGTTTCCACAGCACTAGGTTTCCACATTGCCTCTAAACCCCTCCCAAGTCCAATAGTCTCTTCTAGTACTCTCTCCCTCTGTCCCTCCCTTCGGGGACTGATCCCTCCTTTTCACATCCCCACCTACTGCCAGTTTACTTGCAAAATCTATAGTATTTCCACTTCCCAGGGAGATTTATGCATTTCTTCCTAGAGCCCTCCTTATCACTTACGCTTTCTGGGTCTGTGGTTTGTAGCATGATTATTATTTACTTAACAGATAATGTCCAATTCTATGTGAATACATACAGTGCTTGTTTTTCTGGTTCTACATTACTCAGATGATTTTTTCTAGTTCTAACCATTTGCCTGAAATTTTCATGGTGGGTAATACTCCATTGTGTAAATGTATCATATTTTCTTATCAATTCTTCAGTTGAGGGACATCTAGGTTGTTTCCAGTTTCTAGCTACTATTAATAAAGTTACTATGAATGTACTTGAGCACATGTCTTTTGAGTATATATCCATGCCAGTCATGGAGGAGTGTTCCCCTTGCTCCATATCCTCAATATCTAAATATTCAAGAGCATATTTTTATGGCAAAGGGACGCCACAAGCAGAAAAAGTTAAAGGAATCTAATCATAGACCCATATACAGAAAAATGTGGCCATATACATTCATTCTGTGTTAAATGTTATAAGGATAAGTGGAAGAAAACTTTTAAGCAGTAGTCTTTAAAGTAGGGGAAATGTTCGTGTATGTCCCTCCTTTCTACTTCCTAGGAGTGCAATGAGGAAGAACTGCTTAAAACTAAGTCAACCCTCCCCCAAGGAATATGAAGTGATCTTGAGAATAAATACTGTAAATAACTAATAAAAATGCATTCTGGGTATTGAGAAAATAATGCTAATGCAGAGGTGACAGTTCTTGAGTCCCTTGTGGATTTTATTCTCTGTCTCCATCATCCACACCTAAACCCAAAACAGTTATTAACTAAACATATAAATCTGAATCCAATAAGCAATACCAAAATCCTTGAGGTTGAGGCATGTTTAAGAGAGCTGAAGCTTAAAACAACAACCATCCAATTTCTGCCAAAAGCCAGGTTAAGATAACTAATAGTTGGGAATTCAATAAAATGCATGATAAAGATTAAAATGGTGTCAACCAGGAATGCCATTGGCAAAATAAGATTTGTGATCACTCACTATGAATATTTAGCCTTGATCGCATTTACACAAGGTGAATATTGCGATCATTACTATTTATTATCAGCTATGCTAGATTTGGAACTAACTAAAGTAGGCCACCCTGGGTATGTCTTTGATGGTATTTCCAGAGAGGTTTAACCAAGGAGACAACTTTGTGCACCACCATATCATGATTGACTGAAGAAAAGGAGATGCATGGGATGTGGCAAGAGCTAAAATATCCCTTCACCTTTGTTTGTTTCAGGAAAACATTCCTTCATGAGTTTACTTTAGCAAGGCATCCTTTTACCTGTGTGCCCCAGCAAACCATCATTTGACAAAACTAACTTTCCAAAGCAACTAGAACTTGCTACTTCATATTAGTATTCACCTTTACACTAAAGAATCCATTAACAAATGCAATATTGTTGATCCCTATTTCTTATTACCAAACCCCTCTTGATTCTAGCCATGAATTTTTTGAAATCACACTATAACACACACACACACACACACACACACACACACACACACACACAAACACCACTGAAAATTCCCTGTATGCAATGTCTATTCATTAATTTATTCTATATTTAATATAGTTTTTAAAATAGAGGCTAAGAAAATGTATTAAGTTGAACTCTCAACTGAAAGCACCGTCAATTTATTTGTTATTCTATAACCAATATTAACAGTGGGCTCTAACCCAGTTTGGTAATTTAAAATTCACTATTTGGAAATAAGTAGTCTTTATAAGGCTCAGCCTTCATAGCCACAGAAAGAGAATTTAATGGAAAGTATTTCCTGATGCTTTAACTTTGAATATTACTCCCTCCAACTCCAGCCTGTCAAGTAGTTAATGATCATAAACAAATGCTTGAATGCACTAGAGAGATTGCTATTTAAAGCAAAATTACAGTCAATCTACTGGCAGAGCAAAAAATTTCCTGAAATGAGAATAATCATCTCCTAAATCATATGTTGCAAAATTATATATTTTTTTTTCTGAAATTTTTATACCCTTTCTTTAATTCTGGTCAATGGATATTTATTAATGCTCAGAATAATCTTTCTCCCTCTTACTAGAGTGTGCAGAGGAATAAGGTCTTGAATTAGAGAGTAATCCCTTGGAGAGTAATCCCTAACAAAGCTGGTCTACAAACTGGAATCATGATGCATAGAGAAACAGTGTAGACTTTTAAGGAAGTAACGTCTTAGTTAGGGTTTCCATGGCTGTGAAGGGACACCATGATCAAGGTAACTCATATAAAGGCAAACATTTAGGCTGGCTTATAGTTTCAAAGGTTCACTTCATTATTGTGAAGGCAAGTATGGTGCTGGAAAAGGAGCTTAGAGTTTGATATCTTGATCCACAGGGAGCCAGAAGGAGACTGACTACTGCAGGCAGCCAGAAGAAGGCTCTTTCCATATTGGATGGATCTTGAGAATAGAGCCTCAAAGCCTACCCCCATAGTGATGTACTTCCTCCAAGAAGGCCACACCTACTCCAACAAAGCCACACTTCCTAATAGTAGCACTTCCCATGGGCCAAGCATATTCAAACCACCACAGGTAGGTATGCATAAAAGAAGGGATTCTGAAAATGGGATGTTCTTGAAATAAACAAATGTTCTTTATTATATCATAGCAACCTGAAGAATTTTAAAGACTGGATCTTGTCTAAAAAGAAATCTCAGGGCTTTGGAGATGGCTGAGTTGATGCTCTACAAGCATGGGAACTTGATTTCTTCCCAGCACCCATATAAAAGCCAAGTGTGGTAGCATTCACCTATAATGTTTTACTGATGCATAAGGACTATCTTGAGTTCTAAGCCAGTTGAGCTACATATTGAGTTCCAGGCCAAACTGGACAAACTCCGTATTGAAAGAAAAGAAAAGAAAAGAAAAGAAAAGAAAAGAAAAGAAAAGAAAAGAAAAGAAAAGAAAAGAAATATAGACAGAAAAGGAGGGAGTAACAAAAGAAGGAAGGAAGAAAGGAAGAAAGGAAGGAAGGAAGAAGGGAGAGAGGGACAGAGGGAAGGGACAGAGGGAGGGAGGAAAGAGGGAGGGAGTCAGAGATGTCCTTGTTAAATATTCATACATGAGAAAATTACTTCACTATCCATGGCTTGATTCAGATACAGGGTTCATTTTGAATTTTTCCTTCTAATCTTATTCATCTAAAAACTCTGTCCTCCCTCCAAACACACAAATAATATTAAGGACTCTCTCATGCCCGTATATTTTCTCCAGTCACTCAGATTGCATAATTGTCTTTATTTCACCTATAAGCATAAATTGCTAAACTCTTCCTCCAAATAGGCTCTATATTTATTCTCTGGCACCTGGGTATTCTGTATTCAACACATCACCTTGATAGATCCTGTTTACTGTAATCCAGGTGACACAACTCTGTTCAAAACCTCCCAATGGCTTTCTATCTTATCTTACATCCCAAGCCTCTTGTGAGACTATGGTTTGAACTCCCCCACCCTTTCAGTATAACCATATATTACTTCACCTTCCTCTTCACCCATACAACCCTAGACACACTATCTTCCCTACTGTTGATCAAATTATCACATGTCTGCCCTCCTATATGGTATTTGCCTAGAATAGTTCCCCTGAGCATGTATAATTCTTATATTCTGTTCAACTACTTGTACAAACAGGACTTTATAAGTGTTTTATATTTTATATTCTTTAAAAAACAGAAACAACAAATGCATCCCAAATCCCCTCTACACCTCATCCTATGTTCTTTTTTCTTTTTTTTCAACATTTTATTTTATTTTTTTGATACTTTATTTACATTTCCAATGTTTCCCCCTTTCTAGGTCTCCTCTTTGGAAACCACCTATCCCCTCCCCCTCCCCCACTTCTATGAGGGAATTCCACCTCCCACCCACCCACCTGCCCACTAACATATTCCCACCTTGACATTCCCCTTTACTGGGGACTCTCCTCCTCCTGATGGCCAACAAGGCCCTCCTCTGCCACATATGTGGTCCGAACCATGGGTCCCTCCATGTGTATTCTTTGGTTGGTAGTTCAGCCTCCATAAGGACCGGGGGGTTCAGGACAGTTGAAACTGTTGTTTCCTCCATGGGGCTGAAGACTCCCTCACCTCCTTCAGTCCTTTCTCCAACTCCCCCATCTGGGACCTCACTCTCAGTCCAGCAGTTACTGTAAAGTGAAACTTGAGTATTCCGAACATTTGGACTAATAGCGACTTATCAGTGAGTACATACCATGTTCATTCTTTTATGACTGAGTTAACTCGCTCAGAATGATATTTTCAAGATCCATCCATTTGCCTGAAAATTTCATTAAATCATTGTTTTAATAGCTGAGTAGTACAGCATTGTGTAAATGTACCAAATTTTCTGTATCCATTCCACTGATTAGGGACATCTGGGTTTTTTCCAGCTTCTGGCTATTATAAATATGGCTGCTATAAACATAGTGGAGCATGTGTCTTTATTACATGTTGGAGCATCTTCTGGGTATATGCCCAGGAGTGGTATATCTGGGTACTCAGGTAGTATTATGTCCATTTTTCTGAGGGTCTGCCCAACTGATTTCCAGAGTGGTTGTACCAGCTTGCAATCCCACCAACAATGGAGGAGTGTTCCTCTTTCTCCACATCCTTGCCAGGATCTGCTGTCACCTGAGTTTTTGATCTTTGCCATTCTGACTGGTGTGAGGTGGAATCTCAGACTTGTTTTGATTTGCATTTTCCTGATGACTAAGGATGTTGAACATTTCTTTAGGTGCTTCTCAGCCCTTTGAGTTTCCTCAGTTGAGAATTCTCTGCTTAGCTCTGTTCCCCATTTTTTGATGGGGTTATTTGGTTTTCTGGAGTCTAACATCTTGAGTTCTTTGTATATGTTGAATATTACCCTCTATCGGACATAGGATTGGTAAAGATCTTTTCCCAATCTGTTGGTTGCCATTTTGTCCTATTGACAGTGTCCTTTGCCTTACAGAAGCTTTGCAATTTCATGAGGTCCCATTTGTAGATTCTTGATCTTAGAGCATAAGCCACTGATGTTCTGTTCAGGAACATTTCCCCTGTACCCAGGTGTTTGAGATTTTCCCCACTTTCTCTTCTATTAGATTCAGTGTATCTGGTTTTATGTGGAGGTCCTTGATCCACTTGGACTTGAGCTTTATACAGGGAGATAGGAATGGATCAATTTGCATTCTTCTGCATGTAGACCGCCAGTTGAACCAGCAACATTTGTTGAAAATGCTGTCTTTTTTCCACTGGATGGTTTTAGCGCCTCTGTCAAAAATCAAGTGACTGTAGGTGTATGAGTTCATTTCTGGGTCTTTAATTATATTCCATTGATCTACCTGCCTTTCGCTGTACCAAAACCATGCAAATTTTATAACTACTGCTCTGTAATACAGCTGGAGGTCAGGAATGCTGATTCCCCCAAAAGTTCTTTTGTTGTTGAGAATAGATTTTGCTATCCTGGGTTTTATGTTGTTCCAAATGAATTTGAGAATTGCTCTTTCCAAGTCTATGAAGAATTGAGCTAGAATTTTGATGGGGATTGCATTCAATCTGTAGATTGCTTTTGGCAGGATGGCCATTTTTACTATATTAATCCTACCAATCCATGAGCACGGGAGAGCTTTCCATCTTCTGAGGTCTTCTTCGATTTCTTTCTTCAGAGACTTGAAGTTCTTGTCATACAGATCTTTCACTTGTTTGGTTAGAGTCACACCAAGATAGTTTATATTGTTTGTAAATGTTCTGAAGGGTGTCATTTCCCTGATTTCTTTCTCAGCCTATTTATCCTTCAAGTATAGGAAGGATACTGATTTGTTTGACTTAATTTTATATCTGGCCACTTTGCTGAAGTTGTTTACCAGCTCCAGCAGTTCTCTGGTGGAAGTTTTCGGGTCACTTAAGTATACGGTCATATCATCTGCAAAGAATGATATTTTGATTTCTTCCTTTCCAATTTGTATCCCTTTGACCTCCTTTTGTTGTCTAATTGCTCTAGCTAGAACTTCAATTACTTTATTGAATAGGTAGGGAGAGAGAGGGCAGCCTTGCCTAGTCCCTGATTTTAGTGGGATTGCTTCAAGTTTCTCTCCATTTAGTTTGATGTTGGCTACTGGTTTGCTCTATATTGCTTTTACTATGTTTAGGTATGGGCCTTGAATTCCTGATCTTTCCAAGAATTTAATCATAAAGGGATGCTGAATTTTGTCAAATGTTTTTTCAGCATCTAAGGAAATGACCATGTGGTTTTTTTCTTTGAATTTGTTTATGTAGTGGATTATATTGATGGATTTCCGGGTATTGAACCATCCCTGCATCCCTGGAATGAAGCCTACTTGATCATGACGAATGATAGATTTGATGTGTTTTTGGATTAGGTTTGCGAGAATTTTGAGTATTTTTGCAATGATATTCATAAGGGAAATTGGTCTGAAGTTTTCTTTCTTTGTTGGGTCTTTGTGAGGTTTTGATATCAGTGTAACTGTGGCCTCATAGAAGGAATTAGGTAGTGTTCCTTCTGTTTCTATTTTGTGGAATAGAGGAGTATTAGTATTAGTTCTTCTTTGAAGGTCTGATAGAATTCTGCAGTGAACCCATCTGGGCTTTTTTTGGTTGGGAGACTTTTAATGACTGCTCCGATTTGCTTAGGCATTATGGGACTGTTTAAATAGTTTATCTGATCCTGACTTAACTTTGGTATTTGGTATCTGTCTAGAAAATTGTCCATTTCATCCAGATTTTGCAATTTTGTTGAGTATAGGCATTTGTAGTAGGATCTGATGATTTTTTGAATTCCCTCATAATCTGTTGTTATGGCTCCCTTTTCATTTCTAATTTTGTTAATTTGGATTCTGTCTCTGTGCTCTCTGGTTAGTCTGGCTAAGGGTTTATCTATCTTTTTTTGGTTTTCTTAAAGAACCAATTCTTGGTTTTGTTGATTCTTTGTATAGTCCTTTTTGTTTCTACTTGGTTGATTTCAGCCCTGAGTTTGATTATTTCCTGCCTTCTACTCCTCTTGGGTGCATTTGCTTCTTTTTGTTCTAGAGCTTTTCAGGTGTGCTGTTAAGCTGCTAGTGTATGCTCTCTCCAGTTTCTTTTTGGAGGCACTCAAAGCTATGAGTTTTCCTCTTAACACTGCTTTCATTGTGTCCCATTAGTTTGGGTATGTTGTACTTTCATTTTCATTAAATTCTAGGAAGTCTTAAATTTCTTTCTTTATTTCTTCTTTGACCAAGTTATCATTGAGTAGAGCATTGTTCAGCTTCCATGTGTATGTGGGCTTTCTGTTTTTATTGTTGCCATTAAAGACCAGCCTTAATTCATAGTGATATGATAGGAGGCATGGGATTATTTCAATCTTCTTGTATCTGTTGAGGTTTGTTTTGTGACCGATTATATGGTCAATTTTGGAGAAGGTACCATGAGGTGTTGAGAAGAAGGTATATCCTTTTGATTTAGGATCAAATGTTCTACAGATATCTGTTAAATCCATTTGGTTCATAACATCTGTTAGTTTCACTGTGTTTTTGTTTAGTTTTTGTTTCCAAGATCTGTCCACTGATGATAATGGGATGTTGAAGTCTCCTACTATTATTGTTTGAGGCACAATGTGTGCTTGAGCTTTAGTAAAGTTTCTTTTATGAATGTGGGTGCCTCTGCATTTGGAGCATAGATGTTCAGAATTGAGAGTTCTTCTTGGTAGATTTTTCCTTTGATGAGTATGAAGTGGCCTTCCTTATCTTTTTTGATGACTTTTGGGTGAAAATCAATTTTATCCGATATTAGAATGGCTACTCCAGCCTGTTTCTTGGGACCATTTGCCTGGGAAATTGTTTTCCAGCCCTTTACTCTGAGTTAGTGTTTGTCTTTATCACGGAGATGTGATTTTTGAATGCAGCAAAATGCTTGGTCCTCTTTATAGATCCAGTCTGTCAGTCTATGTCTTTTTATTGGGGAATTGAGTCCATTGATGTTAAGAGATATTAAGGAATAGTGATTGTTGCTTCCTGTTTTTTTCAATGTTATTTTTACTTTTATGTGGCTATCGTCTTTTGAGTTTGTTGAAGGATTACTTTCTTGCTTTTTCTAAGGTGTAGTTTCCCTCTTTGATTTGACTTTTACCTTTGTAGGGTTGGGTTTGTGGAAACATATTGTGTAAATTTGGTTTTGTCATGGAATATTTTTGTTTCACCATCTTTGGTAATTGAGAGTTTTGCTGGGTATAGCAGCCTGGGTTGGCAGTTGTGTTCTCTTAGGGTTTGTATGAGTTCTGCCCAGGATCTTCTAGCTTTCATAGTCTCTGGTGAGAAGTCAGGTGTAATTCTGATAGGTCTGCCTTTATATGTTACTTGACTTTTTCCCTTTCTGCTTTTAATATTCTTTCTGTGTTTTGTGTATGTGGTGTTTTCACTATAATGTGACGGGACGAATTTCTTTTCTGGTCCAATCTGTTTGGAGTTCTGTAAGCTTCTTGCATATTTATGTTCATCTCTTTCTTTAGGTTAGGGAAGTTTTCGTCTATAATTTTGTTGAAGATATTTGCTGGTCCCTTAAGTTGGGAATCTTCACTCTCTTCTATACCTATTATCCTTAGGTTCTGTCTTATTGTGCCCTGGATTTCACGAATGGTTTGGGTTAGAAGCTTTTTGCATTTTGCATTTTCTTTTACTGTTGTGTCGATGTTATCTATGGTATCTTCTGCTCCTGAGATTCTCTCTTCTATCTCTTGTATTTTGTTGGTGATGTTTACATTAATAACTCCTGGTCACTTTCCTAGGTTTTCTAACTCCAGGGTTGTCTCCCTTTGTGATTTCTTTATTGTTTCTATTTCTATTTTTAGCTCCTGGATAGTTTTGTGCATTTCCTTTGTCTGTTTGATTGTGTTTTCTTGAAATTCTGCCTGTTTGATTGTGTTTTCCTGTAATTCTTTAATGGATTTTTGTATTTCCTCTTTAAAGGCTTCTAGTTGTTTA
>CM052722.1:93289642-93320013 GCA_028551405.1 Uromys caudimaculatus
TAGGTTTTCTAACTCCAGGGTTGTCTCCCTTTGTGATTTCTTTATTGTTTCTATTTCTATTTTTAGCTCCTGGATAGTTTTGTGCATTTCCTTTGTCTGTTTGATTGTGTTTTCTTGAAATTCTGCCTGTTTGATTGTGTTTTCCTGTAATTCTTTAATGGATTTTTGTATTTCCTCTTTAAAGGCTTCTAGTTGTTTACCTGTGTTCTCTTGTATTTCTTTAAGGGTGTTATTCATTGCTTTCTTAAAGTCTTCTATCATCATCATGAGAAATGATTTTAAATCTGAGTCTTGTTTTTCTGATGTGTTGGGGTATCCAAGGCTTGCTGTGCTGGGAGAGGTGGGTTCTGATGATGCCAAGTAACCTTGGTTTCTGTTCCTTAAGTTCTTTCCCTTGCCCTTTGCCATCTTGTTAACTCTAATGTTAGCTGATCTTACTCTGTCTGGTTGTGTCTTGCCCCTCCTGCAGGCCTCTATGTCAATACTCCTTGAAGACCAGCTCTCTCTGAGAGGTGTTTGGTTTGGAGAGCTGTGGCACAGGGTCAGCTCTGGGGTGCAGACAGAAATCAGAAGGATCTTGTCCCCAGCTATCCCTTGGTTCCTATGTCCTGATGGCTCTGCAAGGGTCCCTCTTGATTCAGTGAGTTTGAACAGAAGTGGTGGTTTTGCCTGTGCTCAAAGGTGTGTCAGCACTCCTGGGATACCAGCTCTCTCCTGGAGCACTGTGGCCCAGGCTGAGGACCCCAGGCACAGACCCTTAGTGGCCCAGGCAGAGGTCTCCACCTACAGATCTATTTCTTTCTTATAACTTGGTTTTTCTCATAGGAAAGTTCAAAATTAACTCAATTGTATATATCTTCCAATGAGACTCTGCCCTCCCTATCGCTAAAGTTTATACATTGTTCATTATTCTATCACACGCACGACATAGTTCAACACCAACAAGACATTAAAGTATCTGTTAAAAGAAGGAATGAGCAAATTTGGATCATCAGCAATTCCTGTCAAAGCAATTTCTAAGATACAAGTCAAACTGATTTATTTCTCTCCAAATCAATGATGCTACCTGAGTTTAAAAGTCTCCCATTTAGTCCTATACTGTATCCCTCCTTCTCCTGATCTTTTGACCACTACTCTCAATCTCCTCCATTATTTCACAGTGTAGTCTTCTAACAATGTATATCATATTATATCTTCTCCTAGGCAAAACTCCCCAGTGGCTTCTCATTGCTTTTAGGATGAAATTCAAACCCCTTCAAAGTTCTGCATGACCTAGTTTCTGCCAACTTTCCAACCTAATTTTACATCACTCTCCTCTGCATTTAAGGATTTTTTCCTTCTGTGTGTACAAGGAATCATTTCAGTGTTTCTTAGGTACTATTTGTTCTGGAAGGATTTTTTTCTCTTCTAACTTTTCATGTTTTAGGTTGTCAACGTAAGAAATATCTTCCTTTCCTACATGAAGTGAGACTCATTTCATCATTATCTTATAATGACGTTTCATATATTCCTTAACATGTATTCAAATTCATAATAATATGGATATATTTAATTCTTTAATCCAGCTACTCAAAAATCTACTATAGATCTTGTGTGTTTTGTTTACCAATAATGATCCCGTGTTTTAGTAATGTTTTTTGGAATCCAATACATGAATTAGGATTTTGGTCTAAACCAGTATTTCTCAACCTTCCTAATCCTTTCAGGCTTTAAATAATACACTTCTTCATATTATGTTGACACTCCAATGATAAAATTATATTTTTTGCGGCCTTTATGAGGGCATCCCCCAAACAACCACCCAATCCTGTCTTCCCTCCCTAGTATTCCCATATACTGGAGTATCAAACACCCTCAGACCCAAGGGTTTCTACTCCCACTGATGGCCAACAAGGCCCTCCTCTGCCACATATGTGGGCAGCACGATGGGTCCCTCCATGTGTATTCTTTGGTTGGTGGTCCAATCTGCTGAAGCACTGGGGGGGGGGGGGTGTCAGGCAAGTTGACACTTTTGCTCAATCCATGAGGCTGCACACTCCCTCAGCTCCTTCAATCCCTTCTCCAACTCCTCCATCTGGGACCCCTCGCTCAGTCCCCTGGTTGTTGTGAATTAAATCATGGGTATTCCAAACTTTTGGGCTACTATCCACTTATTAGGGAGTACAAACCATGTTCTTGCTTTTGTGAATGAGTAATCTCACTCAGGATGATATTTTCAAGTTCCATCCATTTGCCTGTGAATTTCATGAAGTCGTTGTTTATAATAGCTGTATTGTATCCCATTGTGTAAATATACCACATTTTCTGTATCCATTCCTCTGTTGAGGGATATCTGGGTTGTGTTCACCTTCTGGCTATTATAAATATGGCTACTATGAACATAGTGGAGCATGTGTCTTTATTACATGTTGAAGCATATTCTGGGTATATGCCCAGGACAGGTATAGCTGGGAACTTGGGTAGTATGATTACCATTTTTCTGAGGGTCTGCAAACTGATTTCCAGAGTGGTTGTAGTAGCTTGCAATCTCACCAGCAGTGGAGGAGTGTTCTTCTTTCTCCACATCCTTGCCAGCATCTGCTGTCACCTGAGTTTTTTATCTTAGCCATTCTGACTGGTGTGAGGTGGAATCTCAGAGTTGTTTAGATTTGCATTTCCCTGATGACTATAGATGTTGAACATGTCTTTAGGTGAATATTTCTCATCCCTTTGAGTTTCCTCAGTTGAGAAGTCTCCAGCTCTGTTCCACAATTTTTGATAGAGTTATTTGGTTCTTTGGAGTCTCACTTCTTGAGTTCTTTGTATATATTGGATATTAGCCCTCTATCAGATGTAGGATTGGTAAAGATTTTTTCCCAATCTGTTGGTTGCTATTTTGTCCTATCGACAATAACTTTTGCCTTACAAAAGCTTTGCAATTTCATGACATCCCATTTGTTCATTCTTGATCTTAGAGCATGAGACATTGGTGTTCTGTTCAGGAACTTTTCCCCTGTGCTGCTGTGTTCCAGACGTTTCCCCATTTTCTCTTCTATTAGATTCAGTGTATCTGGTTTTATGTGGAGATCCTTGATCCACTTGGACTTGAGATTTTTACAGGAAGACAGGAATGGATCAAATTGCATTCTTCTACATGTACACTGACAATTGAACCAGCACCATTTGTTGAAAATGCTGTCTTTTTTCCAGTGGATGGTTTTAGCTCTTTTGTCAAAGATCAAGTGACCATAAGTGTGTGGGTTCATTTCTGGGTCTTCAATTCTATTCCATTGATCTACCTGCCTGTCACTGTACTAATACCATGCAGTTTTTATCACTAATGCTCTGTACTACAGCTTGAGGTCAAGGATGCTGATTCCCCCAGAAGTGCTTCTGTTGTTGAGAATAGATTTTGCTATCCTGGTTTTTTTGTTATTCCAAATGCATTTGAGAAATGCTCTTTCTAAGTCTATGGAGAATTGAGTTGGAATTTTGATGGGGATTGAGTTGAATCTGTAGATTGCTCTTGGCAGGATGGCCATTTTAAGTATATTAATCCTGCCAATTCATGAGCATGGGAGATCTTTCCATCTTCTGAGGTCTTCTTCAATTTCTTTCTTCAGAGACTTGAAGTTCTTGTCATACAGATATTTCACTTGTTTGGTTAGAGTCACAACAAGATACTTTATGATGTTTGTGACAATTGTGAAAGGTGTCATTTCCCTAATTTCTTTCTCAGCCAGTTTATCCTTCAAGTAGAGGAAAGATACTGATTGGTTTGAATTACTTTTATATCTGGCCACTTTTCTGAAGTTGTTTATGAGCTGTAGCAATTCTCTGGTGGAGTTTTTTGGGTCACTTAAGTATACCAACATATCATCTGCAAATAGTGATATTTTGATTTCTTCCTTTACAATTTGTATCCCTTTGATGTCCTTTTGTTGTCTAATTGGTCTAGCTAGAACTTCTATTACTATATTGAATAGATAGGGAGAGAAATGGCAGCCTTGTCTAGTCCCTGATTTTAGTGGGATTGCTTCAAGTTTCTCTCCATTTAGTTAGATGTTGGCTACCGGTTTGCTATGTTTAGGTATGGGCCTTGAATTCCTGATCTTTCCAACACTTTTAACATGAAGGGATGTTGAATTTTTTCAAATGCTTTTTCAGCTTCTAATGAAATGACCATGTGTTTTTTTTTTCTTTGAGTTTGTTTAAGTAATGGATTACATTGATGGATTTCTGGGTATTGAACCATCCCTACATCCCTGGGGTAAAGCCTACTTGTACATGGTGAACGATCATTTGATGTGTTCTTGGATCCGGTGTGTGAGAATTTATTGAGTATTTTTGCATCGATATTTATAAGTGAAAATGGTCTGAAGTTTTCTTTCTTTGTTGGTTCTTTGAGAATTTTTGGTATCAGTGTAACTGTGGTCTCATAGAAGGAATTGGGTAGTGTTCCTACTGTTTCTACTTTGTGGAATAGTTTGAAGAGTATTGGTATTAGAGCTTCTTTTAAGGGTGATAGAATTCTGCACTAAACCCATCGGGTCCTGGGCTGATTTTGTTTGGGAGACTTTTAATGACTGCTTCTATTTCTTTACAGTTTAAGGGACTGTTTAGACAGTTTTTCTGATTCTGACTTAACTTTGGTATTTGGTGTCTGTCTAGAAAATTGTCCATTTCATCCACATTTTCCAATTTTGTTGAGTATAGGCTTTTATAGTAGGATCTGATGATTTTTTGAATTTCCTTAGATTCTATTGTTATATCTCCCTTTTCATATCTGATTTTGTTAATTTGAAACTGTCTCTGTGTCCTCTGGTTAGTCTGGCTAAGGGTATATCTATCTTGTTGATTTTTTCAAAGAACCAGCTCCTGGTTTTGTTGATTCTTTGTATAGTTCTTTTTGTTTCTACTTGGTTGATTTCAGCCCTGAGTTTGATTATTTTCTACCTTCTACACCTCTTGAGTTTATTAGCTTCTATTTGTTCTAGAGTTTCCAGGTGTACTGTTAAGCTGCTCATGTATGTTCTCTCTAGCTTCTTTTTGGAAGCACTCAGAGCTATGAGTTTTCCTCTTAACACTGCTTTCATTGTGTCCCATAGGTTTGGGTATGTTGTACTTTAATTTTCATTAAATTCTAGGAAGTCTTTAATTTCTTTCTTTATTTCTTCCTTGACCAAGTTGTCATTGAGTAGAGCATTGTTCAGCTTCCATGTGTATGTTAGCTTTCTGTTGTTGTTGCCATTAAAGACCTACCTTAATCCGTAGTGATCTGATAGGAGGCATGGGATTATTTCAATCTTCTTGTATCTGTTGAGGTTTGTTTTGTGACCGATTATATGGTCAGTTTTGGAGAAGGTACCATGAGGTGCTGAGAAGAAGGTATATTTTTTTTGATTTAGGATGAAATGTTCTATAGATATCTTTTAAATCCATTTGGTCCATAACATCTGTTAGTTTTACTATGTCTCTGTTTATTTTGTGCTTCCATGATCTGTCTATTGATGAGAGTGGGGTGTTGAAGTCTCCAAATATTATTGTTTGAGGTGCAATGTGTACTTTGAGCTTTCATAAAGTTTCTTTTATGAATATGTGTGCCCTTGCATTTGGAGCATAGATGTTCAGAACTGAGAGTTCTTCTTGGTAGATTTTTCCTTTGATGAGTAAGAAGTGTCTTCCTTATCTTTGTTGATGACTTTTGGTTGAAAGTCGATTTTATCCGATATTAGAATGGCTACTCCAGCCTGTTTCTTGGGACCATTACCTGGAAAATTGTTTTCCAGCCCTTTACTCTGAGGTAGTGTTTGTCTTTATCATGGAGATGTGATTCTTGAATGTAGCGAAATGCTGGGTCCCGTTTATGGATCCCGTCTGTCAGTCTATGTCTTTTTATTGGGGTATTGAGTCCATTGATGTTAAGAGATATTAAGGAATAGTGATTGTTTCTTCCTGTTATTTTCAATGTTATTTTTATGTTTGTGTTGCTATCTTCTTTTGAGTTTGTTGAAAGATTACTTTCTTGCTTTTCTAGGTTGTAGTTTCCCTCTTTGCATTGGCATTTTCCATCTATTATCCTTTGTAGGGCTGGGTTTTTTGAAACATATTGTGTAAATTTGGTTTTGTCATAGAATATCTTGGTTTTACCATCTATGGTAATTGAGAGTTTTGCTGGGTATAGTATCCTGGGCTGGCACTTGTGTTCTCTTATGGTCTGTATGAGATCTGCCCAGGATCTTCTAGCTTTCATAGTCTCTGGTGAGAAGTCTGGTATAATTCTGATAGGTCTGCTTTTATGTTACTTGACCTGCTTCCTTTATTGCTTTTAATATTCTTTCCTTATTTTGTGCATTTGGTGTTTTGACTATAATGTGATGGGAGGAATTTCTTCCTGTCCAATGTACTTGGAGTTCTGTAGGCTTCTTGAATGTTTATGTTCATCTTTTTCTTTATGTTAGGGAAGTTTTCTTCTATAATTTTGTTGAAGATATTTACTGGCTCTTTAAACTGGGAATTCTCACTCTCTTCTATACCTATTATCCTTAGGTTTCGCCTTTTCCTTGTGTCCTGGATTTCCTGGATGTTTTGGGTTAGGAGCTTTTTGCTTTTTGCATTTTCTTTGACTGTTGTGTCAATATTTTCTATGGTATCTTCTACACCTGAGATTCTCTCTTCTATCTCTTTTATTCTTTTGGTGATGCTTGTATCTATGACTCCGTATCTCTTTCCTACATTTTCTAACTCCAGGGTTGTCTCCCTTTGTGGTTTCTTTATTTTTTCTATTTCCATTTTTAGATCCTGAATGGTTTTGTTTATTTCCTTCACCTGTTTTATTGTGTTTTCTTGTAATTCTTTATGGGATTTTTGTGTTTCCTCTTTAAGGCCTTCTAGCTGTTTACCCGTGTTCTCTTGTATTTCTTTGAGGAGTTATTTATTTCCTGCTTAAAACTTTCTATCATTATCATGAGATGTGATTTTAAATCTGAATCTTGCTTTTCTTGTGTGTTGGGGTATCCAGGGGTCGCTGTGGTGGGAGAACTGGGTCTGATTATGCCAAGTAGCCTTGGTTTCTGTTCCTTATGTTCTTGCCCCTGCTTTTACCATCTGATTATCTCTAGTATTAGCTGGTCTTGCTCTCTCTGACTGTGGCTTTTCCCTCATGTAAGCCTCTGCGTCAGTACTAATTGGAGACCAGCTCTCTCTGAGAGGAATTTGGGTCTGGAGTGCTGTATACAGGATCAGCTCGAGGTACAGACAGAAACCAGAAGGATTCTGTCCCCAGCTGTTCCTTCGTTCCTGTGTTCTGATGCCTCTGCAAGGGTCCCTCTTGATCCAGTTATTTGAACAGAAGTGGTGGTCTTGCCTGTGTTCAAAGGTGTGTCGGCAGTCCTGGGAGACCAGATATCTCCTGGCACTATTTGAGTATGGAGCCCTGTGTCACAGGATCAGCTCCCTGGCCACAGAAGGAAACTGTAAGACCATGCCTCAGTCCCTGTGTCCTGAGGTTCTAGGTTGGTCCCTCTGAACAGAGGTGCTGATCTTACCCCTGCACACAGGCTTGTCAACATTCCTTGGAGGCTATCTTTCTCCTGCACTATTTGGCTATGGAGCCTTATATCTCAGGTTGAAGTCCTCAGCCATAGATGGAAACAGAAGTCTCCTGTCCCTGGCTGCTCCTAGGTCCCTGAGTCCAGAGTATTCCGGGAAGGTCCCACAGACCAGAGGTGCTGACCTTACCCTGCTCACAGGCTTGTCCACACTCCTGGGAGGCTAGGTTTGTCCTGGTGCTACTTGGTTATGGAGCCCTGTGTCCCAGGCTGAAGTCTCCAGCCACAGATGGAAACAGGAAGGATAAAATTATTTTTGTTGCTGCTTCAAAACTGTAATTTTGCTACTGTTATGGGTTGTGATGTAAATATTTTTGAAGATAGAGGTTTGCCAAAGAGGTCTAACCCCACAGGAGGAAAATCACTGGTCTAATTTAGTGTTACTTAAGCCTATGTAATTTTCCTAGGTTTTCTGTATCGCAGAGCTTCAAATAATATACAAACATGATGAACTATAACTTTCTTGTTCAACTCTGCTATTTAAGAAAACAGACTGCAGTTTCGATATTAGCACATAGTATAAATTCTTAATTCTTTAATGATGGCCAACCCTTCACTAAATATTTCTGTGAAAATACATTTACGGAGCTACTTCCTATGTAAGAAATTTGATATATAAATGAATTTCACATAAAGTATAGTGAGTTATCATGAAGACTAAGAATGATCCAAAAAGCAATTGATATGTATTTGTTTCATGTCTGATCTCTATTTATGAAGATCCTTCTCAATGTTCAAAGTCCACATTTTATGTTCTTTATTGCCAAATATGGCATTCTTGGCTCATACCCTATTTGCTAGCAAGTAAAAAGCACAATAATGCCTTCATAATGCCTTGGCTCCTGAGAACCTATCTGTAATGAAATGGTGTGAATCTCAACACTGTATTTTCTTAATACTTAGTACAATGTATTTAATGTAGATTCATTCCTTCATAACATATAATACTTAATCTTCCATTCCTTGTAAAATACTAGTTTTTAATGACTCTTTTAAAAGTTAATTTTGTGTTTCCATCACAAAGACCTTAATTCAAACCTTGAACAAAAAAGAAAATGTGAGAACCAAGAAGCAACATGGAGTAGCATTCTAATATCTAATAAAATAGACGTTCAACCAAAATTAATCAAAAGAGATGGGAAAGATACTTCATACTCATCAAAGGAAAAATTGACAAAGATGACCTCTTAATTATGAACATCTATGCCTCAAATGCAAGGGCACCACATTCATAAAAGAAACATTAATAAAGCTTAAAATCACACAACAAAACTTATACATTAATAGTGGGAGAATTCAACTTCACGTTCTCACCAATGGACTGGTCATTGAAACAGAAACTAAACACAGAAATAATGAAACTAACAGAAGTTATGGATCAAATTGACTTAAAAGATATCTACAGAACATTTCACTCAAACACAAAAGAATATACCTTTTTCTAAGCACCTCACAGAACTTTCTCCAGAATTAATCCTATAGTAAGTCACAAAGCAAGACTCTACAGATACAAGATAATTGAAATAACTCCTAGTATCCTATCACACCAAAATAAATTGAAGTGCAGGGTTAAAGCTGGGCTTCAACAGTAGCAGAAACTACAGAAAACCTACAATTCATGGAAACTGAACAATTCTCTGCTTTATCAGGAAATAAAGAAAGAAATTCTAGAATTGAATGGAAATGAAAGCACACCATACCCAAACATATGAGACACAATGAAAACAGTACTAAGAGAAAAGTCCATAGCACTAAGTGCCTTGATAAAAAAAAAGGGGGGGGGGGAAGTTCTCACATTGGCAATATAAAAGTACACCTAAAAGCTCTAGGAAAAAAAGAGAAGCAAACACACTGAAGAGGAGTAGATGGCAAGAACTAATCAAACTCACAGCCGAAATCAATACATTAGGAACAGAACAATATAAAGACTCAATGAAATCAAGAGCTGATTCTTGGAGAAAATCATTAAGATAGACAAACCCTTAACAAAACAAACTAAAAGGCAGAGAGAGCATACCCAAATTAATAAAATCAGAAATGAAGCAACAGACACTGAGGAAATTCAAAGAATCATTAGATTCCATTTCAAAAGTCTATACGTCACAAAAATTGGAAAATCTAAATGAAATGGATGACTTTCTAGATTGATATCACTTACCAAAGTTAAATCAAGATTAGGAAAACCATTTAAATAGTCATCTAACCCTAAGGGAAATAGAAACAGTCATTAAAAGTCTCCCAACTAACCAACAAACAAAAAAAAACAGAGCCAGATAGTTTTAGTGCAGAATTCTATCAGAGCTAATACCAATACTCCTCAAACTATTCCATAAAATAGAAACAGAAGGAACATTGCCAAATTCATTTTATGAGGCAATAGTCACCCTGATATGTAAACCACACAAAGACTCAACAAAGAAACATAATTTCAGACCAATTTTCCTTATGAACACTGATGCAAAAATATTCCATAAAATACTCACAAACTAAATGCAAGAACATATCAAAAACATTATCCACCATGACCAAGTAGACTTCATGACAGGGATGCAGGGACAGTTGAATGTATGAAAATCTATCAACATAATTCACCATATAAACTAACTGAAAGAAAAATATCACAGGATAATCTCATTAGATGCTGGAAAAGCCTTTGACTAAGTCCAATACCACTTCTTGTTTAAAAGTCTTGAAGAGATCAGTGATACATGGTGCATACCTAAAGATAATAAAAACAATGTACAACAAACCAATGGGCAACATTAAGTTAGATGGAGAGAAACTTAGAGCAATTCCACTATAATCAGGGACAAGAAAAGGCTGCTCACTCTCCCACTTATATATTCAAAATAGTACTTACAGTTCTAGGTAGAACGATAAGACAATTTAAGCAGATCAAGGGCATACAAATTGGAAAAGAAGAGTCAAAGTATTGATATTCATAAATGAGATGATATTATACATAAGTGACACCAAATATTCTACTAAAGAATTCCTACAGCTGATAACAACTTCAGAAAAGTGGCTGAATACAAAAAAAAAAAAAAAAAAAAAAAAAAAAAACCAAATCAGTAGCCCTCCTTTATACAAATGATTAAGGGGCTGAGAAAGAATTTAGGGATACAACACCCTTTAAGGTAGCCACAAATAATATGAAATATCATTGGGTAACTCTAACTAAGCAAGTGAAAGACCTGTATGACAAGAACTTCAAGTCTCTGATTAAAGAAATTGAGGAATATATGAGAAGGTGGAAAGATTCCCTATGCTCATGGAGGATTAACATAGTAAAAATGGTCATCTTACCAAAGGCATTCTACAGATTCAATGAAATTCCCACCAAATTCCAGGGCAATTATTTATAGAACTTTAAGTAATAATTCTCAAATTTATGTGTAAAAAGTAAAACAGGATGGCGAAAACAGTCTTGTACAATAAAAGAACTTCTGTAAGTATCACATTCCTGATTTCAAGCTATACTACAGAGCAATTGCAATAAAATCTCCATGGTATTGGCATAAAAACAGACAGGTTGATCAGTAGAATCAAATGAAAGACACAGAAATAAACCCACACACATACAAACACTTGATTTTTTTACAAAGAAGCCAAAACCATACAATGATAAAAAGAAAGCATCCTCAACAAATGGCACTGTTATTACTGGATGTCTGCATGTAGAAGAATCCAAATAGACCCATATCGATCACCCTGCACTAAATTCAAGTTCAACTGGATCAAAGGTTTCAACATAAAACTGAACACACTAAATCTAATAGAAGAGAAAGGGAGGCACTTCCTTAAACACATTGACACAGGAGACAAATTCCTGAACAAAACACCAATACTCAGGCACTAAGATCAACAATAAGTAAAACAAATGATCAACAATTAGTAAATGGGACCTCATAAAGAAATTAGGGTAAAGGCCAAGAACACAAAATAAGTATCAAAATATGTTGGGGATACCCTGGTTTTAAATCAAATGAACAAAAGAATATCATTGCTTTTGGTGTTAGCTGTAGGGACAACTTCCATATGGGTCTGCTAATTGTGAAGATAGGCAAAGTATCCATGGGTAGAAAAAGGAGTGATTATACTCACACAAACAATGTTTATCTATTTTCTGGCATAGCTTAAGAATAGCCTCAGAAAATATGACATTACCATATCACTCTGTGATGGGAGATTATAGAAGAACCTGATGGCAGTGCCAAACAATGGTTTAAAATGCCCTCAGAGTATACAGATGTGGCCATTCACTATCTGATACACAACACACAACTTGGGCAAAAGGATGAGGTAACTAGCTTAGGTGGCTGAAATTGCTAGAGGTAAGCAACATATATCATCAGCTGTGGCCACAACTTCTAATGTTATATAGGTCAAAGAATAATTCATAATTTGAATGAAGGTGGAAGAAAGACAATGCTTAACTCACTGATGCTTTGAAATTATACTGTTGTTACTATGAGAACAAATTGTTCCAGAATGAAACCTTAGAAAGAATACAGCCTAAGTGTATACAATCCTGCAAATGAAATGCTCTTATTAAGCAGAAGGAACAGTCTACTTACTAGAATATCTTTTTAGCAAGGGTACATTGACAAGTCTTTGAAAGTATCCCTTAGTACTGAGCCTTAGGATTCATCTGCTCACCTCCATTTTCAGAATACAAAACCACAGACTATCACAAAGAGAGTAAGTGAGGATTGAGATTCCGTGAGGTATGAGTCCATACTTGGAGCATCACAGCTGGACATCACAAGAGAATCTTAGAAAGTGTTGAGAAGTGGACCTCAAAGCTCAGGATTTCCTGAAGAATGGGACACAGCAAAGACCTTATTTGCCAGGGGCTAAAAGAATGCTATGTTTTATATACATATAAACTTACAGAAGCAGAAGCTGCATTTTCTCTGTTCTTTGATCGTTCTCTTTCCCAACATAAATGGGAAGCCTCAGAGTCACTAATTTCTAGGTTGCCTTTGACATGTAATCTAACACAAAGCTCAAAGCCTTTTCTTGTCCCAGGTACTCAGTGAATAACACCAATCCCCTGACATTATATGCATTATGTGCTGCAGATATGCTAGTTTAGATCTCAATTGTGAGTTTCTATTATAACTACTTTATATTATTATTAAATACTCCAATGGTTCTAACAAAATTCCAAGCAATTGCCAAATATCCAGCTTACTTCCAGTTTCTAGTCTTTCCTTTTAGAGCTTTGATCTGGAAAAAAAATCTTTTCTTTTAAAGGGCTAACTTCGTAGAGATATTTTGGTGATAGCCATCTACTCTAATTTTAAAGGAAATTTAGATAAACAGAACAAACAAAGAAGCTTGGGCATCCCAATTAGATGGCTTTCTATAAAGATCATGGCTTTCATTGTAGACTTATTTTTATAAAATGTTAAGATTAGCAGAAAAATCAAGCTGTCCCTTTGACTACATTTTCTCCTCTTGTCTCGGGCTTATGAATTAGAGCTCCTATTTTTGGCAGATTTGAAAATAGGATGTGGGTATTAGAAAAGATGCCATGGTTTTTCTTCTTGAACCATTTGAAAAGAAGTGCTGAGGAAGGCATCATTTTTAGTGTGCTCTTCTAGCAACTTGGGAAGAATTTGACTGCTTTATTGCTTGTGAACACACAGGCCCCAGGGCCCTATATTCTTAGTATAAAATGAGCTCTGGGATGTCAAGAGCCTCCATGGAGACCTCTTTGATTGCTTACAAACTTCCTCTGTGATTAAGAGCCATTCCAGACCTCTGCAGTGAGGTTGCACAGGCCCCACATCTGCATATCTGCTAACCAATTTCCTTTCTTCTTAGGGGTTCTCACATAAGTGCTTGAATATGGAAGTTTTATTCTATTCAGAAAGGAAATGTAGAGCTGACATCCCAAATCTATTATAACACACACCTTAAGTCCCCAACACAATAGTCCTTTAAAAAATGCTTTCACTTTTCAGTGAAGGTAGCTGTGACTTTAGAGAGGTTTTTTTTCCGCCCCTTCTTCTGTATATGTTCTATATTCTACTCAAAGGACAGAAGAAAAGTGGAAATCGTGTTCTACTTCAAAGGAAGGAAAGTGAAACAGAATGTGGGGGAGGTGTGGGAAGCCTGTTCTTTTCTTATACAGGCATCTGGCTGCTACAAAAAAAAAAAACCCTACAGTTTTTTAAAAAGAAAACCTTTTATGTTCTACATTAATTTCTGTTGAGTCAAATTAAGAGTTACTTAGTATGTCTGAAAGCAATAAATGTAGCAGTGCATTTCTTAAAAGGTTTTTAATGATGAAAACACTAACTCCATTTAATTGAAGGATACTAGAATCCACTAATATGGTTGTTTGTTAATAAGTATAACCAAAGAGTTCTGGAAATGATTGATATTTATATTTAAAAGGTCAATTCTCCTTCCTCTAAATACCTAGCATATTTTTGGACTATATATGTATCATAACTGAATCACTATCTGCAAGAATAATCAATCTATGCCACAGATTTTACTACTTATGGTACAACTGATGTATGAACACAGCAGTATATATATATATATATATATATATATATATATATATATATATATATATATATACACACACACATATATATATGTGTGTCTGTGTCTGTGTCTGTGTGTCTGTGTCTGTGTGTGTTGTGTGTCTGTGTGTATGTAACATGTGCATACATATATATGTACACATATGTATATATGTGTGTGTGTTTGTAACATGTATCTATATATGTATATGCATGGTGTATAATATAGTACAATATAATACACATATAAAACAACAGTCTTAATTCTTTCAAAACTGATGGCTCATAATACCTTAGAAGATCCCACTGCCTCTACCAGTTTAGCATAACGGTAGTCACTGAGGTCAAGGGCATTTCTCATCTTGTGACATAAGAATTAAGTGAAGAGTTAGCTATACTAACTTTATAGAAACCAGTTTGCAGACTGGAAAACTCTCCCAACCAGGGCTACAGATAAGAGACATAGCATGTCTGTGGAGAGCAGATGGAGTCCTGAGTGAATACATAGTATTGACATAGGCACTGCTATACGAAAGACATCAGTGCCTCACATCCACAAGAATGCCAAAACCTTCCCTAGATGAAGCTCAAGGAATAAGAAAGACTTCCCCTGGTCTAAGTATGCAAATTTACAATTGACCAGTGTGTATAAAATATAGTGAGGTTTCTCCCTCTCCATAAAGATGACCTGACATTGCTCCCAGGCAGAGACCTCCTCCTGAGAGTAGCTAGCTCTTCCTGTCCCCTCTGTGTTGTACATAGATGTTTCTGGGTTGAGTATTAGGTTCCTTCCATTAGAACAAGTGCAGCCCACGCAATCCCAGAATTTTTATATCTGCAACAGTTGGTTCTTCAGTGTCTGTTTTTCCTTCATTCCTTCTTCATCCCAATCAGACAAATCTGTGTACGATGAGTCACACGTCCTAGGATAGCATGCAACTTACAAACGTGGGAGGAGAGTACTATTTCAAGAATGTTTCACCACTCCTGTCGTCAATGGATTTTGAGCTCCTAAACTTTGCCAGCTCACTGGTCTATTTCTCTGTATTGTAGTATTCTACTTCATAATGAATTGACTCTATTTTTTAATATCCATGTGTACAATACTTGGTTCTTAGACACAAGAATCCAGAAATTCAAGTAAGTACCCTCTGAGCAGCAATCTACTTCTGAAAAAGTCTCAGATACTGGCTTCAGTTCTTATATCTCTAGCCAATAGCTCTGGTAAGAGTTCCTAATATCATTCCTATTCCTAGTTCTGCTTACCTTATCACCCACATTTTGAACTACTCCTTCTCCTTTGAAATTTTTACTCTTCAGCTGGGAACAATCATGTCTACTCCTTTGCCATCTGCACCTTTGACACTACTCTTTTGCTCCTTTTCCTCTACATAGCCCTTAAAGGTGATTTTATGCCTAATAGGTTCCTATGCTCAGTTTTTTTCCTTATACATTTGTAGTCTTTCATTAGATAATGTCATCTCCTACTCTTCATCAAATTGAATATTAGCATCTATTACCTATTGTATCTGTTTGCTAAGTCAGCCTCCAGAAAGATCAGCAAATAGATATTCCAGAGATATATAAGCTTAAAAACATGTTCAGATTCAATAACTTCCTTTCCCAGATCCCTCCATCTCCACAAAAGCAGCCATCTTCTGATAATCATATTTTGGTGGGAAACATTATCATAGCATTGTCATAATTATTGATCATATCACTGAAAAAAACATGTATTAATAGAGTAATTTCCATAATTTTATTGAATTGCATACACCCTTCAGATGCTTCTCATCCATGCTTTAATTCCATAGATACCCTTGAGTTCTCCCTCATCTGTTGACATTTGCCCTGCCTCTACTTTCTAACCCATATGATATCTCTTCTAATCATTTTTAAAACAATATATTTCATCAATTCTCTCACTAAGATTCAAAATCAAAGACTGGAGAGGTAACTTGTTGGTAGAACATTTATTCAGCAGATTAAATTTATTACCTTTCTTTTTTACCAAGGAGTTTAATGAACAGGGTGTGTGGCTCAAATCACTTGCTAAGCACATAACAAACATTATATCTTACATAAATCAATATTCATTCCATTTGTATAAGGCTGTTATAATTATTGTTCCCATTTTATAGTTGAGGATACCAAAACCCACAGGGATTCTATAAATTTCCAAAAGCCACATAGTTAGCAAGTAGTAGAGCAAAAACTATATCTTGTTCTTTCTGAACTAGAACTGACAAACTTCTCAACACATCTTTTTGCCTAATCTGTTTGCAACATCATTTCTATGCTTTTAGCATATTCTTAGGCATCTAGATACCCTAAATTTTTCAGCATTTCTCAAGAACAACTCAAGCCTACCTTTGTTGCCTGGTGTTAAAATTAAGCCCTGGTTCTTTCTCCCAGCCCCATGCTCCCAGAAATAAGACTCAAATTCAAAACATATTTACAAATACCTTGGCCATATAGCTAGGCTCTTCTCTGACTAGATATAATTTAAAATATCCTATTTATTCCTGCCTACACTCTGCCATGTGGCTGGTTACCTGTGTCCATTTAGGCACAGCTAAATTTAGGCCAATCTCTGTGCCTCGTTCTTTCCCAGAATTCTTTCCCCTCTTAGATGTCCCACCTTCTGTTTCTTGCCTAAACCATAGGCCATAAGCTTTTTAATTGACAGGTGATACATCCATACAATACACAAGATATTCTCTCTGGAGTGCTATTTTTCCTTAGAACAGACTTGCTAAAAATCTACTCCTTCTCCTAGATGTATCGCAAATGTCTTGATGATTATGTAGCCCTGTTCAATTTCCCCCACTTAAATCACTTCCTCTTGTATGGAAACAATGTCAGTGAATAGAAACTCAGGACAGATTCTTTGCTTTTTCTCCTGTTTTCTTTGTTCACTATTATCAAGCACAGTACTTGGCACATAAAGGCAAACAATAAATTTGTTGAATAAATGAAGAAATAATTAATAATATCTCTCTCATAGCTGATACAATATTGAACTGAAGTTACTTGACACACTCATGTTTTCTTAAGCTTCTTAAGGTAGAACCACATTTTTATATTGCATATTCATTATTCTTAATGCAATGTTTGACTCACAATATGCATATATTAAATCCTTATTGTGTTAGCTTTCTCTCCCTATAGTGATGGCATAAACAAATTAAAGGAAGTAGTATTTTGTTTTGCTTCCTAGTTTCAGAAGTTTCAGTCCTTGGTTGTCTGGCTCCACTGTGTTTAAATTTGTGCTGAGACAGATCATCATGGTGCCAGGTGCACGTGTTAAATCAGGATTGATCAAGGTGATATGAAAATAAAAAAGGAAACCGAACTCTACAGAAGCACATGGTCCTTTAATCAGAGCCCTGAAGGACAGCAGTCTCTCTGTGGGAGTGCAGACTGTGCGTTGAGGCACAGGGGCGTTGGGAGTTTAAAGGGCAGAAAATACAACCTTAGGTGGAAGTTTCCATTTACAGATCTGTTCTTTGACAATTTCAAAGTTGTAAATACCAAAGGGGAGTTGGTATGTTGATCATCTCATCAGGAACTTCCTGGATCCTAACTGCCTGCAGTAGCTGTTATCAGCATGTCAACATTCCTTTCCAGAGTTTCTTAGCTCACCTGTTGCTTTTCGGTCATTAGCCCTTTGGTTCAGACCCTAGGAGTATAAAAAGGAAAGGGGATGCTGTGCTCATCTGTCTTCTTCCTACTGAGTCATGTTTTCAAGGTCTGTCCTCCAGATCTAAGGGGGCATATGTCACACTGCCTTCATGTAGGAGGAGAATTTTGACTTGACTGGCTGTTGTGGATTATGAAATTGCCATCATGTGCTCCGGGAAAAAATTTTGAAAACAATTAATTAGGCAGGTGCCATAGTGAGTAGGATGAGACCACAGACTCAGGGCACACTCAGGACTAGACATGGGAACTATTGTCCTACCTTGGACCAGCCTTCCTTTGTTTCCAAATATTTGTATAATTCTGATTCCAGGTCTTGGAGGTTTTTTGCCCCATCTCAAACAATTTCTACTTGGTTGATATAGAAGCACCATTCCTCTTGGGAAAAGAGGCATGCTCTATCTTTTTCTCACAATAGGAACTCTATGGCCCACCTATTTTGGAGAAAGACCCCTGCAGGGGAATCCATTGGTTTTGAAGAGTGTTGATGGTAGGCTGCTATATTAGCTAGAAACTTGAAAGGTGCCTAATTCAGCCAGGATGGGCAGGAGTTGTAGAGGTCTCTTTGATCATGGATGTAGTACATTCTTAGCTCATTGAATGTAGTACATTGAATAGAGTACACTAGGGCAATTGAAACTGGTTACTCCTAAGGATCTGTATATCAGGATATTGAGACTAAAGTGCAGATTTCTGACCAATTATCTGGAAGACATATGTATATGTAGCTAAGACAAAAAGAAGACGACTCCTGAGTTAAGGCAGAATGAAGTGAGTATGTTAAGAGGTAGGAAAAGATTTTATTGATGGTAGACTAATATGTTTGAATAATGATTTCATCTTCCAATATAAGATATTCTTCTGACAGAAGAGCTACTTGAAGGGGTTGGTAGTGGAAAGGAGTGTTTGGAGTGTCTTGTTTCTGTGTATACTTACCTGGAAATTAGTAAGGTGGACAGTTAAATTCTCGAGTCACTGGTAGGAAATGGATAGGGCCCAAAAATGTAGGGTCTATTCTGTAGCAGGACAGCATCTCAAGGGTATGATGGCAGAGGCGTTATAGTAGGTCAGTGTTATCATGAAGGGGCAAGTGAGAATCCTACAGAGAGACATCATGTGATATGCAGAGAATCTGTGAGGAGAGGGAGTTCCATTTACCATTGTGTTGTTTCAGGTCACCAGAGAACTTGGCATCTAAGGAGAGGTCTGTATTTAAAGAATCATTAAATGGCTGAAACTTGATGATTTGTTTATACAGTAAAACCGAGAGATTGCCCAGGAAAGTGAAGGTAGAGAAGAGAGAGTAGAATTGGAAGACACAGAGAAAAGCCAATGAAAGAACGTGCTGTCTACAAATGCAAGCTCCAATATAGGGCAGAGCAAGGATTTATATTGTGTCTTGAGGGGCCAGTGTTATTTTTTGGAGGTGAGTTGGGTCAAAATGTGAAAAATACCAGTAGCATTAATATATCAGCCAAGACCAATAGCTTATCATTCAGGATTTTGGAAAGAGTAGGTGATGAAAATGCGCTATAAAAAAAAAAATAGAGCCCTGTTAGGAGGTCTGTTATGTATACATTTAGGGATTGGGACAGGGTTGGCTATTATATAAAGAGGGATGTGAATCTATAAAAACTGTATAGATTCACAGTATAGGGCAATCCAGGAGCACTGGACTTTACTGGACAGACAGACCCCGCTCTTAAATGAGTAAATGAAATTGGTTTCCCTTAAGTGATGGTGACTTCAATTTAGGAGATGTATCTAGTTCTAGCTTTGGGAATATAAGGAGAGATGTATGGGGAAAATAATCTCCAGGGAAGAGTATGCCAAAAGTTTAGCTAATAACAAATGGTCAGCCTTGAAAACTGAATATTTAGTATTACAAGCGTGTATTTATGTATATGTATGTAACATCAATTGATGAAAAATATGCCATGAATTTGAAAGGAGAGTAAATGGTATAAGGCAGAGTTTTGATGGAGGAAAGTAAAAGGAGAAATGATATAAGTATATTATAATCTCAAAAAGAAAAGAAAAGATAGCAGTGTCTATAGAGGGATCATAACCAGGGCAAGAACATGGAAGAAACAGAGAGGTTGTGACCAATGAAAATGAAATTTTAATTTGGGTAATTAGATATCATAGTTAGAGCTTGAGAACAGGCCCTGCCCAAGGTCTGCCGCTTACACAAGTCATCCATCCCTGCCCCTTGCTTCTTATCACCTTCTCACTGCCCTTGAGTGTTCTGATGTATTAACTTTGGAAAAAAAGCCCTAGAGATAGAAGAATACACTAACAGGTGTGAAGTAAAGGTGGCAGTGTATGAAGTCAAGAATTCTTAAACAAGCAAGGCTAAAGGGTGCTAGGAGGAAATCTTCCTTCTGGGTCTAGGCTTTTGGGGAGCAGAAGTCTAATCCAAACACCAGGAGTGCTACACCAAAGTAGTTTAACAGACTCCACAGAGGGCTACAGAGCACCACAGGAAGTGAACAGGAGAAAATAGAGAACTAATGTAATCTTGGCTGACAACACTCCCTCTAAGAGCCAAAAACTATTTAACAAAACCCCTAATACCAGACATAAGAAGCCCTTTACTGAGTGATCAGGGTTATCCAAGAGATGCCCAAAACATTATAGGCTGCCATGATTGTCCTTGGTCAGTCATGTGGATAGAATGCAAGTCCCTATTCTTGAAGCTCCCATGTTCTTCAGACCCAGGTCCAAGAGGCTCTTGATTGGGAACTGAACTAAATGCCTTCTATATGAGGGCTAACTTTCACAGTACTAGCTTGCAAAGAAAGAAAACAACAGTCCTATATATGATCCCTATGCTCATAAAACAACAATGGCCTGATAACCTTAAGGGTATAGTAATGGCATGAGTACCTTTGATGGTAATGAACAACTCTTTAATTACACTTAAGACATGATCAATTAGAGGGAAATGATATCTCACATGGAAACCTAGTCAACTACCCAGGGCTAATAAAGTCATGGATCTTGGAGGACAACTTACAGCCACTACTTTATTAAATTAGCATAATCCTTAACTACATTTCAAACACTTGTTACTAAAACAGCATAATCCCTAACTAATTTCCAAGCATTTGTCTTTATACTCACGGATATGAATGGAACTCTCACCTCTCACCAAGGAAATTTTGCTTTGCAACATATGAAGACCATTATTGAAAACTCTAACAAATCAAAATGAAGCATTGTAGAGCCCAGTTCCAATGAATACATCTACAAAACAATCCCTGTACCTTCTAAGGCTCAGGGAGCACTGATGAAGAAGGGGCAGAAAGATTGTAAGAACTAGAGGAATGGGAAATTTAATGCAGGACTCTGTCTCCCAGTAATAGCAGATGTTTTACTGAAGGGATTGCCTAAATATGACATGAACATGGACAGTATCAATAAACATATCAAAGTGGTTGGGGGAAAGCCAATCATGCCTCAACCCTACACAGTAAATGACAGGCAAGTGATGAATACTGCAAGTGGGAGAAAAGGGCTTACTCAGGGAAAAACAAATCCAATAACCCATGGCCAGCCCCCAAAACATGCATACAAGCAACTTTATACAGGCTGAGCTGATTATATTTAGGAATATGTAAGTATATACATGTGAAACAACAATTAATGAACAAAGAAAGCCATGTGTTTGAAAGAGCCAGGAGTGGTATGTGAGCGGATTTGGAGTGAGGAAGTGATATAATTTCAAAAATAAAGAAAAAATAGTTTTAAAAATTGTATTTGAAGCCACTTTAGCATGACTACAAAGGAGAGTGTGAAGGTGATGGTACAAAACTGGTGAATAATAAGAGGTATACGTCTGGGGTGATGGTTATGTCCACCCCATTGTAATGCCAGTTACCGTGATGCATGAGGTTGTACAGTGTTCCTTCTAGAAGGTGAGGAGAAAGCATGGTGTCCCATGTCTAGGATAAAGGAGACCTCTTGCCCAGGAAATGTCTCTGGTACCAGGAGATTCCTAGATGAGTCAGAAGTAGGCTGGACTGAGGATTGTGAACCATGGCCTTTCACTGTGGTAGTTGGAGCATAAAATTGGAATAGCAGATGAATAATGGGTAGGCACAAGGGCACCCTTGAAAACAGTCCATTTTTCAATGTCTCCTTTGACCAGAAGTTGGTCAGGCTCAAGTGGGAGGTTTGGGTTGGTATAGGCCTTAGCGCAGTGGCCCTTTTGGTTGTATCTGAAGCAGGGCCTGTTGGAGATGTCTCTCTGGAGGAAACTCTATGGTCATGTAACAGGATAGGCAGTAGGTAAACTGAGGAAAGGAACTGGAAATAGTCACTCTGATCTCTTAAATCGTACCATTATTGTCACTTTTATTTCTCATTCCCTTACCCTCTCTACTATTAAATACCTTGAATATCTAAGGGGTCCTCTGACATACCTTAGGCTCTTTTTCTTAACTGCCTGAGTTTATGGCAGATACCTATGGAAGATTGACTAATAAACTGAACATGGAGAAAAAAGGTCCCAGCAAGAATGTCCTAGCTGGAGTAGTTTTAGCTAGATTGGCATATTTAGTTACAGCTTCAGTGAGATGGGCCAAGAATAGAACTGGATTTTCATTGGAGCCTTGGGTGATTTTTCTGGCCTGGTTGACAGTGAGGTAGGAATTTTTCTTGCATACCCTCTAAAAGGCATGTGATCATCAGATTGAGCCAGGCAGAGACATCCTCAGGGAGCTGGTAATTCCAGCAGGGATCTGTGGCTGGAACTGTCTCCTCTGCAGAAGGGCTATAGCTATGTACAAAGTATATAAATGGTCTACATGGGCCAGAGTGGAATGCCAGATGTGTTCTAATTTTGGTCTAGGATGAGAGTAAAAATTAGTATATAGTATACGTCATGTCAAGTTAAGTGGTGCATTTTGTACAGATGGTTCTCTAAAATGGAGAATATTTTCTGAAAGGGAGCCTAATCTTTCTTTTATCTGGTTTCTGTCTAAAAAGGCAAAAGAGACCTGGTTTTTTGGAAGGTCTGTCACATCCTGAAACCTCTATTTGGAGAATCATATGAGTAGAGGTATTGGAAAGGGGACCTATGAGTATGGGAGCGTGTACAAGGAGAGGTAAATCGGGGTAAAGATATGGTGGGTACATGGTAGGAAAAAAGGAAGGGGTAGGAGACAGAACTCTGAGGAATGGGTGAGAGGGGGTGGAGGTAGGTAGTGGAGAGATAGAAAAAATAATGGAAGGGGACAAGGTAGGAATTGAGATGTGGGCATTAGGGATATCGAGGTTAAGAGGTACAAGGTAGACTATTGGGTAGGGTAAGGGGATGGTTCATCTACACGATGGAAATTCGAAGGAGAAGGAGGTGAGCTAGTAAGTTGTGAGGGGTGGAAATATTATTTTGAAGGAGGCTGTAGGAGTAATAAAATCTGATAGGTGGTTAAGGTTTGAGAGAAGGAATGGCATGCCCAAACAATAAAGAAATCTTGAACATAGGGAACCTCCAAGTAATCTAAGTCCAGTGAGAATTTGGAAGTCAACAGTCCAGAATTTAGATAAGGTGTGAACCTTGTCTAATTGATATTGAGATGAGATCTGGACAGAAAGCTGCATATGTAGCAAGTGTGGTGTCAGAGAGAACTAAAGTTTTGAGATTTGATTTTAGACTTAGGCACAGACAATTTGGAACCTATATCGTAAGTCAAGGGAACAGGGGGCTAAAGTTGTTCTCTAAGTCACTGCCAGGGTTAGGACAGTAATCAGAAGAGTAAGCCTGACTTGCAGAAGGAATCGCTTCCTTGTGAAATCAGGCACCACAAGCCAAGGAACTCTGGAGTTCTGGGGTGCCTCCAAAGGTTGACCAGACTTTAACTTCCTGGTGAGTTTGTGGTGGGTGCAGTTCAGTAGGCAAATAATAGAGCTCTTCTCTTCCTAGATGTCAGTAAATAGTGATAAAGGCTGCAAAAATCCAGAGATTTCAGGCTGTGACTGGCACCTTGTTAGATCTTTCATAAGCCCAAAGAGTAGCCAAGGTCTAGGTGGGATGGGTGTCAGAAAAAGGGAGAGAAGCAAGTAAAAGAAGAGAGGTAAAATCACCCAGAGGGGGAAGGCTGTGGGAAGGAACCCCACAACCCTTCCTGGTTGTTTTGGTACAAACTGTTAGAACAGGATTGATCTAGGTGGCAGGAAAATAAAAGAAAAAGGAGACTGACTTTGACAGGAACAGATTGTCCTTTAATAAGAATCAGGAAGGATAACAGTCTCTCCATGGGAGTAGAGACTGTGCAGGGAAGTGAAGGGGGCTTGAGCATTTTATAAGTCAAAACAGGCAATTTGGGGGTGAAAGTTTTCATGTACAGATCTAGTAGTCCCCTATAGTTGCAACGTTGTAAATATCAATGCAATAGAGGTCGGTATAGTGTTCTTGGATCCCGACAGACTTCAGCAGATGTCATTAGCATGTCTACACGAACAGGATAGGAATATCTAGAGTTTTTCCTCCACTCATCTGAGGCTTTTAGGTCATTAGCTTTTTAATATGTATCAGAGGTGGCTGCTCATGTCATGGTAGCAGTATCAAAGAGAAGGAGGGGGCTAGCTGGAGTTCAGAGTCAGGGACACATGTAACCATTCACAGATATTCTAGTTCTATTTTTCCAATAAGGCCTACAGTCTCATTGAGAGTTTCTATTGTCTCTTGGGGTGCTTTGAATGAGAATGACCTCCAAAGGCTCATATATTAGAATACCTGGTCTGCAATGGATGTAATTGTTTGTAAGATTTAGAAGGTGTGTGCTTTTTGGAGGTGTGTCACTGAGGGGTGGGCTTTGGAGTTTCAAAATCATACACCATTCTCTCTCTCTCTCTCTCTCTCTCTCTCTCTCTCTCTCTCTCTCTCTCTCTCTCTCTCTCTCTCTCTCTCTCTCTCTCTCTCTCTCTCTCTCTCTCTCTCTCTCTCTCTCTCTCTCTCTCTGTCGCATGACTATTGTAACATGTGAGCTCTCATCTACTATTCTAGCTCCATGCCTGCCCACCTGCTGCCATGTTCACTAACATGATGGCCATAAGCTCACCTTCTGACACCATAAACAGACCCTCAATCAGATTTCTTCTAAGTCGCCTTGATCATAGTGTTTCTTCACAGCAATAGAAAAGTAAACTCCCAAGAGTGTCAGTTAAGGAAACATGAGGTTTTGGGAGATGTTCTAAATTCATAATGTGCCTAACAAGCACCAAGTAAAAGAAATGGTCAAATACATTAACTGTTATTTAAAGAAAGAACAGGGTATTCAGCAAAACCCAGTTGAAAAAAATCCTTGATTTTATTATTCTGTACAGATAACTCTGATTGGGAAATATATGGATAATATACAGCTTCATGAAAAGCAGAAATCATATAGATAAATAGAAACTAAGCCCTTTTCCTTTTACTTAGAAAGTGCTGCCCTGGATAGTATTTGGTGACTCTGAGCTCTGTATATATTGATTATTTAGGCATGCGATTGCTTGTAGCCCTTACAAGCCCTTTCAGACATTTCTTGAAACCAATAGGACCATTGGCACAACAGTCGCTCCTTAGCCCACCTTAATGTTTACATTTATCAGGGAGCACTGAGGGAAAGTTTAAACACAAGGAGGAGAGTCAGATTTTGGTCTGTTCAAAATGTAGACTTCCCTAATGTCCTTGTTCTTTCAGAGTTAAAACCACTTAATAGGTCTATTTTCAGAGCTTTTTTTGCATTGATTTTAGAGAGAAGTTCTAAACCTCTTTGTAAGATTGAGCTGATTTATGCCTCATGGTAAGGTTTTCAAGGGGGAAAAAACCCCACACAATTCACAATCGCCTCAACAGATGGGTCAAAGAAGAAAAATATAAAGAGTTACATTATCATACATAAGAAATTTAGAATGTTATTACTTTTGGCCACAGGATCCCAGGGAAAATATCAATTGTATTGGAAAGCAGAACTATTCCAGTATTCCAGTGAATCCAACTCAGACAAGAAAACTCTTTTTTTTACTCTGCATTTCTCTCCATTAGAGCATTTGATACCTTTCATTATAATGAGGTATTTCTCACCTTTAGCTTAAGTTACTCAAAAAATTAAATTAAAAAAGAGAAAACCAGCTCCATAGCCAATTAGTGCCAGGAGAAAGCTAGCCTCCCAGGCCCTCAGGACACAGAGACTGAGAAGGAAAAGTCAGGAACAGGAATTTTCCAGTTTCCATCTGTGGTGGGAGACATGTGCCTGGAACACCAGGGTTCTAAGGCGAGTAGCCCCAGGAGAAAACTACCCTCCCAGGAGCATGGAAAAGCTGTGAGTGGGGATAAGACAAGCACCACTGCTCACTGGGACCTGGGGACCTCAGCCTGGGCCACAGAACTCCAGGAGAGAGCTGGTATCCCAGGAGTGCTGACACACCTTCGAGCAGAGGCAAAAACCACCACTTCTGTTGAAACTCACTGGATAAAGAGGGACCCTTGCAGAGCCATCAGGACATAGGAACAAATGGACAGCTGGGGACAAGATCCTTCTGGTTTCTGTCTGCACCCCAGAGCTGACCCTGTGCCACAGCTCTCCAAACCCAAACACCTCTCAGAGAGAGCTGGTCTTCAAGGAGTATTGACACAGAGGCCTGCAGGAGGGACAAGCCACAGCCAGACAGAGTAAGATCAGCTAACATCAGAGTTAACGAGATGGCAAAAGGCAAGGGTAAGAACATAAGGAAGAGAAACCAAGGCTACTTGGCATCACCAGAACCCAGCTCTCCCACCACAGCAAGCCCTGGATACCCCAACATACCAGAAAAGAAAGACTCAGATTTAAAATCAGTTCTCATGATGATGATAGAAGACTTTAAGAAAGAAATTAACACCCTTAAAGAAATACAAGAGAACAGAGGTAAACAACTAGAAGCCCTTAAAGAAGAAACACAGAAATCCATTAAAGAATTACTGGAAAACACAATCAAACAGACAAAGGAAATGATCAAAACTATCTAGGAGCTAAAAATAGAAATAGAAACAATAAAGAAATCACAAAAGGAGACAACTTAGAAAACCTAGGAAAGAGATCAGGAGTCATAGATGCAAGCAAAACCAACAGAATACAAGAGATAGAAGAGAGAATCGCAGGAGCAGAAGATACCATAGATAACATTGACACAACAGTCAAAGAACATACAAAATGCCAAAAGCTCCTAACCCAAAATATCCATGAAATCCAGGACACAATGAGAAGACAGAACCAAAGGATAATAGGTATGGAAGAGAGTGAAGATTCCCAACTTAAAGGACCAGTAAATATGTTCAACAAAATTATAGACGAAAACTTCCCTAACTTAAAGAAAGAGATGAACATAAAAATACAATAAGCTTACAGAACTCCAAATAGATTGGACTAGAAAAGAAACTAGTGCCGTCACATTATAGTGAAAACACTAAATACACAAAACAAGAAAAGAGTATTAAAAGCAGTAAGGGAAAAAGGTCAAGTAACATATAAAGGCAGACCTATCAGAATTACACCAGACTTCTCACCAGAGACTATGAAAGCTAGAAGATCCTGGGCAGAACTCATACAGACCCTAAGAGAACACAACTGCCAACCCAGGCTGCTATACCCAGCAAAACTCTCAATTATCATAGATGGAAAAAACAATATATTCTATGACAAAACCAAATTTACACAATATGTTTCGACAAACCCAGCCCTACAAAGAATAATGGATGGTAAACATCAACTCAAGGAGGGAAACCACACCCTAGAAAAAGCAAGAAAGTAATCTTTCAACAAACTGAAAAGAAGATAGCAACACAAACCTAAATGTAACATTGAAAATAACAGGAACCAACAATCACTATTCCTTAATATCTCTTAACATCGATGGACTCAATTCCCCAATAAAAAAGACAGACTGACAGACTGGATCCATAAACAGGACCCAGCATTTTGTTGCATTCAAGAAACACAACTCCGTGATAAAGACAAACACTACCTCAGAGTAAAGGGCTGGAAAACAAGTTTCCAGGCAAATGGTACCAAAAAACAGGCTGGAGTAGCCATTCTAATGTCGGATAAAATCGACTTTCAACCAAAAGTCATCAAAAAACATAAGGAAGGACACTTTTCATACTCATCAAAGGAAAAATCTACCAAGAAGAACTCTCAATTCTGAACATCTATGCTCCAAATGCAAGGGCACCCACATTCATAAAAGAAACTTTACTAAAGCTCAAAGCACACATTGCACCTCACACAATAATAGTGGGAGACTTCAACATCCAATTATCATCAATGGACAGATCTTGGAATCATAGACTAAACAGAGACACAGTGAAACTAACAGAGGTTATGAACCAAATGGATTTAACAGATATCTGTAGAACATTTCATCCTAAATCAAAAGAACATACCTTCTTCTCAGCACCTCATGGTACCTTCTCCAAAATTGACCATATAATCGGTCACAAAACAAACCTCAACAGATACAAGAAGATTGAAATAATCCCATGCCTCCGATCATATCACTATGGATTAAGGCTGGTCTTTAATGGTAACAATAAAAACAGAAAGCCCACATACACATGGAAGCTGAACAATGCTCTACTCAATGATAACATGGTCAAGGAAGAAATAAAGAAAGAAATTAAAGACTTCCTAGAATTTAATGAAAATGAAGGTACAACATACCCAAACTTATGGGACACAATGAAAGCAGTGGTAAGAGGAAAACCCATAGCTCTGAGTTCCTCCAAAAAGAAACTTGAGATGAGCATACAGTAGTAGCTTGAGAGCACACCTGAAAGCTCTAGAACAAAAAGAAGCAAATGCACCCAAGAGGAGTAGAAGGCTGGAAATAATCAAACTCAGGGCTGAAATCAACCAAGTAGAAACAAAAAGGACTATACAAAGAATCAACAAAACCAAGAGTTGGTTCTATGAGAAAATCCACAAGATAGATAAACCCTTAGCCAGACTAACCAGAGGGCACAGAGACAGTATCCAAATTAACAAAATTAGAAATGAAAAGGGAAACATAACAACAGATTCTGAGGAAATTCAAAAAAAATCATCAGATCCTACTACAAAAGCCTATACTCAACAAAACTGCAAAATCTGGATGAAATGGACAATTTTCTAGACAGATACCAAATACCAAAGTTAAGTCAGGATCAGATAAAGCATTTAAACAATCCCATAATGCCTAAGGAAATCAAAGCAGTCATTAAAAGTCTCCCAACCAAAAAAAGACCAGATGGGTTCATTGCACAATTCTATCAGACCTTCAAAGAAGAACTAATACCAATACTCCTCAATCTACTCCATAAAATAGAAACAGAAGGAACACTACCTAATTCCTTCTATGAGGCCAGTTACACTGATATCAAAACCTCATAAAGACCCAACAAATAAAGAAAACTTCAGACCAATTTCCCTTATGAATATCGATTGAAAGATACTCAATAAAATTCTCGCACACTGAATCCAAGAACACATCAAAATGATCATTAATTATGATCAAATAGGCTTCATCCCAGGGATGCAGGGATGGTTCAATACCCGGAAATCCATCAATGTAATCCAATACATAAACAAATTCAAAGAAAAAAACCACATGGTCATTTCATTTGATGCTGAAAAAGCATTGACAAAATTCAACATCCCTTCATGATAAAAGTCCTGGAAAGATCAGGAATTCAAAGCCCATGCCTAAACATAGTAACAGCAATATAGAGCAAACCAGTAGCCAACATCAAATTAAATGGAGAGAAACTCGAAGCAATCCCACTAAAATCAGGGAGTAGACAAGGCTGCCCTCTCTCTCCCTATCTATTCAATATAATAAATGAAGTTCTAGCTAGAGCAATTAGACAACAAAAGGAGGTCAAAGGGATACAAATTGGAAAGGAAGAAATCAAAATATCACTCTTTGCAGATGATATGACCGTATACTTAGCTGATCCGATAACCTCCACCAGAGAAATGCTGCAGCTGAAAAATAACTTCAGCAAAGTGGCCGGATATAAAATTAACTCAAACAAATCAGTAGCCTTCCTATACTCGAAGGATAAACAGACTCAGAAAGAAATTAGGGAAATGACACACTTCACAATAGTCACAAAAAATATGAAGTATCTCAGTGTGTCTCTAACCAAGCAAGTGAAAGATCTGTATGACAAGAACTTCAAGTCTCTGAAGAAAGAAATAGAAGAAGATCTCAGAAGTTGGAAAGATCTCCCATGCTCATGGAATGGGACGATTAATATAGTAAAAATGGCCATCCTGCCAAAAGCAATCCCCATCAAAACTCCAACTCAATTCTTCATAGACTTAGAAAGAGCAATTCTCAAATTCATTTGGAACAACAAAATACCCAGGATAGCAAAAGCTATTCTCAACAACAAAAGAACTTCTGGGGGAATAAGTATCCCTGACCTCAAGCTGTACTACAGAGCAGTAGTGATAAAAACTGCATGGTATTGGTACAGTGACAGGCCGGTAGGCCAATGGAATAGAACTGAAGACCCAGAAATGAA
>CM052722.1:93320513-93450774 GCA_028551405.1 Uromys caudimaculatus
GGACTGAAGGAGCTGAGGGAATTTGCAGCCCCATGGATGGAGCAACAGTGTCAACTGGCTTGACCCCTCGGTCCTCCTGGAGGCTGGACCATCAACCAAAGAATACACATGGAGGGACCCATGGTTTGAACCACATATGTGGCAGAGGAGGGCCTTGTTGGCCATCAGGGGGAGGAGAGGCCCCAGTAAAGGGGAATGTCAAGGTGGGAATATGGGAGTTGGTGGGCGGGCGGGTGGGAGGTGGAATTCCCTCATAGAGGCTGGGGAGAGGGAGGGGATGGGGGTTTCCAAAGAGGAGACCTGGAAAGGAGGAAACATTGGAAGTGTAAATAAAGTATCAAAAAACAAAAAAAAACAAACAAATCAAACAAACAAAAAAAAAAAAACCCAGAAAACCAGGAGTACATGGTCCACTGAATCAACTAAGTCAGGTCATATGGGCTCAAAGATACTGAAAGAGCAAACACCAGACCTGTGCGGGTCCACACCAGGTCCTCTGCATATGTTTTGTGGCACTCCTAACAGTGGGACCAGGTGTCTCTCTGACTCTTGTCTGCTTTAGGGACTCTTTTCCTCCAATTGAGTTGCCTCATCCAGCCTTGATAAGAGGTCTTTTGCTTTGATTTCTTGTATCTTGTTTTGTCCTGTTTGGCTGTCGTCCTTTTCTGAAGGGAAATGGAGGGATTAGACCTGGAGGAGCAGGGAGGTTGGGGGAGATGGGAGGAGTAGAGGCAGAGGAAATTGTAGTCAAATGTACTGTATGAGAGAAGAATTTCTTTTCAATAAAAATTAAGAAAAAACAACACTCTGAGTATAAAGATATAAGATTTTTTATAATTTAATTTTATATTTTACTTATACACTTTACATCCCAGCTCACTGTCCGCCTGCTAGTCACCCTCTCCAACAATTCTGCCCTTCTCCTCTGAGAGGGTGGAAGACTCCCTGTGTATTCCCGCATCTTGACACATCAAGTCTCTGTGGGACTAGGAGCATCCTCTCCCACTGAGGCCAGCCCAGGCAGCCCAGGTAGAAGAACATATCCCATGTACAGACAACAGCTTTTGGAATAGGCCACGTTCCAGTTGTTAGCGACCCACATGAATACCAAGTCGCACATCTGCTACCCCATATATATGTAACAGATTTATATTTCTAATTGAGAGATATTAACATTTTGCCTCTGCTTCAGATAATTTTTTTATTCTTTAAAATACAGCATTTTCTTGGTTCTTTGACAAGTTCATATTTACATATAATGTAATTTCATTATATTCATCCCTTAACTCCTCCTAGAGCCATCTGTTACCTTTTTTCTACCTCCTTAGCCCTCCCAACTTGTGACCTCTTGTTATTACAAACTAAGTACAATTTGTGCACTCATGAGTACATCCACAGGAATGTGCTCACCCCACTGGGGCCACATCCTAATAGAAAACTAACTCTCCTTACCTCTGAAGCTACCAATTATCAATAGCTCCTCAGTTGGGGTTTGGGGCTCAGGAGCTTCTCCCTACTCCATGATAGAATGTTGGCTCTATTAATATTGTTTAGGACTTGTGCAGGTAGGCACGGCTCCTATGAGCTCCAGTGCGCTAGACCTATCACATCTAGAAGATACTGTTTTGTTTCTGGTCTCCCTGATCTCTGGCTCTTACAGATGTTCTGCTCTCTCTTCTGGAACAGTCACTGATTCTTGAGAGAAAAAAAGGGGGTATCAATAATCCTGAGATTTGCAAGAGAAAAACCAGTTCCACAATTGTGAGCTAAATTTGAAACAAGCTTTAATTAAGTACTAGCCAGAAAAATGGACTCTAGTCTCGTTGACTCCTGGGTTCCCAGCAAGTAGCAACAAGAAATGTCTTTGTAGGGGCTTCTCAAGGACAACATCATAGGGCTACCACATTAGCCATACGGCTTTGTTGTTTTCCAAGAACTACAACACCAAGCATTCTAGGAAATTACCAGGTCCTTGGATAGGTGGGGCTTGCAGGATAACATTGTCTCTTACATTGTGATATAAATGTCTTATCTGTGAGCACCTCACAGACACTCTTTGCACGTTGACCATTTATGAGGTTCTGCATTATCCACCATCTACTATACAAAGAAGAATCTCTAATGCAGATGGGGAGCTACGCCACTCTATATAAGGGACATGTGAGAGATCCTTTCTTATTTTCAGTGATTTCAGCTGGCAGTCCTCCATCATACCAGCACCTTCATTTAGCTTCTCCCATGCAGAAGTCCACACTGTAATCCCATATGCCTCCACTTCCCCATCTTTCATAGTGGCATCCCCTCTAGCACTGTTTCTAATAAAAAGTTTTCCTTACAAACAGACTCCTGTACAGGGTGACATCAACATTTTCTTTTTGAATAATCTACATCTCACCTAGAAACTCCTTGACTCTTTCTATTCATCAAGTCTTTATTTCTACACCTTTCAAAGTTTCATCTCCTTTTGACCAAAATTTGTAATAGCCACAACCTGGAAGAGAAATGAAGAGCTTGCTTCCACCTTCTAGGTACAGTTGGCTTTGCTCTCTGCTTCTCACATGCCCAGTCATTGATTCCATCATGACCCCAATAACAGTAACTCTTCAATTTCCTAGTCTTGGATGTTCTGCCAGCTGTCATCTGCCCCCTGCCACCTGCCCCCAAGTCAGGATGTTCCCCTAACCCTCTAGCTGCCAGGTAACATGAGGTAGAAATATGCCATAAGCTAAATCTCTGTTAAATTCCATCAGCTACCCTTCGCTCCTGCTGGTCATTTGTTGTATTCCTTAGTACACACATGCAACAATTTTGTTTTCAAGACAGCCTTTCTCTGTGTAGCCTTGGCTGTCCTGGAACTCACTCTGTAGACCAGGCTGGTATCAAATTCACAGAGATCCACCTGCCTCTGCCTCCCAAGTGCCGGGATTAAAGGCAATTAAAGGTGTGGGCCACCACTACCCAGCTTGCAACAAAGTAATTTTAAAAAAACTTTTGCAACCATGAATACTCTTCTCAAGTAACAAACTCTAGTCCCTTTTACAGAAAAAGAATCAATAATGTTTCATTTTTTACACCTCTTGTTTTCAAGTTTCAGAGATTTATTGATCAGTGCAATAAACTCCGTGATTTCATGCATTCACAGGAAAGACCTTTCTTGGTTAAGTGAAAATCATGCGGGTGTCTTCTGAATGACCTCTATCACAAGCAGCTTAATGGATTTCAATCTGTAGTTTAAAAGTCAGGACCTTCTCTTTTCAGGTTGCTACTTCACATTCACTGATAGAATTTGTATGTATTGCTCATCAAGATCAGTTTTTTCTAAGGCTCTGGATTATTCTTCCTGTCCCAACTAACAACTGGATTGAATAATGCCAGATACATCTCATACAGTCATGCTCCAGACCCTCTTACTTCAACAAATACAAGGAGAGGCATCAGGCTTGGATGTTTCTTGGACTTCCTGAAGATCTGATGGAACATGGTTGCACCAGTGGCCTATTCTCACAGAGACAGGAAACAAGCCCAGCTCTGAAACCTAAGTAGCCCCTCAAGTATCCAACTATCATACCTATTATTATTATTATTATTATTATTATTATTATTATTATATTTTTTATTTTAAAAAAAGGTTTCATTTTGTCCACCTCTTAACCACACATCCCTTATTAACACTTAGCACTGTGCAAATCTTAAACTTAAAAGTAACTAGCTAATGACCTCCATTTGGACAAACACCTGCACCAACCTCTTACCTACCTTCACACCACTCAGCTGCTCAACAATACTTTATCATTTTCACAAACTATTTGCTACCCAACAGACACAAACATTTTTTTCTCTCCCCTGACTGCTATTCCCTCATCTTTCATTTTCCTTGTATGTTTTGCCCACTACAAATATCTTTTGATGTCATTGTCACATTGTGTTAACATTGCCCAATTCCCATCCCTTTGTCCCTTTTCTTTCTAAGCCTGCCTCTCAGTCCAGCATCTACTGCATTACCAGGGTCCTCTTTAAAGCTACACTTATTGTGCTTTATCTGTCTAATGTTGTTTTTCTGCTTTGCAGATCTCAAGCAGACAATATTTCCATCTTTCTCTGCTCCCGCTTCCAGGCCACAAAGCACTGCCAACAGCAGTACAATGCCTCCATTTCCCATATATTTTAAGGACAAAACTCGTGTTCTCAGTGTACTTTACCTGTTTTTTGATTTAGCTCATATTGGATCTGTATCAGCATTCCCTGGAACACTAATAATATGGGATATTAATAATTTCTGTGTGAATAAGTGACTGTGAAAGAAATAAGTTTGGAAATGCAGGATTAATGAAGGCAGTTAATTTTCTACTATAGAAACTCCTGAGTCCTTAATAATTCTCATATATAATGTGAAAGATATAATATGATTCATTTCCCAATGTATTTGCCCTAGAAAGATTTTTCTCATTGTCTTCTAGAATAATGTTCTGAGAGACATCATTTGTTAAAACACTACAATTTCATATTCATCCATTACTATTTTCTCTTCTCAAATCTCCTCCATGCATTTTCTAACCTCCAAAGCCTGTGGTGACCTCTCAGTCTTGGTGGATAAGGTTTTATCACTCACTCCACTAAGTGAAGCATGATCATTGCATGGGAAACGCCTTGTTTTTCATTTATAGCTCTATGTGCAACATGGAGTCATTCATCTCTGCTCTGATCTCTCACACTGATCACAGCTCTGCTTCCTTCAACACCACCTTTTTTTCTCTTCATTCTCCTAGGAGTCACACCCCTTCCCCCACACATGGGTTCACTTATGCACCCCATGTGAAAAGAAACACATCTACACTTCAGCAAGTAATAATGTACATTCTGGCATCACCTTCCTGCCAGATTCTTGAAAGACTAGTCTAAGATCACTGCTTCCTTTCCTTCACTGTGTACTCACAATTTACCCTCTTCAGTCAACCATCTGTCTCCACCATGGCCAGCATGCTCATAAAAGTAAACATGGTTTCCATTACTGCCTGTCCAAAGGTGTTTTCTAAATACTCAAAGTATACTCATCATCATTCCAGCGAAGGTTTACTATTCAACTTTCTTTTAGTTCTCATCTTAAAGCTGTTCCCATCTAGTTCCAGGCTCTTATAGAATCTTCTTACATGGTATATTCCAAAGACTTAGTAGAATTCCCTCCTTATCTCCTCTACTTTACTTTCCTTATCTAAATGAACTTTTTATTGCCTTTTTATTTATATGCTTCTTCCTAGCCTCGGTTTATTCAAATATTCACTAGTCATCTCCATTAATTTTCCTACAACAGAGGAGCTAATGATTCTCAGATCTTTTGAGGAGGAATGGATACAATCATTGGGGATAACACTCGGAGCTTCATTCACACTAGATCAGTGTTCTAAGTCACTTTACTTTGTCCCATACTTATCGTATAAATATGCCCTATGCCATATAGTTTAAAAGTTACTAAATTCAACTTTTGCATAATGTTATGTATATTGTCATCTCACTTACAAACATTTCCCCAGTACCTCAGTATAATCTTTAATGATGCAAAAGTACCTCAATTCAATTCCTTGAAGTACACTATGCATATCACAGGCACTTAGCCATACAATACTTTAGACTCATATTTGATTTGATTCTTAATGTAGCCTTTCCATCCTGGTTTTTGAGTTTTAATAATTTAAATAGTAACTTATTTATATTTAAGTTTATAAATCTGTAAAGTAAAAATAACAAATACCTATACCTTGCAAAGTTACCTGATTTAAAAAACATCTGAGAAGTAGTAGGCAGCTCATCATTAACAATAGTCATTATCATAGCTGTATACTTTCACATCAATTATGATATGGATTGATTCACATGAGAACTTCATAGACTGTAGGGCCCACTGTTATTGAAAAAGTCCAGTAACTGCTTTAGAAAACGTCTTTGCTAGACTAGGGTAGTCAAAGATCCTATTTCAGTCAACAAGTAACTTAAAAGTGACGGCATCAATACTAATTCAAAAGCAAGAGTTAGACCAGACAACCTTTAATCCATTCAAACTATCTCTTGAGAATTCAGAGTTGAATGTCATTAGGCACCTTGTTCTTTGTGTGATGCTATTTTGTCATAGATCACAGACTAGAGAAGTACTTCGCTTAAATACCTATAAGCTTCTGTTGTAGTATTGAGGAAGGAAACTAAGGGGGAAAAATCAAAATTAAGTCCAAGGTCTAAGCATAAAGAGAGGAACCAAAGTCTAGCAGAAAGCAAGAGAATTTGTTGGAATTTGGCTCAAATGTCAATATTTTCTTTATCTTTTACTTAAATTTCTTTATTTATTTACATTCCAAATGTTCCCCCCCTCCTGATTGCCCTCCCACAGGGTCCCTCAATCAACCCCTCGCCCTCTCCTCTAAGAGGGTGGTCCCCCCCTGGGTATCTCCCAACCCTGGCACATCAAGTCTCTGCACATCATCCTCTCCCACTAAGGCTAGGCAAGGCAGACCTTTTGGGAACAAATACTACAGTCAGGCTAAGCTTTAAGGAGAGTTTCTGCTCCAATTTTTGGGGGACCCACATGGAGACTGAACTAAATGTCTGCTACATATGTGCCAGGGGCCTCAATCCAGCATGTGTATGCTCTTTGGTTGGTGGTTCAGTCTCCTGGAGCTCCCTGGGGTCCAGGTTATTTGACTCTGTGGCCTTCCTGTGGGGTTCCCATCCCCTTCAGGGCTTCCATCATTCCCCCAAATCTTCCATAAGAATCCTTGACCTCTGCCCAATGTTTGGCTGTGATAGAGCTTCTCAGAGGATGGTTATACTAGGCTTCTGTCTACAAGCCTAACAAGGTATCATTAATAGTGTCAAGGATTGATGCTTGCCCATGAAATGTGCTTCAAGTTGAGCTGATTATTGGTTGGCCATTCTTTCAGTCTCTGCTCCATCTTTGTCCATGCACTTCTTGTAGTTAGCACAAACTTTGGGTTGAAGGTTTTGTGGATGGGGATTGGTGTCCTTATCCCTCCACTGGGGGCTTACTAAAATGGTGTTGCTTAACCAAAATCTTAATTTTATTGTGTAATCATGGGATTGATGTACCAAAACCTCCTTTATAAGGTAGTCTTGAAGATGAAATAACAAATCCTTCTACTGGGTTCATTGCAGCATCTGTAACAATATTCAACTTCACTTTTTTGGATCGTTATCATCATTCTTTCATTAATAGAGATTAAGGTACCTACCAGCCTGCAGTTAGAGATCCAATTCAGTGTCAAAAGCAAAAAAGAGGGGGTAGGGTTCCTATGATAAAGCATTACAAGTCAACCTGCATTGGACTTGCTTTATTCCGCTATATTAATTACTTGTTACTATTGTCAAAATACCTTATAGAAACAACTTAAAAGAAAGAAATGCTTTTGGGAGATCAGAGTTTAAGAATATGTACCACAATGGAAGGTAAGTCTCTGTGGCAGGACCTTGAGATCACATTGCATCCAGAGAAGATGAAAGAGAAGCAGAAAAAGATGAATACTAGTACTCAGCTTAGATTTTCCTTATTCTGTTCACCAGATAAGCCCATCCCACGGAACTGTGCAACCCACATTTAAAGGTGGGTCTCCTCATCTCAGTTAATTCAATCTAGAAACATCTTCACAGATATGGCCAAGGGTTTTATACTACTTGGTGATAGGTCCTGTCAAATTGATAATAGACATTAAGTACCATACTTACCTTGTTCTTCTTACTGTACCCAATCACCCAGTTCTTTTTCCTCTAAGTTAGGACATTGTCCTACAAGTGTCTATTTGGATTTGCTTTCCACATTGGACTTACATAGATCAGTCGCATTAACAAGATCCTCCATGACACATACCCTCCTTTCCTCTTTAATCTCATCTGCCATCATTCCCATTTACATTTTCCCTCGATACACTGAATTGCTCAGTGCTCACATACTTTATTATGCTTGTTCAAGCTCTTCCTTCTACCTAGAAAATACTCATTTAATTAACAAATAGTTGAGCACACCTTTCGCTGTTTCAGACATTGGGGATATAGCAATAAACACAACAGACATAGTTCGCTTATCATCATACCCATTTATGTCCTAGTAGGTATTGATAATAAATATACATATATAATAAATAATGTAATTGCAAATCTCATTATGATAGTAGCTATGAGAAATTTGAGGAGAGTAGTAAGATAGGGAAGATGGTGTTGCTTTCACTAAGATACACAGAAAGGGATCTGTAAGTACTTCGTGTTAATTGCTACTAATATTTCTGTTTACCCACAGATTTCAGCCTTAGTCTTCAACTCTTGAGAAGTCTATCTTCAATCACTGGGTGAGGAAGAATGTCTCGATATCTCTCTCTCTCTCTCTCTCTCTCTCTCTCTCTCTCTCTCTCTCTCCCACCCTTGTTCTCCCATCCTTCCCTCCCTCCCTCTCTTCCCTTCCTCCTTTCCCCCTCTTCTGGGTTCTCAGTGCATCCAAAGCTATTCAACACACAGTGTCTGATTCATAATACGCATTCAGTATAGCATTGGCTTCCAATAAGGTGACTTTGGCATTAGGGAATCTGGAGGTAGCCTCAAATTTACTTAAAAATTACTTTATACATATATCCATGTATTTTTTCTGGAATAAATATTAATATTGTTTCTCATATTCTCTAACAGTAAATGGTCCTAAGTCTACTGCTGAGTTGATGGTCAGTGAACCATCAGATTCCCTTACCCCCTCATGAGCACTGCATTAGCTCTCCTTGGGTGACTTCTATCCCTGAGGTATTTGTGGCTTAATGTTGAATTAGTGCCCACACTAATTCAGATTGCTAATGTACTTAACATCTCACTATTGAGTGGCTAACATACAACAGACACTATATAGAGCACAGTGGGAGCTAAAGAGATGAAGTCCGAATATAGAGCAAAGGAAAGGCCACACACCACTTCCTCACACATATCCGTTCTCTCTTATTTGGCCATAAACTCCTAGAAAGACAGTTTCTTGCTGTGCTTTCCTCTCTGTCTCCCTTCAGCTCTTAACATGCATTTCTCATGTAGATGGTGCCCAGTAATATGCTATTCATTTTGTGCCCATTTTTGTCAGGGACTGAGCTAAATTTTGTCATATCCAGTTAACAAGGATTTGGAGTGCACTTTAAGAAATGTGATTATGTGTGATTTATGAAAGGTAACAACCCAGAAAATACAAATTCCCTGAATTAATGGTATCACCCCCTCCTGCAACTGAATGGCAGTACCTATGTTGTAGTTCATAGGAAAATAAGTGAGCCTCCTGAGAGAGAACTAAAGTAGCTATAAAAAGAGATCTTAGGGCTACATTTATTCCCATTGGAGGCCACAATAATGCAAAAGGGCATAATTTAGAAAGCAACAGGATTACTCAAGCCAATGACAACCTCCTGGGGGAGCACTTAATATCCAGGAAAAGAAGGTATGAGAGGGAGGTAGTAAAGGAAAGAAAGGGGAGGGGTGGGAATGCCTGTGTTATTAGTGGCTACTGAATAGCATCCTGCTTGTCAAATGGGAAATTGTTTTTATTACATTCAATTGAAATAATAATTCTAAATCCCTTTCCCTTTTTCTGTCTAATTTTTTTCAAAGACTCTTAGTCATGCCTGGTCTAGCTTGGAAAGTAAAGAAACAAATTGCATTCTTTCAGCCATGAGTTGTCTTTCTTAGAACAATAAAACGCATAGTCTCAAAACACATTGTATACATGTAAGAAATTTTCAAAAAATAAAAAAAACCAATTTACTTATTTCTCTAAACCATACTAAAAACTTCTTTTCATCTTACCAACTTTGTAAATGGCCAGTTGTGAGAATCCAAGAAATAAAATATTTAGCAATGCTTTTTAATGAAAAGTCAGTGTTGTGAAATCATATTATTTGGGAAGAGGATTAAACTGAATTTGTGCTAATTTTTAGACAAAGATTAAAGGAAATAGTTTTGTCAAGAGTTATGCAAAAATATATGTGAACTACTAATAAATTGCTTAAATAAACTTTCTTGGGTAAGTTTTAATTAAGAGATGATTCGACTCATTTGTAATCAGAATATTATTTGTGAGAGGGCAGGTGCATGAACTGCCTTTTTAAAAGAGATTTCAGCTTCTTCACAAACTTAGCATCCCCCTATCAGCTTGTTTTGTCATTTATCATTGCATGCAAGGATAAAACCCCGGGTTTTCTCTTTCTAACGAATTTCAAATTTAATCATGTTTATAAAGATAACTGTTATGCTCTACCACTAGAAATAGACCTTAGTCACTGTTCCATTGATGTGAAGAGACACCATGGCCAGGGTAATTCTTATAAAAGGAAGCATTTAATTGTGGGATCCCTTAGAGTTTCAGAGACTTAGTCCATTATCCTCATGGTAAGGGGTTTTTATCACAATTATTTTATTGGTTATATTTGATAATTGCATTTCCATATGCCTTTATATGTCCTTTGTAGATTTGTCTCTGTAATCCATTATCTACTATAGTGTCTGATATTGTCACAACTTTTCTTATGCCTGAATATTGTAAATGAATATTCAGATAATCATATGTGAAAATGTTCAAGCATTGAGGATCTTGACTATATTAACTTTCTTTTGAAAATACTTATGTTTCTTTATGGTAAACATTAACACTCTACGGGCATCAAAAACCTCAGAGTACTTTATTCAGATTCAGGGCTTTTTATTGAACATTTTATGTATTCACATTTCAAATGTTATCCCCTTTCCTGGTTTCCCCTCCGAAAATGCCTCATCCCTTCTTCCCTCCCCCTGCTTCTAGGAGGGTGCTCCCCCACTCATCCACCCACCCACTCCCACCTCGCCTCCCTAGCATTCCCCTATACTGGGGCATCAAGCCTTCCAAGGACCAAGGGCCTCTCCTCCTATTGATGCCCAACAAGGCCATCCTCTGTTACATATGCAGTTAGAGACATGGGTCCCTCCATGTGTACTCTTTGGTTGGTGGTTTAGTCCCTGGGAGCTCTCGGGGGGGTGGGGGGTCTGGTTAGTTGATATTGTTGTTCTTCCTATGGGGTTGCAAACCCTTCATTCAGCTCCTTCATTCCTTTCTCTAACTCCTCCATTGGGGTTCCCATGCTCAGTCCAATGGCTGGCTGCGAGCGTCCGCATCTGAATTTGTCAGGTCAGTTTTAAAATGACCATATGCTAGGTTTCAATCCCTATGGGGGCTATTACTATGTTTTGTTTACACCTAGAATGTTTTCTATCAGGGTCCTGAGCTGACACTGGGACCCTTTCCAGAGCCTTCCTCTTTGATAGGTCTTGGGCTTCATGTGTATGTTCTTTCCCCCAACATCTCAGACTTTTAGCTACATTTTGAGAATCAAGAAATATGTTGCAGTGGAAATGGATTTTCATGCTTGTAATGTAAGCACTTTACCAACTGAACTGAGTTGGTTCTCCAGAACCCATGTACAAAGCCAGTTCTAGTGGTACATATCTATCATCCTAGTGCTATGGTGGCAGATAATGGAAGATACATGGTGCTCACTAGTCAGTTTCCTATCAAAATCAGTGAGCTCCAGATTCAGTGAGAGACCATGTTTTTGTCCCACCATTAGCTGTGGAGTCATTGGTTATTGATAGTAATTAGGAGAGGCACAGCTAGATTTATTTATTTTTCTTTCTTTCTTCCTCTCTTCCTTCTAACTTCCTTCCTTCTTTCCTTCCTTCCTTTCTTTTCTTCTATCTTTTCTCCCCGAGACAGAGTTTCTCAGTGTAACTTTGGCTCTCCTGAAAGTCATTCTGTAGACCAGGATTTCCTGTAACTTACAAAGACCGTACTGCCCCTACCCCTGCCCCTACCCCTGCCTCTGCCTCCTGAGTGCTGTGATTAAAGGCGTGTGTCAACAATATCAAACCATAGCCAGTTCTTTAAAAAACACATGTGGTCCTGGTAGGCCAAACATGCTCCAGTAGATAGCCACAAACCTAAGAGTTTTTAGGCAGCACTAATAATAGGACTCCCTTAAAAGTGTTCTAAAAACAAAAGCACAGAGTTGGGTGGGTATGGAATTTGGGCTAGAGCTGGGACAAGATGGGGGCTGTAGTGGATGTGAACAATATGCTTTACGAAATTCTCAAATTCTTGAAGAATTAATAAAGATACTTTGGAAAGTTCTGAACAATAATGATACCAGTTAACATGGATGGGAAATCTCACAAGGCCTCATCCCTAGACTAAGAGTTACCAGAAATGACTACTGGGAGAGGGAGACACACTCTTCCCCAGAAGTGAGTCCCCTAATTGGTCATCCAATACCAAGTAGTCAGCCCTAAAAACATATACATATGAGCAACAGTCAACGAATTCAGTAGGTTTTGTGTCACATGTGCAATAAAGAAAAACGATAATGAAACAAAATGAACATGAAAAAGGTAAATACGGTGGAGACTGAATAACAAACATCTTCGGCCTCTGCTCACACATGCACACAGATACACACACACACACACACACATGCACACACACACACACACATGCACACACACTATGCTTGGGGGGTGTATTTGTCTCCCTTGCTGTAATTCTTCTAATTCTTCATTTGGATAACTCTTATGTCATAAAGAACACTATTTCGATGTGTCCATACTTTTTTTTTCGTTTTTGTCAATTGGAGGATAGGCTGTAACTAGCAGATCCCATACCTAAAGTGCATACCATTTTTAGAACAAATATACCAATTGACTGCCTAAACACAAGCTGAACAAGAACAAAGTAGTCATGCCAAAGTGGATGGGGCAAAGCCCATATAGAAAGAACTACAGGAAATGAAGGAATTCTGACAATGGGAGAAACAGTCATTTCCAGGGAAGACGACCACATAAATTGGTTATCAAATACCAAATGATCATCCCTAAAAACATATATATTAGTAACATTACACAGACTGAGTAGGTTCTGTTTAAATATATATGCATATGTGTATATTCATGTAATAGCAATCAATAAGAGTCCATGAATTTAAAAGAAAGCAAGGGCAATTATATGGGATGGGAGACTTGGAGAGGGAATGATGTAATTATATTACAAACTCAAAAATAAAAGAAGTAAATAAAAAAATCAAAAGAAAACTTTTAGATTAAAGAAGGTACTCTGATATATAAAACACATATTCTTGTCTCTATCAGATGCAGTCATAAAATTTATTTTAATACTTTATGGAGACAAAGATCAATGAAACTACACACTGCTGGAAAAACCCACTGTGCCATAAATATCAGTAGCCTGACTTTTCTGATTATAAAATCTTCTGGGGATATGCTAAACTCATTGATACTGTTAAGATTTTATCTGCAGTGATTTGAATTTTAATTGCCCATTACATGGAGGTTCAGGTGATCTACATGAAGCAGATACTGTTTCATTGTTTTGACAAAAGAAGGAAATGAGACAAAAATACAAATAACTTTCTGTGTATCCCACACAGGTCACTAGCAGGCATATTAGTGTCTGTGTCTAGACCCAAATAATTCTAAGTACACTGTTCAATATAATAACCAAAAGTGTGAATGACTATTTTGGGAAAATTAGATGACAACTTGTTTTCCAAAAGGGATAAGAAATACTTCCTTCAAGGGGTTTTGAAATTGAAGTTCTAATCTTGGCTTATTAATATCTTCCTGTTCACTTTAAAACCCACATATTACAAAATAAATTAAGGACATAACCATAAATGTTCTATCATAAAGCTATCTTGGAAATAATTTACCTCTTTCTATACACATCTAGACACATATGATGTGGAGTTCCAAAAAGGAGAAGCCTTCAAAGAATATACGAGGTGGTCAGAAAACCAAAAACGCAATGTTCTTTTGTTCTTTCTCATATATTTCTCCATACACACACACACAGACACATATATATATATATATATATATATATATATATATATATATATATATATATATATATATATATATGTCATGATACAGGTCTGGAAATGGTAACATGATACATGTGACAGTGTGACTGGAGAAGGGAAAGGAGCTACGGTGGATGAAATGATGCAAGGTGGAGAGAGAAGGATGAGAGGAAGAGAGGAAGAAAGGTCAACAAAACAAAGTTATAAAGTGCATTGCTCTTAACTCATTATAAAAACAGACATTTTTAAAAATGCAATGGATGAGGGGGCTAGGAAGATACTTCAGTGGGTAAGAGCACTTGCTCTACAAGCATGAGTGCCACAGTTCAAATCCCCATAGTACACATATAAGGCCAATCATAGCTGTGCATGTCTGTAACATCTTTGGGGACAAAAAGATCTCAAGAGCTTGTTGGCCAGCTAGCCTAGCCAAAACAGCAAGCGTCTGGTTCAAAAAGAGCTGTCTCAAGACAATAAAGAGGGAAAAAATAATTGAGGTAGACACAGATTTCCTGCTCTGATTTCTGCATATATATACCTATGCACACATCTGCTTACATACAACACACACACACACACACACACACACACACACACACACACACATACATAATTTTTAATTGTGCAAAATAAGTCAGTCTGAGGCATAAAAGAACAAACTGTGTTCTATCCTGGTCCTGCACTCAAAACTGAATGTCAATTTGAATTCTTTAACAGTTCTGTTGTGCTTGTTATTGTTGTTATTGTTGTGGTGGTGGCTGTTGCTGTTGCTTTTGATTCCACAAACCTAACAGGCCAAAACACACATCTTGTAATATTTTAAAACTATGCTGGTTGGAAAAAACGCTAATCATGATTCTTGAAGTCAATACGATAGCCTACCACATAGTGGAGAATAGTACCCAGTCTTTTTTGATATAACTACAGCACGTGGAGAACAAAGACCCTCAACAATTCAACAAGCCCATGTCAGATAATGTCATTTCCCCTATTATCTGCAAGATCTTAGAGACAAATCAATAAGCATGGAGCCAGGACCCTGTCCACACTGCCTCTGCCTTTATTAATATTGCTTTTTCCTATTTCATTAATATTGCAGATACCAGCAAACAATTTGTGTTTAAACCATCTCCACTCTCTTTTACTAAAGGATGACAGTTTAAAAGCAAAGAGAGTTATATTGGTCTGAATCCTATATACTTGAATTCTAGAATCATCCTTGGCAGCAAAGTCATTTCCTAGCGAGATCAGTGATTTATTTAGATCACATTTTTACCTTAGGAAGACAGAGTGTGCACAAGTGGAAAGAAAATCCAAGGGACTTTGTGTTCTAATAGCTGCCGGTCACAGCAACAGTCCCATGCAATTTCATTCAGATGCTTAGGAGCTAACCATGCTGATGAGAGTGTGGAAATAACACTCCTTTTGGAGTTAGAATATCAGAGCGTGGGGCCACGAAATAGCTCATTCTGTAAGTTTAGTAAAATCTTTCGCCTCTGGACCTCCATGTCTCCTACTAATTTGAGAGGAATTTAGGTATTTCTAAGAACATTTTTGGCTCTAAACATGTATGGTTCTAACCCTGATTTTTGCAATATATGGGTTCTTTGCTAACTTCCCCAGTCTATGCTACTAGAATTGATTTTGGGCCCTATCTATGCTGGATAGTTTTATGTTAACTTGACACAAACTAAAGCCATTTGAGAGGAGGCAACCATGATTGAGAAAATGTCTCCACATGTCAAGTGTAGGCAAACCTGTAGAGCATTTTCTTAATTAGTGATTGATAGGGGAAGGCCTAGGCCATTGTGAGTGGAGGTGTCCCTGGATGGTTGTCCTGAGTTCTATACAAAAGCAGGCTGACTGGGGGTGAGGGGTGTATGCCTTTAATCCCAGCACATGGGAGGCAGAGGCAGGTGGATCTGTGAGTTCAAGGCCAGCCTGGTCTACAGAGCTAGATCCAGAACAGCCATGCTACACAAAGAAATCATGTCTTGAAAAACAAAAACACAAACAAATAAGAAAGCAGTCTAAGAAAGCTATGATGAACAAGCCAGTAAGTATCTTCCTCCATGGCCTCTACATCAGCTACTGCCTCCAGGTTCCTACCCTGCTGTAGTTCCTGCCTTGACCTTTGATGATGAACAGCACTCTGAAAGTATAAACCAAACAATCCCTTTCCTCTCCAATTTGCTTTGGTCATGGTGATTTGTTGCAGCAATAGAAACTCTAAGACACTATCCTTTAGTTTCACTCAGTCACTAATGGTGACACCAGGATGCTAATATCAAGCAAACACCAGTAAGTCTGGAGCCATGTCAGTATTTTAGAACTTGTGCTGCTTTGTTCGGGTGGGTGTCTAAAAGACTTTTAAAAGCATCACCTACTAACAAATGAAGATTATTAGGGAGCTTGGAATTAGAACAAAATAATGACAGGACTATATCAAGATACAAGAATTAATCTGAAGCCACAGAGAAGCAACATATATTTTCTCTGCCATCAGAACCTTGTTTTGTGAAGAACAGAATAGTATTTGAGCAACCCAGTGACTCTTACCCAGAACTCACTTATTTTTCATACTGATAGTCTTTTATCTTCTGGAAGGCTTAGACAGCACAGACTGCTGCTAAGACAAAGAATGGCGCCAGATACCAGAATGAGAATGCCAAAGGTCATTCTTAAAAAAGTTGTGTAGGGTTCCCACGTGTTACTATTAACCAGGTTGCAATACAGAGACGTAAACTGCTATGACTGCAGAGACAAGCAGTAGGAAGAGGGAAGGCAGTATCAAAATGTTCAAGGAAAGAGGTCAGTGGACACAAGGCAAGTAAAAGAAATTAGGGCAGATAAATAAAAAAGTGAACGTTCTTATCAAAATTAACACTGCTTTATATTCCAGTCCGGGGATTTATTAAATGCTCTTTTCTGAACCAGAAATATTGTTAGGCAGATTCAATCTATTTAAAATTTATGAAATGAAATAACTTACTTATTCTTGGCACACAATAATAGACCATACATTATTATTCTCTTCTAGATTTTCAGCGGACTGCCGTTGTCACTTTAGGGCGGTTCTGAGGGTTCTTGTGCTTCATGTAACTCAGACATGCATTCTGAAATTACTCAGTGAGTATATGTTCAATCTAATAAGAGATGTTTTCCTTTTCTTTCTTTTCTTTTCAGAGTCTTCTCTATAGGAGGTGGAGCCAAGAGTGTAAGGTTCACTGAATTACCTGACTCTTTTTCTCCAATGTTCTTGTTGCTGTCATATCAGCATCCCTTAGAGCCTGCAGCTCAGGCTAGCCATCTGGCCAAGATTTCCCTCAATCTACTTCTTCTCACAGAGAATTCTAAATACATTACCTCCACTGCATGACACTGTCCCAAATGTACCATAAAGTATAGTGAAAAGACCATATGCTTTGGAAAAAATTAGAGAACGAATCTAGGTACTGCAACAATTGTGCTGTTCAGTATTGGGTAAATAGGCATGAAGATTCATGCTTTTCAGGCATGTATCCATTAGTAAAATAATGAATATAAAGACCCTGGCACAGCGTAAGCATTCAAACAATGCAAATTGTTATTGTAATTATTATAACAATATTTTCCTCCACTTTCTGTTTTTAGAGCAGAATACCTAAAACCAGATGATTTATATAGAAGTTTACTTGGCTCCAGGATTTGGAAGCTGGAAAGTGTGAAAGCATGGCGCTGACATCTGCTTAGCAACAGGAGAGAGCCTTGTCACTGCAGCATATCACGACAGAAAGCATCACACAGTGAGGCAGGGCCTACACATTAGCCTGGGTCTTTCTTCTTATAAACCCACCAGTGTCATCCTGGAGCCTCCACCAGCATGATTTCATTTAATTATCTCTAAAAGGTAAGGTTCCAATACTTTACCACAGTTTTCTGGATTTCATTGATAATAAATTAAATCTAGAGTTCACATTCAAGCTATACAATACCTTTAGCAATTGCTACTAATATTATAATTGCTACTGTTTCCCCCTCCATCAGCCTAGAGCTGCATGATCATTTAACATACAGTTAGGTCAGTGGCAATGTCTCTGGCTCACCAGGCAGGGATTGCTTCTACTTATATCCCCTCCTACCTGTCCTATCCTACTACTCCCTGTGTTCTTGAGGCTTTTATACTGACAGACAAGCAGGCTGCAAGCCAGAATCCACCAGCAGGGACAGGGGCTAATGGCCCTACCAGCTGCACCATCTAACCCTAGGGAGGAGAGACAAATGCGGGCACCAAACATATAAATGGTCTCAGTCTGGACAGCTCATGAGAATTATCAATAAAGAACTGAGGATGTTTTGTGTGCTCATGTCTTCCTGGTTATGGGAATGATGGTTGTGATGTAGCATATCACACTTAATTGCTTCAGCCCATCAATTACTGCCAAGGGAGGGCAGGCACCATGGCCAGATGCCAGGGAAGATGTGTAATTGATAGTCACCGAAATAGCATAAATCAGGTCTCACATTAAGTATGAGCCATTAAAAAGGAAGTTGTACTGAAAATAGGCAGATGCTACATCAAGTTGGATTCTCTCCCACTTCTTTAAAATTTGACTGTAGCCCTGCAGCCTGGCAATGCTTTATTCAATGTGCTCAAGAGGGAAGCCACCCTCACTTGAAGAGTTTGGGCATCAATCATCAGCTCTTAGGTGGAAGGGATCCTGCCTCTTTCACCTCTTGTCATACCTTCAGAAAGAGTTGCTGACAAACATGAAATGCTACATCTCGAAATATCCCCTCGCCAACCTTCTGAAAGTTAACATGCCGATTAGTCTAATAAGCTCTTAGCTGTCACCATTGCTTATGAGAGAGCATTAAAGGCTTACAACCAGGACTCCATTGTAAGGAACATCATCTCAGGTTTCAAGTTACAATTGTGGCTGGCATGTGCCATTACATGTTATTTCTGGGTGCCTATGGTCTATTGAGTTAGCTGTCACTTTTTTCCCAGCCTTTTGACATTTTTCAAGTCCTCTCTTCTTTGTCCTGGGACATTTTAACCATTTTATACTCCATTATTAACACATGGGTGACAATAGGTAATACTGGCTATAAGAGTAATGAGAGTACCAGCTTAAAGGAATGAATTTTCTTTCTACATGTTTTAGCATTATTCACATAGTTGTGAACTGTTGGGTTTCTTTGTTTGTTTGTTTGTTTTTGTTTTGTTTTGTTTTGTTTTAGTCCTGGGGCTGTAAGCTCCCTGAGGGCAAGAATCATACTTTACCATAGCATCCAATACAAAAGGTCCTAGCAATAATTAGCAGGATTATATCAGTAATTACCTGGTAGTAACTCCCACTAGATGCAGGATTTCAAGTAAGCATTGAGAACATAGTAAGTGCTCTATACTTGTTTAGCTACATTTTCATTGTTCTCATTTCTAGCCAGATTCCTTATAACTAAGAATGCACCTGGCTCATCAAGAGCACTACAAGCTCATTTACAAGGTCATAATAAGTTTCTTAAAACTCTTGGGTCCAGAAGTATCTTAGAATTTAGAATACCTATTTGGCTTGAAAAGGAGAACACAGGAGAACAGCAAAATCTAGCTAAGGCCGCAGCTAATAATGCAACATATTAACAATCTACCTGTAGTGAAACAATTCATTTTAAGTTGGAATAATGAAGAATGTAAAATGCCTCATAAAACAGATCCACTTTGCTGACAAATCAGTTGTGGTACCAGATATAAACAAACAAAGGTAAACATCGTATTTTAGATCATAAGACTGTGGGTAGGCATATGGATCTGTATTATACAAAATAAGTAGGGTCAAATAAATCTTCACCCTTAAGATCCATTTTAGAGCAGGAAACTGTAACACATCTAATTCCTTGATTGGCCTTCTGTGTCTTTCATCAAATTTAAACAATGAACATGCAATAGTCACAGACATACCCTCTTCGATATACCTTCTAAAGGAATCCGTTTTCTTACCTTAATTCATTTTTTAGCATCAAGAAGTATACACAGAAAAATAGTGGGTACACTTATAAAGCTAAAGCTAACAGCTAGTAAGTTGGTCACGCACAGAATGTGACCGTAAGCAAGATCCTTCACCATTCTTTTATTTTTGAGATTATAATATAATTACACCATTTTACCCTTCTATTGTGTCCCCTACAAACCCTCCCATATGCCTTTTCTTGCTATTTTTCAAATTCATGACTTCATTTTTCATTAACTGTTGGTACACACACACACACACACACACACACACACACACACACACATATATATATCTTAAACAGAACCTGCTTAGTCTGTATAATGCGACTCATATGTATGGTGTCAGGGCTGACCATTTGGTATCAAATAACAAATTGGTGTGTTCTTCCCTGGGAAAGATTATTTCTACTGTTCTCGGGATTTCCCAGTAGCCTGTAATTCTCTGTGCAGGGTTGAGCAGTACCCATAACTATCACCTTACTAAACCTTCACCACTCTTAAGTGACACATCCTCTACTTTAAAATGAGTAAAAATGCATTTCACATATGGATAGATAGCTAACAGCCTTCTTTCAGGGTGCTTCAGTCACCCATATTTTCACAGATAAAGGAACTGGTGCTTAAAAGGGATGCAGAATTCAAACCCCCTTCCTCCCTGTTGAGAAACAGTGCAAGGAACAACGGGAGAAAATGTGGCAAGAACCCAAACTGCCAGAACACACAAGAGAATAATGATGACAGTATTATGAACGAGTTACAGACACAAGCCTCTGCCCACCTTTCTGCTAACATTTTGTACCAGAACAGGCCAGTGCAGCATTGGCAAGGATAGGGTGTGAAATTAACAACTAAAAGGGAAAGCGACTGAGATGGAAATATAACACTGTGCGGGAGAAGCCAGGACCACTTAATTGGAGAAATCAAGGGGCTATCCTTTGCTTCCAGTTGAGAATGCAAATGATGTCATCATCAAGTATTCTTTGGCAATATTTCTTAGTATTCAGAGTGCAGTTGTGTGGTCTGAAAACAATTTAAACTGAACAAAAACTAGTGCTTCTTTGACTGATTCTGATATTGGATTCTTCCCTTCCCCTTCCTCCAAACACTGTCTCCGCTATGAGTACGCAGTGAGTCAATCTGATATATCTTGATGGTTGAATAAGCTCTTTGATTTTTGAATTATTTTGAGATTAACTGAATTTGAAATGTGGGCCGCCTGAAATGTCTTGCTGGCACAAAAAGATGAGCTTTGTTATTGACAGAGAAGACTCGCAAACGATATTTTTTATCATTATTCTCCGGTGCTGAACTCTTGTTTGCTTCAGCCTGGCCCTGCTGCCTGGATGGGTGCTTCGAGGCCAGGTTCAAAAGTGCAATTTATAATCTTCTCTCTCGACTCCTGTGAACTGCTGCTGCACAGTACGGGGTGACTCTTCTGCCTCAGAGACCAGATATATTTCTTGAAGAAATCAAGGAACATTGTCCATTATATAGGGGTTTTTTGATAACTTGCATAAGGCTCCAAATGAATAAAAGCTGTCATTCAAGAATGTTGTTGGTAAGATGAAGCAGAATGTCACTGGGGCTGCTACAAATGTTTGTGTGTGAGTCCTACAATCCTGTCCTTGGTCCCAAAGGAAACCTAGTAATTTTATATCAGCCTTACAGCTTCAGCCTATGGATGCCCAAATAAGCAAGTATTCCCAATTTTTCTTTCTTCTTTATGCTACTGACATTCTTTCTTTTCTCTTTTCTCCCTGTACTTATTTTATTGAACCTAGACTATGCTATACACTGAAAATGACTGCGTATCTATCAACAAGCCCACCACTACCTACCATCTATTTTCATGTTCATTCCATCTTATTTTCAATACTCGTTTCTGATTTCTTCTGAGATATCTTGCCTTCTATTCTTCTTTGATTTTTTTCTTCAAGTTATTTTTTTCTAGCTTAACACATCCTACTTCCCCACTAAGCAAAACAGAAAGACTCACTTGATTATTTCCTATACACAGTGACTTCTTCATATCCACATAGCAAAGGATCCATGGTGTAGACTCAACAACTAATTGGTCTATTCTGTTTTAAATGACTGTGTAGTCATTTTCACTGGTCAGTGCTTCTGGAGTCTTTTCACTCTTTGCATCATATTATACCAGGTACATTCTATGCCCCAAGCATTTATAGCCTGAAGGGCCTGGGGGCATGGCTATCCTAAAAGAAAAGGAAAGAAAGCATGCCAACAGGTCTCTCAAAGGCCTCTTAGGAAGCAATCTCCCAGTCAGTTAACCACCCCTTGATCTTGATCACAAGTAAGAAGGAAATCAGTCACAAACATAGCAAACCCAAGACCTATGGAAGCTTCAGCCCTTCTAGGTCTCTCCCCTTGGGTTCAAATACACGATCACAGAGAGTAGCAATGCCCGTGACAACTGACAAACAGCAACCTTCCTATGCATTCCCATGAGGACTCTATACCAAAATGATTGCCCATTCAATCTGTACACCACTGTGAAATGTCTCCTCCTTATCATTTTCCCTGCCAGTCCCAATAGGCCCCAAGTTGAAATCAGTAGCAAGAAACACCTCTTCTTCATAAACTACACCCTACTTTTAGCCCACACACTAGCAATAACTTGTACTCCTTGGGTCATACATATACTCTACAGATACGACTGTTTTTGCTATTACTGCTACTATTAGTGTAATTGCAAGCAGCTTCAGGCAAGAGCTATGTCATTTCTATATCCCCTGGTACCTCTAACATGGTGCCTATCACACAGTTGATGCCCAATAAATATGTATTGGATTGAATTGTAGCAGCCAGCATCCTTATAAGTATTAAACCATATTCATGTTTCCCACTTTATTTCCTACAGACATCTGCAGCTGCTTCCGCCCATGCAATTTCTGCTTTATTACTAAAGACAAAGAATGAAACTGTCACTTTAAATCCGATGGCCTTCCTTTTATTGAAAGTTAATCATCCACAAGGTTTTTCTCTTTCCCTGCTACCATACAAGGAAACTATTAGCAATATTTTTTTCTGATGTCAGTAAACGACCTCAATATTAATCTTATCAAGCTCGTCTCTTTGGGGAGTTTATTCAGAAATCAATTCTGGTTGCATTATAAATCAAAAAGAAGAGAAAAGCAATCCCTAGCCTTCTTTCCTACAAATGTGAATACATCACTTAGGTAATAGCCTGATTAAAATCTCAGGATTCTGTCACCAATGATCTATCTTTTTTTTTTCTTTTTCAGTTGTATACTTAATTTGCTAATCTTCAGAAATCATTTATTCAAATAATTGCTTGTAGATCTTCTGTCTGCTAACTCATTTTCCACATGTTGTTTTAACCCTATCATTTTGAAAACATGGGCCATTATCTTTATTTTCTGCCTATGTACTTAGCACCCAATAATGGGAATGTCCTATAAATCCAAGCTCAGTTCTCAAATTAGGCAGTTCGTCAACCATACACATTAGGAACTCTTTCTTTTTGGTTTCTTTCACTGTCACCAAATATTGGTGAATGTAATGATGAACTGCATAACTGATTTTTTTACCCATTACTTTTCTGTGAATCTAAGAACCCAAACTGGCTCTTGTGAATGTGCTAAATTTGGCAAACTTTTACAGGTTCCTTCTATTCATCAGGATGTTCTTGACCTCCATGACTCTTTCCACTACAATATACTCAATTTTGAGCTTGAAATGAGCCCTGAGTATACAAAGACATAAAGTTGCAATCTCTGAGTTGTCTAATTCGTTGGTAATGACCCTGTTTATACAGTTTCCTATAGCCTCTATTTTGGAGAAGGTCCTGTTCTCTTCAACCTTTTGGCCTCTGATAAAACACATCTCATTTCCAAAAATCCAAACAAAAAAGTCTATTTTTGAATTATTTGTGTATCCTCCCCTTTCTTTGACCAGTATCGTGCAGTTAAAACAGTCATTGTGGAACCTGGTCCATATCTTAAAGATTTTTGTTCATGTATTAGGCAATAGAATTGTCAAACATCAAGTGTGCCATATCATACCATGGATGAATACTTCCTAGTTAATGTTGCATGAGACATTTGGGTCAAATACCTTAGTCACTAAGGTATTTTTTACCTTAAGACTACAGTGATTTTACATAGGCTTTACTGAAGTCACATTTATGTCTGTAAGGGGTGTAAATTACAAAGTCAGAATACAGGGAGATGAGTAAACAGATCTTTTGAATCATCTAAGTGAAATTACTACTCATAGGATCTGACAAAAGGCCCCTAACTTTTCTGAACCTAGGTGTCTTTTATCTGTAAATCAAGTAAATCAAATAGAAAGACAAAATAAAAGTCAGATAACAGATACAATATGTAGTAAACACTGAAAAATTACACATCCATGCATGGTTCTTGTTATTTCTTATCTCTGGATATACTCTGATTTATTAATAAATACCTTAGTTAATGAGCTTTAGTGTTCAACAGTTTAAAATAATCAAGGTAAAAATCGCTGTTGCCTAGTATCAAAAGAGTAGCAATGCAATGCCAAGAAGTGGTAAGTTTCTGATATACATTTTAATGTAATAGCAAGATTTCATGACTGATTAAGCTGTAGTACAGGAGAAAAGAGGTAGAGATGGTAGCAAGAAGAATTAGTTTGGAGAGAGTCTTATAAGATGTAGATTTTAAATATGTTATATTTGAGATGCTTTGTTAGAAATATAATGGAAATGAATATTAGGCCACTAGCCATTTGACTGAGTCTTAGGAAGAGTCTCAACTACGGAGGAAAAAAATAATTTACCAAGAGCATATAAATGGTGGTTAAAGCCATACTACTAGATAAGCTCGGTGAATGAGTGAATTTAGAATATTTTAAAAAGTGGGGACTTGCTGAAATTTTTCAGCACAAACAGAGCAGCTCTTGAAGAGAATAGTAAGACATCAGTCCTTCATCATCTTGCCGTTGTCCTCTAGCTAAAAATATGTGTTTGGTCTCACTCTAAGCCCAAAATTAACGGGATAAAACCAATGATGAAAAAATAACTAAAATTAAAAATAATTATGAACTGAGATCACCAACATTGTAAACTCAAATAAACTTTTTTTGTCTTCATAAGGTGATCATCATAGTTATTTCTATGGTGATAGAAAACCGACTACGGTATCTAAACAGAAAATAGGGCAGAATTATACCTTAATAAGCTGATGCATAATAGTATGTTCCATGAAAGAGAGAATGATCCTCCACAACCAGCACTCACTGCTGAAAGCACAAACACAATGAGAGCTGAAATAGAGCCCCTGGATTGACAATTTATTAACTATTCTTGAGCTTTATGAACCATTTCATTGGAAACATAAGTATAAGAGCTTCATGATATGGGTGTTCCAAAGAGATGCGATCTAGAATCATCCATCACACTTATAATAACCCACTTTGAGAGGAAGCACATCTCCCTCCTTGTGGGTATGCTTATTTTGACAGTGTTCCTTATTTTCACCTCTCTGATACTCACTGAAAATACTTCGGATGGCAGATCCTTTTTCTACCAGTCCCACCATATATCCAGGAAGTAGTCATGTGGCAAATAGAGGCAATCGTATGTTCCATCAATAGTCTGAAGTTTTAATAAGAAAATAAAGGAAATACAAGTCAATACCTATGGTGAATGTGATGTCCACAGTAGTTGCAACAAATTTCTAACCAGGCATCCTCTGTGAATTGTCATAAACAAGATGGCAATCCTATGTGTTTAACCCTTGGCACATGCAAAGAAGAGCAATACTATTTAGAAAAAGGTGTGTGTGTGTGTGTGTGTGTGTGTGTGTGTGTGTGTGTGTGTGTGTGTGTGTGTGCATGTAGAAGAGGCAATGAATTCAAGAGAGGATCATTATATGCACACAGGTGGAGTTGAAGTGAGAGATGAAAATGTTCTTACTCATGTAAGAAAGCATTATATTTTTAAAAGAACAAAAGAACAAAATATAGCCTACATACACACACATGTGTACACAATTTATTGACAAGTGATAGAGTGCTTAAAATACTTCTTGAGCAAGATGAGATACAAGACCCCTACCTACCCATTTATTTCCCTCCTTTCTTTCAGTGGTTTCAGTGCTTCACATGCAATTTCTGGCAGGAAGGTTAGATTTCCCACTCCTGTCCATCTATATCCATTTGTCTACAGATAGGGTCCCTTATCTAAGGATTGCAGAAACAACTGAAATTACTCGCTCCATATTGGACCATAGATATGGAAACAACTGATGGTTGGCTGGGATTTGTGTTCAGTCAGGATGGGCCATGATATCCCCCATTTGGTTCCTATAGTAATAGGAAAAGAGAAATTCAAAATGGAAGGGAAATGAAAATTATTTCCATTGGCCCTCTTTCCCTTCCCCAGGGCCCATGACTTAAATACACATGAACTTATATGGCACATCACTGATGTTAAACTTAACTGTGTGTGGCCATCTCACAATACAAAAATGTATCAGTACAACTTCAAAAGTTCCCATTCTCTTAAGAGTTTAAAGTTAATTCAAAAGTCCCAAATCATGAACTAAACATCCCCATTCCAAAAGAAAGGAAGGGTGGCATATCAAAGATTGATTCAAACAAGGCAAGACTAAAACACAGCAGGAAGAACACCAAATCCTGTAAGTCCATGTTTCTGGGATTTTTAATGGCATCATCTGTGCTCCAGGCTTGGTTATTCTGTACTTCTAGTTAAGTTATATACAACACATATTCTCCCTCTTGACCCAGCTCCATTTTATTCTTTCAGCTTTCTTCACCAGATGCCCCATATTCCTATAATCCTTGAGTTAAGCTCTGCACTACAATCTAGGCTCTACCTTCACAGCTCACTCAGGAGCATCACGCCAAGAATGGGAAGGGACTATACATTATCTGGCCTCGGCAGTTTTCTGGAACCTTCGTGCAAGTCTCCACAATCCCATAACTATTGCATTCCATATACTTGCAAAATTAGCACTATGTAGACAATAATACCAAGTGATCTGACCAGCATAGGTATAGCTTTGTCCCTTTAGACTATAGCTCCAGCTGCCTCTGAGTACCTGCCTAGCTTAACCTGGGAAAACTTCCCTCCATAGTCCTGTTGGAAGAAGATGCTCCAGATGCTCTCTTTCTTTTACAAATAACTTTCTAAATGAAACTTTTACAAATGAATTTATAATGTTAATCCTGAAGCATGGGCAGGATCTTACCATGAAGGAAACTCTCCTGGGTGTAAAATGTGAAGCTTCTCTTTAATTGTATCAGCCTCTTTATTAAATACAGCCACTTTGCCAGTATCTATGTCGCCTTCAATTTTCACTCCCCTCAAGCTCTTTCCTTCTCAAATTGTACATTTTTGTTATTGTTTTTGTTGTTGTTGTGATTGCTATTGTAGTAGTAGTAGTAGTAGTAGTAGTAGTAGTAGTAGTAGTAGTAGTAGTAGTGGTTCTTCTTCTTCTTCTTCTTCTTCTTCTTCTTCTTCTTCTTCTTTCTGTTCCTCCTCCTCTTCCTCCCCCCCCCACACATACACATACACAAATTGAGTAAGATATATTAGCAAAAACCATGCCACAGCTCAGACATTAATCTGCCTTGCAATTTCCTCAAGAAACTTGGCCTATTACTTCTAAAATAAGTTTCACTCCAAATTTTAGTGCACGTAGAGAACACAGTCATATCATTGCCCTAGTAGAACTCAGGCTCCTATCACAATTCCCTATCAAGTTATCAATGCCCACAGAAACCTCCTAATGTCTGCCTTTCCTGACTTCAATTCTATTAGTGTTAGAGTATTCCACACTCCTATCTCAACCAGCCATTAAACTCTGCTTGTAGGATTCTAGATCTCCTCTGTTCTGCAGATCCAAATGCTTCCTGTCCCTCCTACAAACCAGTGAGGAATGACACACCTATGCAGTCATGGGAATAACTTTAACCCTTGCTACTAGGTTTGTGCATCAATTACTCTGTTTCGTTGCTATAACAAAAATCTGACAAGAAACACCTTAAGTGAAGAATGGCTTGCTTTGGCTCATGATTTTAAGGTATGGTCATGTCAGGCAGACTGTGGCTGCAGAAACCTAAGTCCAGCTTTCCTTATGTCCTCAACTCTTGGTGGAACAGGAAGCAAAGATGATCAACTGGAAACAGAGATGGGTTAGAACCCTCAAGGCCCACCACCAGGAACTAACATTTCCAGAAAGTGTTCACCTCACAGAAATTCCATAACTTCTCACAACGGCACCAACAGCTTGAGACAAAATGTTCAAAAGCATATTTGAGACATTTCATATTTAAAACATAGTGCACAGCATAGATCTTCAACAGCTCTTTGACCAATAAACAAATTGAGTATTTAACCTTATTAGGGATAGAAAGATGTTTTACATTGAATTTCTGGAATAGTTCTTTCTTAATTATTTGAGAAAATGATTCTTTGTCACTCTTTGACACTTACTCAAAATATGTCAGAGGTGTACTTTCTTGGTATGAATAAGACAGGTAATTATTTTGTCTTACCATAAGTCAAAAGAAAAATATTTTTTAATCATAAGCTACAGTTTCCTTTGTTCCATGTATAAACCAAAAGAACAGAGAGTGAAATGTGTATGTGTATGCACACTTGATGACAGACTTGGTGAGATGCCACAGCAGGGAAAGGCACTTGTCATACAATCCTGGCCACCTCAGTCCAATACCTAGAACCTACAGAAGATGAAAGGTGAGAATTGACTCCACAAAGTTGTTCTATAACCTCTGCATTCACAATGTGGCATGATTACCTCCCCCACATGCCACATACATACATACGATTCTTTTAAAATCATTATTTCCACTTTACTTATCAAGAGGGGAAGAACCCTTTAAGAGGCCATATGATTTGCTCAAGAGCTTAAAGTGAGCTAGAAAAAGGAATGCTCTCATAAAGCTGTACCTGTGTAACTCTAAAATCTAAATGAGTACCTACACAATTATACTGTTTTGCTTTAGGATAGCATTTACTTTGTCTAAGTCTGATTCTAGCAATTCAATATGTGGGTAACTTTTATACTATATTTGGGAGCAATAAATGGGAGATGCCTTCATACATAATATAATGCTAATGCAATATATATCGCCATCATTAGTTTATCTACCATGCAGTTAGTAAACACCAATATATATATTAGACATGGTATGTAAGGAGGAGGAACGCTATGAGCATGTAGACATTGTCTTTGAGGCTCCTACAGTGCATGGAGTTGGTGAATAGAGATATAAACAAAGAATTATAATAAAATAGATTTAACAGAAAAGTATGTTCACAACTGTGAACATATATTTTAGATACTTTTTAAAAGATGTTTGACTTACCCAAGAGATCATGCAGAAACTATTTTCTTGGGACTATAGAACCATGCTGAACCTCCAACACAGGTCCAATTATATAGGTCAGGAAGACATAGGAAAGGAAAGGTATTCTAGATATAATGAATAGCATATGCAAAGTATAAAGGGGAAGAATTGTCTAAATGGAAGAATGAAAACGTTTCCAAGGTAAGACCAGAAAAATCAGGAGGATACAGTCATATGCCGTATTAGGTAGTTGTCTTTTATTAAATAATGGGTAAGCTTTGCGGCTTATACCACAGGAGTGACAAGGTCAGGTGTCATTATTTAGAAGCCTCTATAGTAGCAGCAGGGAAGATAGACTGGATGGAAAATCCCAGAGGTCAATTAGAAAACTATTATAATAATCCAGAAGTTAATATGTGAGCCTTTTAGTAGAGATGAAGTAGAAAGGGCAGATACAAAGAACATATAGGAGAGATATCCTAGATGTGGGAGGCAAAATAAAGATGTGGGTAAGATATATCTTTTCAATTGGCTAACAAAGTAGACATCAAATGGAATGGGTTTGAGATGGAGGAAGGTGAGGATCATTCTGAACATACAGAGTTGAATTGCCTGTGAGACATTCAGCGGGAGATGCCTGCAGGACACCAAATATATAAGCCTGACATTTTAGGATATGTTTGGACTAGAAATATAGTTTGGGGAATTAACAGCACATAGGTGATAAGAAGATGACATTGGTCAGTGAGAGTATTGACCTTGGCAAGTAGAGCGTCCATCGATAACGGCAGAAGGAGCCCGTTTACAGCAGAATGAAGAGGGAATATAGGTGTGAAAGCAAAGACAAGGCATACAACCTCCTTGAGAAGTTAAAATAAGAAAAAGAAATAACAGAATTGTAGAAATCAAGGAAGACAGTCTGTTCTTGGACCATGAGATATTTGTGTTAAATGTTGGTTGCAATCTCTTTCAAGGTCACCTTAAACTAACTCTACTGGCAAAGGAAAAGTCAGATCTCTAGTCGTGTATTATACAAAAGAAATTTAGCTCCTCGATGTTTTAAGAAATATAGTAATGACACTTCTGAAAGATGAACTTGACAGAAAGGAAGAGGGATTATTAAGAATAAGACAAATAAACTGGTGATCCACTTATTGGTATTTTTGGATTGTTAATAAATGTTTAACAAAAGGGGGTTCAATAATTCAACATCACATTAAGCCAAAAGAATATTTTAAAGCTGTCTGTAGCTGCCCATAAATTGAATTGTGCAGCATGTGATCGACTTCCTGCCAAGAACATTTGCTTGTTCCAACTTAGTCTGCTTTATCTAGATACAGTAATTATTTTATTTTGGCAAAGATGCTTGTTTGAAATTATCACATACTGACCCCTACATTTTCCCCCTTCAGAGTTCTCCTCATATCCCATTGTCTGACTAATAAGCCTGTGTATGACAAGGTCTCCATACACTGGCCTTCCAGAAAATATTTGTCTCCTGATACTGGCTCACTTAGAGGGGATCATAACACTGGCCACAATGGGTCTGGGATAGAGTGTGCCTATAGGATGAATCAGCTGAGCATTTTATTAACTACAAGCAGTCTCTAAAAAAGGATGACTGATGCTCTTTCCAGTCCAAATCAAGCTTCTTGGGCTGACACAAATCGGGTTGTAGAAACCTGTTGGAGGGAGCATGATCAGCCAGGCAGCCTGAGTTAGTCCTGATACTTTCTTGCCACACGTTAACATTCATTCTGCCTTTGTCTTCTGGCATCATGAGACAGCTCTAGATAAAAGTACAGCCTGCCTGCTCAGAGAACTGCTTCTCTGTGTCTGTAAACCTACAGGACAACAGAAGACAGTTTCATGAAGCAAACTATATTCCATATAGTAAAAGAGGATCCTTTCAGACAAATCAGAAACGCCCAATCTCTCCCTTGGGGCATTTGCTTAAGAGTCAATCACAGTTAAGTAATATTAACAATGCTGATGTTAATGATAGGTCTTCATTTTAAGCATCATATAATTGTTGCTTTGCTTTGAAATAAGCTAAACTGTTGGATTCAGACCAATTTAATCCTTAGATTGAGAGCTGCCAGGCTTTTCTCTTATGTTCAGATGTCTTTAGTAGAGAAAAATCAACCAATAGGGCAGTTTCTCTTTTGGCAAATGGTAGCAAGACTCCATCATTATGGCATCCTAGCTGCTTTGAATACTTAATAGTCACTTCTTGAAAACTATAGTCCAGCTGCAAGGAAGACTGTAAACATAGTTGTTGCTGAAACTACAACCAGAAACTTGTAGCAGCTATGAAACACTAATATGGGCAAGAGGAACATGATTGAAATCTAGATGGCCCTGCTCTATCTGTGGCTATTCTCCCTCCAGCAAAAAGGTCCATGGTATTGCAATATAGGACTTGTGATGGATTAAGTGAGCTTGCAAATATAGGAACTAGATGCATGCTGCGCACATGTGGAGTGTTAATGGTTAGTACAGCAGTCCATATGAAAGCATACCATGTAGGTAGCTTTCTATAAAAGCAGGCTATTTTCCATTGTTTTCAGGTTATCCAGAGAGGCTTCTTACCTGTGTACAATTCCCAAGTAGACTCCAGTAAAAGCTTTTCCCATGTAATTGTTTCCCACTTGCAGACTATAGTATGGAGAGAAATGCCCAGACCTTTCAACCTCAGTCATGGTAGCAGAAGCAGGAGTATGGAGACAATTGCAAAGTTCCAGGGAGTTGCCAGCAGCTAAGAGTTCTTTTCTTTTTTCTTTTTTTTTTTTTTTTTTTTTTTTTTTTTTTTTTGGGGGGGTTTTCAAGACAGGGTTTCTCTGTGTAGTCCTGGCTGTCCTGGAACTCACTCTGTAGACTAGACTGACCTCGAACTCAGAAATCCACCTGCCTCTGCCTCCCAAGTGCTGGGATTAAAGACGTGTGCCACCACTGCTCGGTGAGCTACACTAAGCTTAAAAGTCTAACACCAAAAACAAGCTCAGCATTCAGAGCCACCAGGAGAACAGGGCCCAATACTCAAGGGCAGGACTGAAACAGTAGGAGGGAAGTAAAGAGTTTCAGAGAGAGGCCATGAGCAGGCATGGCAAGGAGCTAAAGGTAGAATGAATAGTGGAAGCACTGAGAACATAAGGATGCTGAGAAGCTGAGGTTATGGAGGAGGGAAGGCTATGAAGAGCTGACAATGAGAGCCAAGATGGTGAGCTGCAAGGTCCAGTCACTAAAACAGTTAAAAGAGAAACAACGAGATGAATGAGATTAGGGTTCTGATTCCTAACATCCAGATCAGCAACTCTAACCACTGGGCATTGGCATTCTAAGCCTAGGGATATACAAGGAGCTCCTACCTTGAGCTCTGAAAGCAATAAGCTTGGGGTTTAAACATTTGGAGGTGTAATCCTGTAGTTTTAAGAGGGTCCGCAAGAAGGGGAAGAGACTAAGAAATGGTATTGGTGTGGGAAAAATGACAAAAATACAGTGTATACAAGGAAGAGAAAGTAGTAGAATGAACATGGCAAGAAGACTGAACTGGGCCATGGAGGGCAGGGCAAATCAGATATGGGTTGTTTCTTCTTACAAGTTTTATGCCACCATTGCACTAGGATATCTTGCAGGCAAGACATCATTGTATATCACTGAGCCTGTGGCTAGATGTTTTTACTTGTTTTAGTAACAGAAAAGAAAGAGAGAAAGATGACTATGCAGTAAGAATATTGTATAAGGTGAGGATATGAGCACTCGAAGGTATGGTTGAGGAGCGGGGTTTCATTGTAGATACGAGTAAGACTACATCCAGAAGCATATGCAAGAGGAAGACCAGGTAGAGAAAGTAGTAGAATGAACATGGCAAGGAGACTGGACTGGGCTATGGAGGGCAGGGCAAAGAAGGAGAGAACAATGAGGAGAAAGGGTCAAGAGGACAAAGAAAGCAGAGAGAGTACGTGGTGAAATGGTATGGTCACATAAGAAGGGAAAGCTGAGGGAAGGGAAGCCCATGAGTTACAGAAGTTTGGGGCAGGGACAAAGTGAGAAGAGTTGCAAGCCTGGAGGCCAGCCTGTACTTTGGTATACTAATAGGCAGCACAGTTAGCAAGTTGTTTGTTTTGGACCTCACAATAATGTCTTGTCATCTAATAGTAATATACCAATATTTATATAAATATGGTAGTAAGATGATTTTAAATATATTCTCAGATAGAAGAAGTCTATGAAAGCAAAAATTCCTAGGACACAAAAATATCACAGTATGGAACTGATCCCAGGTTTTGTATGTGTATTTATTTGTGTGTGTTTTAATCTATTTTTCCATTTATTTATATATTTATTCACCAAGTCACCCCCTCACTCAGCCCCTTCCTCTTCCTCCTCCCCTTCTCTTCTGATAAAGGGGAGTTCCCTCTAGGTACCAACCTACCCTGACACATCAAGCCACTGAAAGACTAGGCATATCCTCTCCTACTCTGGCCAGACAAGGCAGCCTAGTTACAGAGTAGGATCCACAGGCAGGCAAGAGAGCCAAGGATATCCCCTGCTACAGTTGTTAGGGGACCCTCATGAAGACTAAGTCATACATTTGCTACATATGTATGGCAGGCTGAGGACCAGCCCATGTATGCTCTTTGGTTGTTGGTTCAGTCTCTAGGAGCCCTCAAGTATCCAGGTTAATTGACATTATTGGTCTTCTTATGGAATCCCTATCACCTCCAGATCCCTCAATCCTTCCCCCAACTCTTCCACAAATCTCCTGAGGTCCATTTAATGTTTGGCTATGGGTCTCTTTATCTTTTTCGAGCAGCTGCTTGATGAAGCCTCTCAGATGACAGCTATGCTAGGCTAATGTCTGCAAGCATAACAGAGTATCATTAATAGTGTTACTAAGGATTAGTTCTTGCTCATGGGATGGGTCTCAAGTTGGGCCAGTGATTCTCTCAGTCTCTGATTCATCTTTGTCCCTGTACTTCTTGTAGGCAGGACAAATTAGGGGTCCAAGGTTTTATGGGCATGTTACTGTCCTTATATCTCCACTGGAAGTCCTGTCTGCCTCCTGCAGCCTCCCCAATTCCAGGTCTCTGGCATGTCCTAGAGATGCTGCACCTCATCCTGTTGTTGATTGTCCATTTAATCTTCTGGTCCTCTCTCCAAGGCTCTCCCTATGCCTGGTTCCTACCCCCAATTCCTCTCCCATCTTCTCTCCCACAGTTCTCTCCAACTCTGATAACTATCATGGAAAAGGTTTAGCATCTGAAGTACATAGTAAGAAGTGTCCAGAGTAGCAAAATTTGTAGAAGTGAGAAAAGAAAGCCCAAAGAAACAAAGGGGACAGTTATTCTGCAAGACAAATTCAACAATCGTCATGGCAAACAACACAGAGAACTCTGGAGGTAAAATGGCTCTTCAGAGTTTTGTCAGGTTGACCTGAAATGATCAAGATTATTATCTCAAAGAGTAGATATACAATGCTCTGGGGGATAAACTTGACCTAGGATGAGGTAATCCTCTCAAGCTGAAGAAAACCTTGAAGAGGCTCACAGCTAGAGGCTGTCCAGTGACTTCTCTGCCTGACACTTCTTTCTTGAAGAAGGATCTAGAGAGTGGGTTATAGTTTTCATTGCACCTCTTACCCTGACCCCAGAGGAGGAATCTCTGGTTGTCAGAGATCAATAGTAGTTAGTACCTCTGCTGGCTGGAAGCAGGGCCCACTGGCATTATAGCTCCGCTTTCTTTGAGTCTTTTAAGAAGAGCCACAGGAAAGACATCATAAATTAAATCAAATACATTATATAGTGCATTTATTTTTATCTTAGTCTACAGCCCTAGTGTTATTTTTATCACCTTTTAAAGAAGAAAATCCAGCTCTCCCTAGCCATCTCATCAATTTGTCAAGTTTTGAATTCTGAAATCTATATATCCATATAAAATTTACACCCTTCCTAGCATATTTTTATCCTCACATAAAATTTATGTCAGCAGTGTTTTGCCAATATGGCTGCCATAAAAGTTTTGTTTAGACCAAGAGAGTAAGCTCTATACATTGAGGATAATGATTTCCTTGGCACAGATATCAACAATAAGTTACAGGGCAGGGAGCCTGACTAGATGCCTTCTACACAGGTTTATTGGCATGAACATGTTCATCTTCTGATGAGATATGAAACAGACCAGGTTCTATCTTATCCATAGGACCTTTTCCACACCTGCCTTTGACAGGTGGCAAAACCCAGAGAATCAACGAAAATCAGCATCTGGCAAAAATGTAAGAGTTATTAGGATAAAACCCATTAGAGGAAAGGGAAAGAACAAATGGGAAGTGTGGCTGTGGAGGAGAGTTTGAGCCAGTGCAGAGGCTTTAGAAAGCGCTTTTGTTTATTTTCCACCTGCAAGTGGTAAAGGTAAGTTCTCTTGCCAGGTTTTTAAAAATTCTCATTATCTGATCCATCATTTCATGGAAGGAACAATAAAATGAAAGTGCCTATTCTTTTCTTTTGAACAATATCTGTCACTTCTTCCTTGGTTCTTCCCCTCCCTAGATTTCAAAATCTGTCCAGTGCCCACGTTCATTTTCTCAAGTATTCTTTTAAATGGGTTTTTCGAATTCTGAGTTTCAGATTACATAATCGTAGACAAACTCCATGATCCAACTCTAGCAATTGACAGACCCTGATTTGATTATGTGATCCTGAGTGGCTAGGGAAAGCTTTTTATTCTTTTTTCAAACCCATAATTGCCTAAGCTTTCCTTTGCAGCTGACTGCCTTTCGGCAACCCAGTTGGGTTTCAGTTTGCAGGCTGCTGACTCCTAATCACAAACTCTAGTTTGTGTGATGGATAAAACAGCCATGAAGCACTAAAACAACACACAGGGATCAGCTTCCCTTAAATAAAAAAGGGTGCAAATAACAAATCTCATTTCTACCTCACAAAGTTCCTTATTTGGGCATTGTATGGCCCACATATATAAGTCTAAGGGATCTAATATACAAAAATCCATATTTATTAAGTATTAATGCTAGATGATTTGAGTAAAGATAAGTAAAAAGGTAAAAAAAATTTAAGTTCATACATTTGCTCTAAAGAAGGGACTTCACAATACTTCTGAACATTCATACCCAGTACATTTAAGTATAGATAAGTTGATTTGCAGCTTGCTGAGTTTATGACAGTTTATTTTATTACTCAAGAGCATGGTAACATAGCCTGTATTTGAATATATTACTTATTGAAAGAATAAATGATCATGAAATATGTATTGTAAAATGAAGCATAAATGGAGGTATTGCTGGCGATAACCCTTACAACATATGCAGAACCCAGCATTTTAATACATTGATACATGCAGATTTTATAGTTTACTTTGTAAGTAAAAGGTATATTAAAACATATGCAATAGTTAGAAGAAACAAGGAAAAGAAGTATAATACGGTTCTCTGTAGGAAAAGTACAAATAACTTAGTATACATTTCATAGAGAAGATTTACCGTATTGGCATATATGATATGATCGGGGTAATTCAACAATGGCTGTCTAGACATTAGAGAGGCTGAGAACTCAGTAACTTCGCAATCCATAAAGCTGTATGTTTCAGCAGTCGCAATCTGTTCATGAATGCCTGGAGAATTCTTAGACTCCTACTGATCTGTAGGCCATTAGAAGACCAATGAAGCTCGATATTGAAGGATAGAATGGACATGTTCATGAGCAAGAAGTGAGTCCATGCAAGCGAGCCACACGCACTACTTTCTCCTCAGACATCTTCAGGTGGGGGCCACTGGGAGGTGTTAGCCACTCTGTAGGAAAGTATGACCCCCCTCAATTAATCCCTACTCTAAACATTCTCAGAGATTTGCATATGTGTAGTTGATTCCACATACAATCATTTCATGATCAAAAGGAACCATCAAATGAAAAGACGGTTATAATTTTAACTTCAAATATAATTCTTAAGATGCTGACTAAAGATTGTCTCCATAATAATCAATAAGATAAAGGTACTAACCAAATAGGCATTATTAATTTATTTTTCTATTATCCAACTTCAAGCTCAGACAACAAAATAACCAAATTAAGAATAATTTAGTGAGCAGGTAAGATGGCTCAGCCAGCCAAGGTGCTCATCACTAAGTCTAACAACCTGAGTTCAATCCCTGGGACCCACATGGTGAAAGGAGAGAACTGACTCCCAGAAAATTATCCTATTACCATCACAAATGTGTCATGGCATACATGTGCATACACAGATGCTGAATAATAAATAAATAATTAATTAAAATATTACTTTAAGGGATGAGAACAATACTTATATATTGGACATGGATATAAATCATAATAAAATACTTTTTGCTGAGAAAATACAATTATTGATGGTTGATTAATATTGTCATTAAGACAGCAATTTTAAACATTCTTGGAAATGTGGTCCAAAGTTTTACATGATGATATCTGACTTTATAGCTGAAACTTCAAGGTAATGTTAATTACATGTCTTGTTTGTCAAGAATTAGGTCAAAGGTCAAAATATCTTATAAGCTATAGGGTACGTATAGTTTAAGAAAGCAATGGTGACAGTTTCACACACTGTTTATAATATTGAGTGAATGCCATTCCAGACACTAGGTTAGCACAGTTTACAATTTCAACAGACACATTTAGCTGAGAAAGTACAGACAACTCAGTTCAAAAGTTCATCTGTGGATGTGCCTGAAACCTGACTGAACAGGACTTCTCCACTCCGTTTTTCAACTATTCCATTTTAAGTGCCCACAGATAACACCATGCCATTCTGATTTTCTTTCCTGACATAACATGTTCATATACATACATTCACATTGTAATGAATAAATATAAGATTTTCAACATAAATTACATTTTTTAAATGAAGAAAATATTGCTTGGTGTATTAAATAAGGAAAATCAAAATGTTCCCCATATGCTCCTAGCAGAACATTCTGTTTATGACATAAGCAATTGACCCATTGTTGCCAAGAAAAATCTCTGTTAAAAAAACACAACAAAACAAAACCCTAAGATACGGGGAAGAACAGAAAAAAATAGAGTTAGCTCAATTTTCAACCTTTGAGATATCATTGATATACTGTGAAATTGAGTTTCTTCCTAATATCTGGGTTTTCTCACACAACAGAAATTGTATTTGTACATCTTTCCCTCCAATACTCAGTCACCATATTTGGTGATCAGGAACTAAAACAAAATACCAACAAAATTTTACGTCTATTCACTCAACTACTATTTTCACGACCCTAAGACAATGTTAGCAAGCTCTTTCCCAGTTGTAGCACTACAAAAACTGATGAGATAAACTTTATTCCCAACCTTTACACTTCTAAGACTAAGCTGATTTTGAAGCTTGTCAAAAGACTGACAGCTCCTCTTTAAAAGTAAATTGCCCAGAATATTAAACATTTTTTTTACGAAGACATTGTCAGAACACAGTCTAACGATAGAGTCGTGTGAGAATTTTGAATGCTTGAGAGAAAACTCCAAGAAAACAAGACAAGTCTTGTGACCTCAGGTTTTTCAAAACACAGAATTGTTCTTGTTTTCAAGCTCCTCCCAGGCGTAGCTGATGGGGTGAGTACACATCAGCCATTGTGTGTGCCTCTATGGAAAAAACGTGTTTTTGCCACGTGTGGCTTGTCCTTGTGATTGAACTTGTAACTTATAAGATTCTTCTTGACTCCCAGAGTATAAATTGCCTGGTGATATGAATAAAATTGGCTATTGCTTGAGACTTTAGTCCACCTCATTTTTAAACCATACTCTCCCAGGTTTACACTGTCAATCAGAGCAGTAAAGAAGACATATTCAATTTACATTTTTTTTTTTTGCATTATTGTGGCAATTTCTATGCAGAGTTTTGAGGGCAAAAATTTCAGTCTTTATTCTAAAGTTGTTTTATGAAGTCCTTAAAGTCACTACTTTTGAGAAATTTGTCCAGTTATAAAGGTCTTAATGACTTCATTAGTAACTATGCTTTAACAACATCAAATCCTCTGGCCTTAAACCTCATAGTTTCTAAAGAAAACATTGAAATGTGAAATAAATTTATATTATACGATGAAGTGGAAGGAGACGTCATGCATTCAAATACTAAAATCCCAATCAGAACTGTAACAGAGCTTTCCTGTTACACAATTCAGTAGAAGCAAACGTGCCATGGAAGAAACAGTGCTGATGTGCCGGTGTCATGGTTAGTGAATCAGATGAATCTCAATGGCTGCACTCCACCACTAAGGCCTCTGGTATAGGGTGAAATAGTGCTGAATCAAGTTAAGGTTTACTGCTTCAGAATCACTTGGAAATTATCACAAATGCAAGTAGAAAGAACACAGAACAAAGTCAGTGAACTGTAATCTTTACTGAGGGAGACACTGAATACCACAATTTTAGCAATCATCCCAGATAATGACTATATAATAAAATCAAGTTTGAGAACCACTAAATTAATGCTTCTAAATGTTAACTGATACTATGTTTTGTTTTGTTGCCAAAGACTCTCTGTATTTGAAAGGGGATTTTGTTCATTCATTGACAAAATGCTGGAAAGGAAAAGAACCCAAGAATGTAGAAACATACTGGAACATATGTATAGCAGTACGGAGGAAGAAATCCAGCACTCCAAGTTTTCTCTTCCCCAATGATAGAGCCTGTTGTTACTATATATATATATATATATATATATATATAAAACATAGTATATTTTCATAAGACTGTGTCTTTTCTAACAAATTATCTCTGCACTGTAACTTAAAGAATGAAATAGCATGACCCGACCTATTCAATTGTGGTCATCTTTGCAAGCTTCTTACAAAAAAGAATATAAAATAGATTTGTAGAGCATTTTTTATAATCTCTGATTATCAACATATAAAATAGAGTTTGAAACAGAGTTTGTATGCATATCCCATTGTGGAAAAATCTTCCCAATATGGCATGTATTATATTATTATTATTATTATTATTATTATTATTATTATTATTATCCTTCGCCTCCTCCTCCTCCTCCTCCTCCTCCTCCTTCTTCTTCTTCTTCGATACCCAGACACAAACAGGACTTCTATATCACATGCTCAACAATATCCTAGAAGAGAACACAGAATTTAAGAACTGGCAGACAGGATGAAAAGCTGTGGGATGCTGTCTACCAGACATGACATGGCTTGGACCCTCCTGAACGTGCAAAAGCTCTGATCAACTATTCAAGATCTTCACATGATTGAGTCCAACAGCATATCATCATGATGGAGAAAAAGATAGCTTGTTTTATGACTGAAGAGAGGTTCACGAAGTTGTACCCATCCCTGAGTATAGTTCAATAAACAATTGTTGGAGGAGAAAAGACATTTTTCCATGGTGTAGCCACTTGTAAATGACCATGCTCCTGTAAAGAACCTTTCACTCCTTCTCCTGTAGGCAGACCTAGTAAAACTAATTTGATTGTCCAAAGAAGAAGAGGAGGAGGAGGAGGAGGAGGAGGAGGAGGGAAATACGAGTTGTTAAGAAGAAGGCTTAAATGGAAACAAGAAAAAAGTATAACTTTAATATTTTCAAAGCCTACTTTTAAAAAAGGTTAAAAACTTTAACCTCCCTTTTAACCCACCTCCTACCAGAGGGAGTAGAAAAGAAAGGATACAGGGGAAGTGGACCTGTTTAGAAATGGGTCTTTGGAGCAACTCCTATCTGCATTGTCAGGATATCAGCAGTTCCGTTCACAGGATTCAGCAACAGCAGCTTGATTCACTCCCAAGCACTTCATGGATGTACCAGCAGTCTAGTTTGGTAGAGTTGGGATAATGAACACCAATCAGCCGCAATGGCAGCCAGAGACAACCAGGCCTCAGCCTTGGCTCAAGTCAGCAAGAGGAATCTGGAGGGACACAAGGAGAAGTTCTTGGCTGTACCTCTCTTAGCGAAGTGAAGATCAGCAAAGATGCTAGGCCCACAAGCATTGTACAACTAGTTCTATAAGCAAGTCTAGCTCAGCCTCCTTCACTGTCCATTAAGTCCTTTTTATACTCACTCTAAACATCATATGTCCTCTACAGGTCTTGACTAAACATGCAGCTTGCCTCAGCACATGCATCTGTCTCAGCTGACACCACTCTGCCAGTCAGGCAGAGTTTGTGGAAGCAGCAAGAAACTGCAACAAACCACTAGAAGCTTTTTTGGCATACTTCCCTCTATTGCAGCTCAAGTACGCAGTGTAAGCTGGACCAATAAATGCATGTTGTTAGCAAAGAATCATCCATCATTTGTCCTTTTATGTCATTGCTTTAGCAGAACATCCTTTCTCCTATGTCTGCTTCAGCCAAAAGTTCCTTCACGAGTCTGGCCTTAGTCTTTCACCTGTGTCCACTTTAGGACACAGTTTGCCCCAGCAAAACATCATTCAACACAACTGACTTTTCAAAGAACCCTTCAGTTTTCATTTCACATGAGTATAAAATGTAAGGTGAAATCAACTAAAATCCATTCTATGCATGTATGAATCTGTCAAATGATGAAATAATATTTTTAAAAAAGAAAGGAAAAGGAGGGACTAGTTGAGAAGAGACAGGGAATACACTGGCATGGGAAGAGAACAAGAGATAGAAACTGGAGATAAATATGATCAAAATACATAATATTCAAATGTGAAATGTCACAATGAATTTTTTAAGTGTAATTATATTTACTAATAAAATACTTTAAAAAAAAAAAAGTGAACTGGGCCAGATATGGTGTCTCCTGCCTATAGTCTGAATTCTGAAGATTGATACAAGAGAACCACCAAAGGCTTGAAGCCAGCTTAGGCTATGTATTGAGTTTTAAGACAGCCTAGGCTATATAACAAGAACATAAAAAAACAAAGAAGTTTTGTGGGGTCTCATTTATTAAATTTTGGTCTTAATGCCTGCTCTATTGGGGTCCTGTTTAGAATGCCCTTTACTCTGCAAATGAGTTCAAGTGTTTCCTTACTTTTTCCTTTATGAGATTCAGAATATCAGGTCTTAGATTGAACTCCTCACTGCATTTAGAAGTGAGTTTTGTGCCAACTGAGAGATAGGGGTCTAGTTTCATTCTGACATATGTAGGTATCCTATTTCATAAGCACCATTGGCTGATGATGTTGTCTTTTGTTCAGTGCACACTTAGCCTTTTTGTCAAAAAAATCATGTGGCTATAAGAGAGTGAGCTTATATGTGTATACTCAATTCTATATATATACACACACACACATGCATACTTTTAGGCCAGTAACATGCCATTTTTATTACTATAGTTCTAAAAATCAAAGTTGGTGATACCTACAGTAACACTTTTATGGTTTAAGATTGTTTGACTCTCTTGGGTCTTTTATGAAAATAATTTCATAAGAATTCTGAAATTATTTTGCAATGTATGTCAAATTTGAATTTTGTCAGTTGGAATTTTGATGGGAATGATGTCAAGTCTGTAAATTGCTTTGGGCAGGATGGCCATTTCCACAGTAGTAATTCAACCAATACACGAACATGAGAGCCTTTCTATTTTTTGGCATTGTCTATGATTTCTTTCCTTGGTACTTGAAGTTTTCATTATACAATTCTTTTACTTCTTCGCTTAGATTTATTTCAAGGGATTTAAATTTGTTTCTCTTTTCTTCATAATACTTTCATTGATTATTTGGGAAATTCACATCGTAAACCCTGAGTACCCTCACTTCTTCCCAGTCCTCCCAGATCTGCTCCCCAAATCTTTGGATCCCACCCAAAAGAAAAAATAAACAACAACAAAATGTTCAATTTTTGTCTCCCATATACTCACTGGAATATGGTCAAACTCTCTGTAGCCAGCCCATTAAAGAATCTGAGTCCTTCCCCACCCACCCAACCACCACCACCACCAGAAGCTATCAGTTCTGAAGACCTATATTTCAGTATCCTTACCACAGTTTTCAAGAATTCTCTTTAATGACTTTCTGTCTTGGCTCTTACCTTTAGGGGGAAGAGGGTGTACGTGTTGTCACAAAAGCCTTCTATGACCTTCTTTCTCAACTGTGAGTCTGCAGCCATGAATTTCATTGCAAACGTAGCTTCTTTTTCCTTTAGAGTCAGAGACAGGGTAATCATGGACTTACACATGGTTTCTGGCAATAACATGGACCATAAAAAACTACATGGTCTATGGCATCAGCACATGCTACAGACCTCAGCATGGTCTCCAGTGGCAGTGCTTACTGTGGAAATCAACACAGGCTTCTGCTACTACATAAGCCATAGATATCATCCCAGCCTTCAGCAGCAGCATAGGCCAAGGACATCTAGATGGCCTCAGGTAGCAATGCAGACAATTCACATCAATATGGCCGCAGTGTTAACATAGCCCATGGACACCAACATCACTTCAGGCTGCAGCACAGACCCCGGACGATCATGTGGCCTTTGCTGGTAACTTGGGCCATAGACATCAACACGGACCTGGCTTTACTATGTCCCTCTACGGAACCACTGCTCATAGACATCAGGATAGCCTCAGGCAGCAGCCCAGACCAAAGACATTCATATGGCCTTCGGTGACAACCTGGGCCAGGGACATCAACACAGCTTCCAGTTGATGCAGGACCATTGATATACACATGAACCTCTGACTTCAACTTGGCCTGAGGCAGCAGACCACAGATACTGTTCTTGGTCTCCAAGAACAGCACAGAACATAGAGTTCTTTTGAGGAGGTCTAATCCAGAAAATGAATCATTCTTCATCTTGAATTTCCTCAGAATCAGAGCAATCTTGCATCTGGGCAGCATTTTAGTAGGGCCGAGCCAGAGTTCAAGCTCCAGGCTACTGCACAGCATCCTCTTGGCCACTCTTGGCAATAACGTGCTTCTCCGTCTTCTACAGCCTTCTTTCACATCTATCACCACCATCGTGTCTCCAGCTCTGCCTCCCTCCACAGCCTACTGCTCCATCTTTCCCAGCTCTTTATCCTGCATTTCTTTGTGATAGTGGCATTGGAAACTGCAGTGTGTCACATAGTATATATTTTTGTCCAAACAGCTTTACACACACATATTCATTACAACAAGTCATTGATCTGGTTCAAGGGTTCTGGTCTCTGACATAACATAAATACAAAACCATCACTGAGAATTGTCTTGGATATCCTGCTGTTGCCAGGAATCAGGGTGATTTTGTAGCTTGGCAGACAGGGTAGGGGCAGGTTTCAGGCAAGTTCCAAGCTACTGAACACCTCTCAGCCTTCTATTTAGGTCATTCCAAGGCTTACCGGGTTTGACCTTTGTGCTAGTAAGCTGCAAGTAGCACCACTGCCCTGTGTTCTTTGTCTCCCAGTAGGGCAAGCAACTCCAGCTGCAGCTACAGCTGCTTCATGCTGGGGGCCAGTGAGTGGGCCTAGGCCTGGCCCTACTAAGTAATGACATCTGGTCAGCCATGCAAGACTGGTTGCTCCACTCCCTCCAGCAGCTCATAGACGGGGTGGATACTGTGGTGGACTGACTAAAATCACTGGATCTGGACTTGGATGGCAGCTGAGTTGATCAGCTTGCCTGCAAATAAGCCTGAGCAGGCCGAGGTATTTTAAATTTTTCAAGGCTATTGTCAATGGGATTGCTTCTCTGATTTCTGTCATTTGTATAAAGGAAAGCTATGTCATTTGTGTGCTAATTTAGTATCCTGCTACTTTGCTGAATGTGTTTATCAGCTGTTGAAATTGCTGATGGAATCTTTAGGGCCTTTTATGTATAAAATCATATCATGTACAAATAAGAATACTCTGAATTCTTATTTTGCTCTTTCATTGCCTTTATTTCTTCCACTTGTCTTATTGTTCTAGTTGAAACCCAAACCTGGTCCTGATTATCACGGGTAAGACCCTGTGTCTGGACAGTTCCTAAGGAAGAAGCCACTAACATCAATCTGCTAAAGGGAGATAGGTATTTAACCAATTCCTATGCCTTACTGTTTTTCCCATTGGTTAGCTCACATCTCAAATTCCATCATCAAAGCTTCTTGAAATATATGATTATTAGTACAGAGACCCACAACTTGTCAAGGTATAGAGAATAAGAAATTGCAAAGTGCTCAGCTCTAAACATTTATATCATACCCCTTCCTCCCAAGGCTCACAGATCATTGTAGAAGATAGAACAGAGAGATTGCAAGAGCCAGAGGCAGTGGATGACTACCAGAAAACATTGTTTTCTGGACACAGGGGGGAATTTAAACATATGAGTTCACAGCAGTTCAAACAGCATGCACAAGACACATACAAGCTCAAGCCAGACAAAATCCCAGCATGGAGAAGAGGGTTGGGCATAAAGTTCCACTCTTAAGGAGATATCAGCAACTGATAGTACTGGGAAAGGGAGAGTCAGTTTTCTTTAAGAATACAGGATCCTGTGGCTTCACCACACTCTGGTAAAAGGCTACACATCCAAAACTGTATGGGCAGCACTAACTGTACTTGATGGGTTTAAAATAAAACTGGACACAAAGTCAGGTGGGTAGTAAAGAAGGGTGGATCTAGGAGGAGTTTTGCATGTGACTATAGTCAAATTGCATTTTATAAAATTTTCAAATAACTAATTTTAGAGAGAGAGAGAGAGAGAGAGAGAGAGAGAGAGAGAGAGAGAGAGTGAAAATCCATTGAATTCTTTCCTGAAGGTTTTTTCTAAGAACCTTTACTGTTTTAATTTTCACTTAAAATCTCTAGTGGAACCTGTCGCAGACAGAATCTCAAATACATGGTAGCACAATATTTTACACACAGAAACTTACATGGGTAATTGCTCACCCACACTCAGATCCCTCCAGATACCCCCCAAAAGTGTGTTTACATGCAACAGAATCTAAAAGACCATCCACACCATTTTATTTAAGGTAACTCCTATTATTATTCTATAACTCTATGTTTCATGTTACCTATTTTTTTCCATGAAATTTATCATAACCTGACTAAGATATGGTCTTTTTGCTTTTATGTTTTTGTTCATCTTCCTAAGTAGGACATATGTTCCGTAAGAGCGGGATTTATGTTTCTTTACTACTATCACTGTAATTTCTGCTGTGTAGGATAGTGACTAGAATACAGCGGATATTGTTTTTGAAGTGATAATCATTTAAAACACCTAATATAGCACCATTTTTGTCATATGATACTGAAAAACATTATGAGACCAAATGCTCAAATAACTATCACTATTGAATATCATTCAAAGCAGAAAAAACATCTTTCAAAGAATCAAAGTAGCCTTTCCTAATCCCCTTGTAAGCAGATGTGAACTATAGCGTTCTGAAATGTCAAACCCTGAGATTTATTCTATCTTGACAAGCTTCTGGGAAATATCTGGGTCTAACACTCCAAAACTGCATCACTTAGAAAATACAAGAATAGGATATTTCCAGGTTTTTGGCAACACACTAACCTGGTGGACTACTTATGCTATTAATTTATAGTGACAAATTTTTCTAAATTAAAGTCATTCTAGTATTACTGTAAAGGCCTTAAACCACATCAGAGATTAGAAAACATAGGCTTTGGTCCATCCTAGATTATTGTAATGGGGAAATATAAAGGACCAAAAAATAGAGGAGTTTCTGTGTAAATAAAGCCAGATAACTAAGGCAGTGAAATTAACTCTAAGGGCATGGTCATGTACTTTATATGTTCACACAAAGAATTTCTCTACAACTTAATGAAAGGAACAATATAAAAACTTAAAATAAAACTGCAGTGATCAAATAATCATTTATATTCATTCCACTATTTCTAAAGGTATAACCAAAAGAAATTAAAATCAGAGTTTTTATTGATATAGCTTTCATTCTGTCTCCAATGCCTGTGAATTATTGTTGGAAAAAGAATGTGAATGGACTTTTTAAAAGCCTGAAAAAAGCCTGAAAGAAAGAAAGATCTCGAAAATCTCTTAAGAACAGATATTATCACTTACTAACCTCACTATATTCTCCAAAGGCTTAAAAACCAATTGAGCCTTCATTTTTATTTTGCAGGTCAGCACAGAAGCTGTTGTAAGAAGACATAACAATCATAATCACTTACAACTAATATTTCCTATATCGATAACTGAGAAAAAGCAAACCGAAAGCAACAGCAAACCAAATAAAAATTATAAAAGAAAATCATTTGAAGGAGAGAAAGACTCAGAAAGAAGCAATTAAGCCAGCTGTAAACTAGATGTGATGATGTACATGTCTCTAATCCCTGCAACTTGAAAGACTGAGTCAGGAGAACTGCAAGTTTGACATGAGTCTGTGCTACAAGAAAGTTCCGGGCCAATGTGTATAACATAACAAGACTGTATGCAAGTAAAAAGGAGAAGAATGAAGATACTCTTGGCCATGTCAGGATGAATGTCCCCTTTGGGTATGCAGGATAATAGCACTGTGGCAAATATCCGAAGGTCCTGTACAGTTTTCTTTACTACCTAAGATGGGAGAATAAAAGGAAACGTTAACATTTAACATGGTTTATATTTGCTAGAAAGAAGCATGCTGCAGCTTTACACTGAGATAGGGTATACCCTGAACTCCAAGTTGAAAGAACTCTACATATAATGTGTGCTGTTACATTGGCAGGCTTCCAGTCTGAGTTGTGTCTTTTTTATTAATTAATCATTGTATTTATTTACATCCCAAATGTTGGCCCCTCTCCTGGTCCCCCCTCAAAGAGTTCTTCCCCCATACCCTCTCGCCTTCACCTCTGAGAGGGTGTCCCCCAACCGGGGTATACCCCCACCCTGGGGCATCATGTCTGTATAGGATTAGGAACATTCTCTCCCACTCAGGACAGACAGGCAGCCCTCTGATACACAAGTGCCAGGAGCCTCTGACCAGATGTCCCAGGCTCTGGGAGCTCCCTGGGGTCCAGGTTAGTTGACACTGTTCATCTTCCTGTGGGGTCGCCATCCCTTTCAGTTCCTTCAGTCCTTCCCCTAACTCTTCTGTAGGATTCTCTGACCTCAGCTCAGTGCTTGCCTGTGAGTATCTGCGTCTGTCTCAGTTCCTGCTGAGTAGAGCCTCTCAGAGGACAGCCATGCTAAGCTCTTGTCTGCAAGCACAACATGGTGGCATCAATAATGGTGTCAGAGACTGGTACTCGCCCATGGGATAGATTCCATGTTGGGCCAGTCACTGGTCAGCCATTCTCTCCGTCTCTACTCCATTTTTGTGCCTGCATTTCTTTTAGACAGGAGCAAATTTGTGTCTAAAGTTTTGTAGGTAAGTTGGTGTTTCCATGCTTCCACTACAGTCCTGTCTGACTACTAGAGATGGTCTCTTCAGGTTCCATATCCCAGTTGTTGGGCATTTAGGCTAAGGTCACCAACACTGAATCCTGGGTGCCTCCCCATGACCAGTCTCTAGAAAGCTCCCCTTCCCCTAACAGTGGCATAGTTCCATTCATTCTCCTGTCCCTCTGGACCTCTCTCCTGTCATCTCCCCACATACCTGGTCCTGCCACCCTTATCCCCAACTCTTTCCCAGCTAGGCCCCTCCCTCCCTCTGCCTCTCATAATTATTTTGTTCCCCCTCCTAAGTGGCATTTAAGCATCTTGGACCTCAACATAAAAGCAGATACACTGAATCTAATAGAAGAAAAAGTAGGAAAGAGCCTTGAATGCATTGGCACAGGGGAAACAAAGGCTTGAGCTCTAAGGTCAACAATTGATAAAGGGGAATCTCATGAAATTTAAAAGCTTCTGTAAGGAAAAGAACACAGTCAATAGGACGAAACGGCAGCCTACAGATTGGGAAAAGATCTTCACTAACCCTACATCTGATAGAGGGCTAATATCAGAAATATATAAAGAACTCAAGAAGTTAGACTCCAATAAACAAAATAACCCAATTAAAAGTGAGGCACAGAGCTAAACAGAGAATTCTCAACAGAGGAATCTGGAATGGCCGAGAAGCACTTAAAGAAATGTACAGCATCCTTATTCAGCAAGCAAATATCAGAACAACCCTGTGATTCCACCTTACACCAATTAGAATGGCTAAGACCCAAAACTCAGGCAAAAGCAGATCCTGGTGAGGATGTGGAGAAAGAGGAACCCTCCTCCATTGCTGGTGGGATTGCAAGCTGGTACAACCACTCTGAAACTCAATCTGACAGTTTCTCAAAAAATAGTAAATAATTCTATCTGAAAACCCAGCTATACCACTCTTGGGCATATACCCAAAAGATGCTCTACCATACCCCAAGGACACATGCACCACTATGTTCATAGCAGCCTTATTCATAACAGCCAGAAACTAGGAGCAACCCAAATGCTCCTTAACTGAAGAGTGGATACATAAAATGTGGTTCGTTTACACAATGGAATACAATTCAGCTATTAAGAACAAGGATATCCTGAGTTTTTGCAGGCAAATGGATGGAACTAGAAAATACCATCCTGAGTGAGGTAACCCAGACCCAAGAGGACATGTATGGCATGTACTCACTAATAAGTGGATATTAGCCAAAAATTAAACACTACTCATGATACACCCCACAGACCCTGAGTTGTGTCTTAAGACTCATCACTCACAGAACTACAGAAACATTCTTAAGCCTTAGGCCATAGCATGTGAATCAGAATTTTGGTGTGTGAGGCTCAAACTTAGTTTTGGGGTTTTTAAAAAGGATTCTACTTCCAGATGACTGTCATGCCTATCAGATTCAATAATCACTAAAATGAATCTTGTTATAGGCATTTTAGGAAAAACTACAGCAGCAAAGTTTAAAGTTCCATTGTATGTGACTAGCCTCAGAGGAAAAAGTATCTGCAGCCTGAATGTCTAGCCCTCCAACTAATGTTCTTCATGAGCCACAAAGCAAGAAGGGAGTAAAAGGATACATGCTGCTATTCCAATTTCTGAGAAAATTCTGTAACATAAGCATGAATGCAATGAAGAGATACAGAATGACAGCTCTATAAACATAAGAATCAATGTGGAGCAGGGGTAAAAGAGAGAGTAGCAAAGAAAGAAAGGAATGCAGATAATAAATCCTATTTTGAAGAAAACAGTCCTTGAAAAGGAGAGAAAAAAATCAAGAGACTATAGAGTCATTGAAACATTGTATCAAAGAAAAATGATGCAACACTGAATGGGAGGCATAAGATGAAAAGGGAGAAAACTGAGTAAGAAAACATACTGAGAAGCAAAACAGCATTGCTGAGCTATAAAACATATTATATATCATGAAAATGATGAAAGAAGAAAACAGAGATCTGATATTAATATCAGCAAAGATTGAATTCAAGGGGAAGTATTTTGATAAAGGATACCATCCACAATGAGGATATAGCTGCCATAAATATTCATGTATCAAAGAACAGAATCAGAATACGTACAACATAAATGACATAAGAAGCAAGCCAAGCCTAAAACACAATAGCAAGATTTGATCTTACATTTCTGTTATCTGTGACAGATGAAGTAGATTAGAAAATAAGCAAGGGTATCTAGGGAAATTCTAGAAAAGAATCTTAAGAAAATAAAATTAAAGGCATTATGTTTCTGCCAACTTTGAAAGATTTTGATTAAGAAGAAATAGCTGGATCAAAAGAACATAATAGAGTACAGACTCTATTAGACTGTTATACATATGGAAAGGAAATCTTTGATGAATTTCACATTTCATATGAGCATCAAAAACATGGGTTATGTAACTATTTCACAGAAAGCAGTCTGAGTTCCTTCCTCATTCATTATACTAAATTAAATCCCTAATAGATCAAAGGTTTTAATAAAAAGTAAAATGCTTTAAATTGCTGGATAAAAACATAATAGGAATAATTTATAAACTTGAGGTGTGAAGCACTTCCTAACTAGATTCAAACCTTAGACACTAAAGAAAAACTCAAAAATGTCTGTCTTATAAATATAAACCATATTTATTACAAATACTGAGAATGTCAGGAACAAAGACAAAAGACAGACTGACTGAAAAAAAAGTCAGCATAGCTGAAAAACAAGTATCCTGTTTCATTTACACTAAATTTGTACAAATTGATAACAAAAGAAAATGATTCAAAGAACAGTACTAGGCAGAGATGGCATAAAGCAATGCAAATTTCCACTAAGCACATTAAAAGATGCTCAAACTTATTCATGATTAATGAAATGCAAATAAAAACAGCAATGAGAATGTCTTTTTTTAAAAACCACTGGATTGTCAATAATTCAAAAGCTCACCAAGATCAGGAGCAATAGGCATTGTCTGACACTGCTGGTGAAAATGTAAATTTTGGCTACCTTTGGGGAAGATAATTGAGCAATAGAGGCAGCCACATAGCCACAAATAATCACTACTGGGAAAGGGGCTACTTCAAGGAACTCTAAATCAAAATAAGAATCAGGATAACATATTTAATTTTTCAATGCTTGATTAGAAATTCAAATTTAATATTAAATCTATATAAATGGAGTTTGTGGTATATTGTTTAAAAATATATTTTAGTGCAACTACACACATTCTTTGAACCATAAATGAATTAAATGTTGATTGCAGATTTTCCAGGGTGTAATTTTTCTGATAAAATAAAATGCAGCCTGATAGTACAATAAAGCATTTTCTCATTATGTCACAGTTGGATTATAATGAGTAAGTTTTACAAAATACTAAAGTTCTTCAGCAGTTTTCCCAAAAACTGTTCTTGACTCCCAATGTTCGAATTATTCTCTTTTATACAATGTATTTGGTTACTCCATGTGAATCTGTTCTAGCTCCCAGAAGTTGTCTCTGCCAGGCCCCCACCATGTCAATGGCTTTATTTGGGATTTAGGCAAACCTTTGTCACTTTTATCAACTTCATTGAGTCCTGTGCCTTTAATACTACTTGAAATTTCCCTTTGAATTTCATCTGTACTCTTTTTCTACTGTGAATACTAGCATAGATATTTACATGCTGGGCAAGGATATCCTCCTGCATCAAGTAGTAACTCTATAGGGATATGTTTTTCCCTAAGTAGAAAGTCCACTAAGGCATATGGCTGTTTTCTGATGACTTTCATTTTTGTATAAAATCCTACAGTTCTAAAGATTCATATAATGAAAATCTGGATAATGAGAATTTCTTGTTGTGCTCTAGTAATACACTAAAATTAGTATATTTAGGGTGTTGTTGTTATTGCTTTTATTGTTGTTGTTGTTGCTGCTGCTGCTGCTGCTTCTCCTGCTGTTTTGCTTCATTTCCTTTTCTGGACTTCCTGACTAGGTAAAATGTCTTATTTCAGGTTCTCAAAGTACCTTCAAAATGGATATTATAGATTGAATTCCATATTAACATAATTTAATTAATCATAACCTTCCACATTATAAGGTTTAATCCACATATGCATGGATTATATTCCTTAAAACTATCTTAATGTCTCTCAGTAATGGAGTGTTTAATTCTGTCAGGATATCTCCAGTAAATGAATGCAGTTTCTTAGCAATATTTGAAACAAAATGATGCTCCCAGCCTGCAAGAGGCTGGAGCAGGAAGACTAAGAGTCTAAGACAAGGCTAGGTGTAATTTTAAGACCTGTAATTTTAGCACTCAAGAGTTATAGAAAGAATGATCAGAAGTACAGAGCCAGTCTTGTCTACACAACAAGTCAGAGGCATGCCTGAAATATATTAGACACTGTCTTAAATAATACTATTCTAGCTTTGCACATTTTCAAAGAAAACACACACACACACACACACACACACACACACACACACACACACACACACACACATACACACACATCTCTACATGTTGCATGATGAATAGGTACACTCAGAGTACACATGGAGGGACCCATGGCTCCAGCTGCATATGTAGCAGAGGATGGCCTTGTCGGACATCAGTGGAAGGGGAGGCCATTGGTCCTGAGAAGGCTCAATGCCCCAGTGGAGGGGAATGCCAGGGCGGGGAGGCAGGAGTGGGTGAGGGTGGGGGAGCACCCTCATACAGGCACAGGGAGGGGAAATGGGATAGGGGGTTTTCTGAGGGGAAACCTGGAAAGGGGAAAACATTTGAAATGTAAATAAATAAAATATCCCAATTTTAAAAAAGAAAGGAAAACCAAGTGCAAACTCACAAAAAAAGAAAAGAAAAGAAAAGAAAGAAAGAAAGAAAGAAAGAAAGAAAGAAAGAAAGAAAGAAAGAAAGAAAGAAAGAAAGAAAGAAAACTTGCACATGGCTGCTAAATGATGGATGCTAGTTGTTGCAGCAAGGAAGGACAGTTGTCAAATTAATAAATTTATATTCTCATAATTTTTAAAAATAAAATGGCTAAAAAAAAAAAAGAACATGTTAACCAAAATTATTTGGAAGGAAATTAGCTAGAGGTTATCAGAAAGAAGATGTTTAGCTACTGTTACACATTTATGTCTGAAATCTGTTATTACATTTGTGCACTATTTTTAATTTAGCAGAACATTTCACACTGTCTTTTGATATAAGGAACAAATATAACTGCTATATAAGATATATCATATATATGAAATATAAGGTATAAGTGATAGCTAACTGAATGACTTCAAGAAGTTCAAGATCCCTGTAAACAATCTGAAGCCAAGCTACAACTGAAACGGTGTATTCTATTTCTTATCGTGGTTGTTTGCTCTATTTTACCAGAGAAGCTAAACATCTTCCACTCCTACTCATTTGTTAGCCCTCAGCTTTACTCTGTTATTAGGTCCTATGTTTCTTGCCCTCTTAGCAGCTTTCTAGTCCCCTCATCCTTTGCTCTTCCCAGGGTTATAACCCTACATCAGAACCTTATTTCATCTCATTTTGATGACAGCAATACTCCTTTCTTCCCACTCCCTAGCTTTCAGTCTCAAAAGCCACTCCTACCTCACGGCATAGTTCAATCAATTTGGTGTTCTTTGGTTTTTTCATTTACTCAGAGACAGATCGTCCTTTATACTCCTACCTGAACAGCTTTGTATATATCCTTCTGTCATTTTTATCCTCCTCTTTCCATTTGATTAACATCTACAATACTTTATCACTTTTTCTGTACTACCCCCGCCAGACAACTTCAGCTTACTTCATACTCTTCCCTTCTCCTTGAGAATACTCATCACATTTGAAGGTGGCTTTTCCATATTTGTATTTCACACTTGATCTTAAATTCCTGAAGAAAACGACTCTACCAATAAAGCCCAACAGGTTGGCACATAGTAGCAACTCAATAAATTTGCTTTGACTGACAGCAAACTGGCCTATATATCTCTCTTGCTTAAATCCCACCACTCATTTCTTACTATGTGAAAGAGAAAGCTATAAAAAAAATACTTGATTATGCTTCATAGCCCCCAACCCAAGCCTTTGTCTTTCATGCTCTCCATTTTTTTTTTAAATGAGTACACTGTCATGTCTTCAGACACACCAGAAGAGGGTATTGGATCTTATTACTGATGGCTGTGAGCCACCATGTAGTTGCTGGGAACTGAAATCAACACCAGTGCTCTTCACCCCTGAGCCATCTCTCCAGCCCCACTCTACCAATTCTTAATCATCAGGTTTTCTAGAACAAACCTCATTGATCTGAATTGTTCTGTGTAAGCTGTTCCAGGCATGTATAGTTCGCCTCTCACTCTATATGAGTCTTCCCTGGCCTCTTATGGACAGTCACCCACGATTCCACTGTGTTCAAACTTTATCTTGAAAATGTTGTCCTTGTCTCTTTTTGCTATATTTAACATATTTTATATAATTCCCTAAATGGGCTTTTTGTATTTAGTATCATATTTCACAAATGCTTAATTCATAACTATAACACAGTAAACACTAGATCTCTAAAGTGAACTGAACAAAGATTGCATGTGAATATAAATCATTGATAGTGCATCTATTGTAACCTGCATTCTTAAGTATATTTTTCTGGGCAATAGAAAATATTATCAAGATTTTATATGTAGTAACTCCATTAACTGCCCCAAAAGAATAGCAAATGCATTTTTTTACATCTAATAAACCTTCATGCTGCTGGTTGAAAGGCTACATAAAATTTGCTTCCCTGGGCCACAGCCAAAGCTAAGGCTAACAGACTTCTTTTCTCAGACCTAAGGTTACAAATCTATGTGGCAAGAAGGCAAAGCAAATAAATGGTCTTTATAGACCATGCAATTTAACAGCAGTGAAAAAATCAGCCATTTAACACTCACACAAGCATTCTATGCCTTCGTTTCAGGTCACTTGCAAGAAGTGGGCCTAGCATATTTAACAACAGAGACTTTCAAATTCACAGATACTGATTCTAAATTAGCAAAGCCTAGCTAGTCACTGTCACACAGACCTCAGCACTTAGATTAAGAGTTATCCTCAAGGTTCACAGTAGAAAGTGGTTAATCAAAAAACAACTCTAGGCTTCTGGTTCCCTAGGACCTCTCTCCAAGGTATATATAGTAATTTGTGACTATTAGGCTCAGTTAACATTTCCTAATATATGGACAAAGACTCTTACAGCATGGTACAGTCCATTTGCAATCCATTTAGAGGTGCTATTTTTACCCATAGTAACACTGAAGTTACTCATATCACTGTCAAGGCCATAATAACCTAGTCCTTTGGAATTGAGATTTTTAGAACGATCTAGCTTTTGAATGGTTGGATCAGTAGTGTATCTGCAAGAATCAACAATGCTTTCTACCATGTTAATATCCACGGTAGAGGCATAGAATTGAAAGATAAGATATAAGAACTAAAATATTCCATTCCTCAGGCACAACTGTTTTTGTCTCACTGAGTAATGAGCAGAAAATTTCTGAAGTCATCAAAGAGTCTTTCTTGAAACTTTCTGTTAACAACAACAGCAAAACCCTACCATCTTTCAAGGCTGTTTTAAATCTGTTTGGCTACTAGAATATAGTGTGTGAAAGTACTATAAACTGGGTTGTTTAGAAACAAAAAGATTTACTTCTCACAGTACTAGTGGCTTAGAAGTTCAAGATCAATACTGACATTGTCTGATGAGGTCTTACTTTCTGGCTCAAAGATAAAGCCTTCTTGCTGTGTCTTGAGATGGGATGGAGGGTGGGTCTCTCTCTTACGTATCTTTTATTTAGGCATAAATCCCCTTCATGGAGCCTGTGACCCATCTCCCAAAGGTCAAGATTTTTTTTAGAGTTTTTACACATAAATTTACAGAAATTAGGAGTATCTAGACCGTGAAGTCCAAAGTAATTTACAAAAACTTCCTGAAGACTTTAATTGTTAACCTCATTACCACCGGACCAGCATTTTCTCTGTACTTCTGTGGCACTAACAGTCTATACACAAAGACAGAAATTTTTGATGATGCAGTGCTTTTTTGTTATGCAATAATTCAATGTAATTTAGTTTTGCTTACCAAACAAAAATGGTAGGAAGCTCCACTACGGCAAGCCTTCCAATTCAAGCCCAGTTTTTACAAACATCATCTAGCACAATGATGACAGGTTCAGTTGTGTTCTTTATGGCTGTTTTAGTGTAAAATCACATAAATGTATATGAGAAAAGTATAATGGTGACTTAATTAAAAGGATATGAAGATATCACATGAGACTCAATGAGAGAAATCATTGTGCTTAAGTTGTGCTCGAGGAATGGAATGTTTTAATTCTTCTATCTCATCTGTCAATCCAATGTCTCTACCTTGGACATGAACATGGTAGAAAAACATTGGTTATTCCTGTACATACACCACTGATCCAGCCATTCAAAGGCTGGATCTTTCTCAAAATCTCAATTCAAATTTCTAAGACTTGGACTCTGATCCAGGCTAGTTCATAAGATCTTCAACAACTCTGAAAAATGTGGCAGAAAATCTAGGTAAGGAGACAAATATATAACCAGATCATTTGAATACTACACTAATATTTAAGGAAAACATACATCTAAATGCTATCAGAGCACAGAATATGAAGATACAGATAATACTGTTGATGGAGAATATCTAAGGGTAATTAAACACAAACTAAATCTTTACAAAGAGAATTAACTATTGGGAAAGGCATTCCAAGATGAAGAGACATTGTATATAAAGGCAGGCACTCTCACGGAACAGAATGATATATGTGAGGATCTACAAAAGAAATTTAAAGGAAATGGCAGAACATGTCTTAAAAGAGGCATTAGAGGTAAGTAAGTGGGGTTAAATGCACAAAATGATTTAAACATCACATTAGAAAAACTGGGTGGATATTGGACATTGCATTAAATGCGTTATGTTTTAGATCACTGTGCAAACTCCATGGAGAATGGACTGGAAGAGGAAGATACTCCCTATCAATCTAGCATGAAGCACACACTGGAGCACACTATGCTAAGAGCTCATTCAACTAATACAATTCATGACATACTATTTTGGGTCAACGGTTCCCTCGATCGTCTGTTTCATCACTGTTATTCCCTGTTCCACTCCCAAATCTCATGTGAGTCCATTTATGATTTCCAATGAAAAGGTCACTAGTTTTAGATTTCATTATGTTCTGGGGAGATTTACAGAGTGTCACAAAGTCATAATTAGAAACCAGAGACTTAAGACTCATTGAAAATTCTCATCTTGGGGTCTCTAGTTAACCTTGGGCTTAAAATAAGTGTATCAGACTATGTGGTGAGATTTAGAAAAGAAAAAAGGCAAACTACTTTTCAATTGTACATTCTCCTAGTATTTCACAGACACACATACTTAGTCTTTTGAAAATTCTCTTTCTTTCATACCGTACATATACCCCACTTCAGGAGAATATAGACCTAAATTTCCTTCAGCAATGGTAATCTCTGACCTCTCTCTGTCTCTCTCTGTCACTCTGCCTTTCTCCACCCTTTCTCATGTGAGTGTGTGTTTGTGTGTGGGGTGTGTGTGTGTGTGTGTGTGTGTGTGTGTGTGTGTGTGTGTGTGTATGTGTGTATACTCTCCTGCACATGCATGCTGTGAAGAATGCATATCAGTGTGCATGCACGTATATCCTTGCACAGATTTGGAGGCCAGAATACAATACCAAGTTTCTTTTTCTATTGCTTCCAAGCATTTTCTTTAAGACAGGGTCTCACTCAACTGGGAGATTACCTGTTTTCTGCCAGGCCTATGGGATCCTTTTGTCTTCACTCCCAATATATTAGGGATATAAGCAAGCACACTTATACATTAAGCCATCTTGCAAGTCCAATTTCTGACCATTTCATACATGATAACAATATTCCACTGCAAAAGAAGTTATTATGGATTGAGACATATTTATCCTGATCATGTGTATAAATCAAACACTGAGTACACATCACCCTTTAATCCTTACTGTAATTCTGCCAGCCAACATATTCAGTGACAGCTATCATTTAAGAAATTGGACGAACAAGGCAAATTTTGCCCTCCAGTTCTCTATGCTCATATAGTTTTCAAGGTCTCATTCATTCTCTTTTCTTTCTCCCTTTGCTTCTCTCAAAAGAATAACATATATGAGGAAAAATCAACTTGGATGGCTATGAAAGTTTACAACTTAAGGGACCTACTTGGAGATCACCAAAGTTAGTGCCTGCTGAGCCTTACTATCTTAAAAGGTGGTTGTCATTTAGAACATACAGAGTTTTAAGGTTGTTAATGTTTGTGGTCTGTAAAATCCCACATTTCTCAGAAGCAGAGTCTGTGGACACAAGTCAAGGTACAAAATTCAGCTTAATTAGTCTTAAACTTTTTAAACTCTATCTCCAGTCTTCTCCTTCAGCCCACTGGTGACTGAGGAATCTAGTGATCTTGCACTGACTGCCACAATCTGAGGCCAAGTCATTAAGGTAAAATGGACATTTCTCAGACAAAGAGCTATTTTTCTTTAAAGAAAATCAAAGGAAACTACATAGACACTGGAACATAAATAATTAGCATCTCTCTGGACGTGTGTGTGTGTGAGTGTGTGTGTGTGTGTGTGTGTGTGTGTGTGTGTGTGTGTGTGTGTGTGTTTGTGTGTGTGTGTAAAATGCCTTTATCCATAAGACAGCTCCTTCAGTCCCTTTTCCAACTCCACCATCTGGGACCCCATGCTCAGTCCAGCAGTTGCAGTGAATTATATCATAGGTGTTCTGAACTTTTGGACTGATATCCGCTTATCAGTGAGTACATACCATGTTCGTTCTTTTGTGACTGAGTTATCTCACTCAGAAATGATATTTTCAAGTTCCATCCATTTGCCTGTGAATTTGATGAAGTCATTGTTTTTAATAGCTGAATAATATTCTGTTGTGCAATGTACCACATTTTCTGTATCCATTCCTCTGTTGAGGGACATCTGGGTTGTTTGCAGCTTCTAGCTATTATAAGTATGGCTGCTATGAATATAGTGGAACATGTGTCCTTAATATATCTTGGAGCATCTTCTGGGTATATGCCCAGGAGTAGTATAGATGGGTCCTCAGGTAGTATAATGTCCAATTTTCTGAGGGACTGCCAAACTGATTTCCAGAGTAGTTGTACAAGCTTGAAATCCCACCAGCAATGGAGGAGTGTTCCTCTTTCTCCACATCCTCACCAGCATCTGTTGTCACCTGAATTTTTGATCTTAGCCATTCTGACTGGTGTGAGTTTTGATTTGCATTTCCCTGATGACTAAGGACGTTGAGCATTTGTTTAGGTGTTTCTCAGCCCTGCGAATTTCCTCAGTTGAGAATTCTCTGTTTAGCTCTGTTCCCCATTTTTTGATGGGGTTATTTGGATCTGTGGAGTCTAACTTCTTGAGTTCTTTGTATACATTGGATATTGGCCCTCTATTGGATGTAGGATTGGTTAACATATTTTCCCAATCTGTTGGTTGCCATTTTTTCCTATTGACAGTGTCCTTTGCCTTACAGAAGCTTTACAATTTCATGAGGTCTCATTTGTCGATTCTTGATCTTAGAGCATAAGCCATTGGTGTTCTGTTCAGGAACTTTCCCCCTGTGCCCAGGTGTTCCAGAATTTTCCCCACTTTCTCTTCTATTAGATTCAGTGTATCTGGTTTTATGTGGAAGTCCTTGATTCACTTGGACTTGAGCTTTGTACAGGGAGATAGGAATCAACCAATTTGCATTCTTCTACATGATGACCACCAGTTGAGTCAGCACCATTTGTTGAAAATGCTGTCATTTTTCCATTAGATGGCTTTAGCTCCTTTGTCAAAGATCAATGAACGTGGGTGTGTGGGTTCATTTCTGGGTCCTCAATTCTATTCCATTGATCTACCTGCCTGTCACTGTACCAATACCATGCAGCTTTTATCACTACTGCTCTATAGTACAGCTTGAGGTCAGAGATGCTGATTCCCCCAGAATTTCTTTTAATGTTGAGAATAGTTTTTGTTATTCTGGGCTTTTTGTTATTCCATATGAATTTGAGAAATGCTCTTTCTAAATCTATCAAGAATTGAGTTGGAATTTTGATGGGGATTGCATTGAATCTGTAAATTGCTTTTGGAAAGATGGCCATTTTTACTATATTAATCCTGCCAATCCATGAGCATGGGAGATCTTTCCATCTTCTGAGATCTTCTTCGATTTCTTTCTTGAGAGACTTGAAGTTCTTGTCATACAGATTTTTCACTTGTTTGGTTAGAGTCACACCAAGATACTTTATATTGTTTGTGACTATTGTGAAGGGTGTCATTTCCCTAATTTCTTTCTCAGCCTGTTTATCCTTTGAGTATAGGAAGGTTACTCATTTGTTCGAGTTAATTTTATATCTGTCCACTTGATTTCTTCCTTTCCAATTTGTATTCCTTTGACCTCCTTTTGTAGTCTAATTGCTCTAGCTAGAACTTCAAGTACTATACTGAATAGATAGGGAGAGAGTGGACAGCCTTGTCTACTCCTGGATTTTAATGGGATTGCTTCAAGTTTCTGTCCATTTAATTTGATGTTGGCTACTGGTTTGCTGTATATTGCTCTTAGTATGTTTAGATATGGGCCTTGAATTCCTGATCTTTCCAAGACTTTTATCATGAATGGATGCTGAATTTTGTCAAATGCATTTTCAGCATCCAATGAAATGACCATGTCATTTTTTTCTTTGAGTTTGTTTTTGAAGTGGATTACATTGATGGATTCCCAGGTATTGACCCATCCCTGCATCCCTGGGATGAAGCCTACTTTATTGTGGTTTATGATCATTTTGATGTGTTCTTGGATTTGGTTTGTGAGAATTTTATTGAATGTTTTTGCATCAATATTCATAAGGGAAATTGGTCTGAAGTTTTCTTTTATTGTTGGGTCTCTGTGAGGTTTTGTTATCAGTGTAACTGTGGCCTCATAGAATGAAGTAGGTGGATTTCCTTCTGTTTCTGTTTTGCAAAATAGTTTGAAGATTGTTGGTATTAGGTCTTTTTTGAAGGTCTAATAGAATTATGCACTGAAGCCATCTGGTCTTGGGCTTTTGTTGTTGTTGTTGTTGTTGTTGGGAGACTTTTAATTACTGCTTCTATTTCTTTAGGGGTTAAGAGCTATTGGTATTTGGTATCTGTCTAGAAAATTGTCCATTTCATCCAGATTTTCCAATTGTGTTGAGTATATGCTTTTGCAGTAGGATCTGATGATTTTTTGAATTTCCTCAGAATCTCTTGTTATATCTCCCTTTTCATTTCTAATTTTGTTAATTTGGATGCTGTCTCTGTGCCCTCTGATTACTCTGGTATGGGTTTGTCTATCTTCTTGAATTTCTCAAAGAACCAGCTCCTGATTTTGTATAGTTTTGATTTTTGTATAGTTCTTTTTGTTTCTACTTGTTTGCTTTCAGCCCCGAGTTTGATTATTTCTTGCCTTCTACTCTTCTTGGGTGTATTAGCTTCTATTTGTTCTAGAGCCTTTACGTGTGCTGTTAAGCTGCAAGTATATGCTCTCTCCAGTTTCTTTTTGGAGGCACTCAGAGCTATGAGTTTTCCTCTTAACACTGCTTTCATTGTGTCCCATAAGTTTGGGTATGTTGTACTTTCATTTTCATTAAATTCTAGGAAGCCTTTAATTTCTTTTCTTATTTCTTCCTTGACCAAGTTATCATTGAGTAGAGCACTGTTCAGCTTCTGTATGTATGTGGACTTTCTGTTGTTTTTGTTGCCATTGAAGACCAGCCTTAAATCCATAGTGATCTAATTGGGAGCATGGGATTATTTCATTCTTCTTATATCTGTTGAGATTTGTTTTGTGACCAATTATATGGTCAGTTTTGAAGAAGGTTTCATGAGGTGCTAAATATAAGGTATATTATTTTCATTAGGATGAAATGTTCTATAGAAAACTGTTAAAACCATTTGGTCCATAACTTCTGTTAGTTTCACTGTGTCTCTGTTTAGTTTGTGTTTCCAAGATCTGTCCATTGATGAGAGTGGGGTGTTGAAGTCTCCCACTATTATTGTGTGAGGTGCAATGTGTGCTTTGAGCTTTAGTAAAGTTTCTTTTATGAATGTGGGTGCCCTTGCATTTGGAGCATGTATGTTCAGAATTAAAAGTTCTTCATGGTAAATTTTTCCTTTGATGAGTATGTAGTGTCCTTTCTTTCTTTCTTTCTTTTTATTTCTTTCCTTTTTTTTTTTTTTTTTTTTGATAACTTTTGGTTAAAAGTTGATTTTATTCGATATTTGAGTGGCTACTCCTGCCTGTTTCTTGGGACCATTGGCCTGGAAAACTTGTTTTCCAGCCCTATACTCTGAGGTAGTGTTTGTCTTTAACTCTGAGGTGCGTTTCCTCTATGCAGCAAAATGCTGAGTCCTGTTTATGTATCCAGTCTGTCAGCTTATGTCTTTTTATTGGGGAATTTATTCCATTGATGTTAAGAGATATTGAGGAATAGTCATTGTTGCTTCCTGTCATGTTCAATGTTATTTTTATGTTTGTGTGGCTATCTTCTTTTGGGTTTGTTGAAAGATTACTTTCTTGCTTTTCCAAGGTGTAGTTTCCCTCCTTCAGTTGGTATTTTCCACCTGTTATCCTTTGTAGGGCTGGGTTTGTGGAAAGATATTTTGTAAATTTGATTTTGTCATGAAATATCTTGGTTTCACCATTATGGTAATTGAGAGTTTTGCTGGGTATAGCAGCCTGGGCTGGCAGTTGTGTTCTCTTAGGGTCTGTATGAGATCTGTCCAGGATCTTCTAGCTTTCATAGTCTCTGGTGAGAAGTCTGGTGTAATTCTGAGAGGTTACTCTCCTTGTGCATTTGGTGTTTTGACTACAATGTGACAGGAGAAATTTCTTTTCTGGTCCAATCTATTTGGAATTCTGTAGGCTTCTTGAATGTTTATGTTCATCTCTTTCTTTAGGTTAGGGAAGTTTTCTTCTATAATTTTATTGAAGATATTTACTGGCCCTTTAAGTTGGGAATCTTCACTCTCTTCTATACCTATTATCCTTAGGTTCTGTCTTCTCATTGTGTCCTGGATTTCTTGGATGTTTTGGGTTAGGAGCTTTTTGCATTTTGCATATTCTTTGCCTGTTGTGTCAGTGTTTTCTATGGCATCTTTTGCACCTGAGATTCTCTCTTCTATCTCTTGTATTCTGTTGGTGATGCTTGCATCTATGACTCCTGTTCTCTTTCCTAGGTTTTCTAACTCCAGAGTTGTCTCCCTTCGTGATTTCTTTATTTTTCTATTTTCATTTTTAGATCCTGGATGGTTTTGTTCATTTCCTTCACCTGTTTGATTGTGTTTTCCTGTATTTTGTCTTTAAGGGCTTCTAGCTGTTTACCTGTGTTCTCTTGTATTTCTTTAAGGGAGTTATTAATTTCCTTCTTAAAGTCTTCTATCATCATCATGAGAAGTGATTTTAAATCTGAATCTTCCTTTTCTGGTGTGTTAGGGTATCCAGAGCTTGCTGTGGTGGGAAAACTGGGTTCTGATGATTCCAAGTTGCCTTGGTTTCTGCTCCTTATGTTCTTGCCCTTGCCTTTTGACATTTGGTTATCTCTAGTGTTAGTTGGTCTTTCTCTCTCTGACTGTGGCTTGTCCCTCCTGCAAGCTTTTGCATCACTACTCCTTGGAGACCAGCTCTCTCTAAGAGGAATTTGTGTTTGGAGAGCTGTGGTACAGGGTCAGCTCAGGGGTGCAGACAGAATCCAGAAGGATCTTGTCCCCAGCTGTTCTTTGGTTCCTGTGTCCTGATGGCTCTGCGAGGGTCCCTCTTGATCGAGGAATTTGAACAGAAGTGGTGGTCTTCCTGTTCTCTAAGGTGTGTCAGCACTCCTGGGAGACCTGCTTTTTCCTGGCACAGAGTATGGAGCCCTGTGTCACAGGATCAGCTACCTCCCTGGCCTCAGAAGGAAATTGGAAGGCCACTCCTCAGTCCCTGTGTCCAGAGGGTTCTGGGCAGGTCTCTCTGAGCAGAGGTACTGGCCTTACCCCTGATCACAGGCTTGTCCACACTCCTGGGAGGGTAGCTCTTTCCCTGCGCTATTTGGGTATGGAGTCACATGGCACAGATCACAGGCTTAAACAGGAAGGCTTCTGTCCCAGGCGGTTCCTCAGTCCCTGTGTCCTGAAGATTTGGGGCGGCTAGCGCTGAGCAGTGGTGCTAGTCTTACCTCCATTCATGGACTTGTCCTCACTCCTGGGATGCTAGCTTTCTCCTGGTGCTATTTGGTTATGCAGCTCTGTGGCACAGACTGAGGTCCCCGGCTGCAGAAGGAAACCTTAAGGCTCCTGTGCCAGGCTGCTTGTAGGTTTCTGTGTCCTGGAGGCTCCAGGCAGTCCCTCTGAACAGAGGTACTGGCCTTACCCCCAATCACTGGCTTGTCCACACCCCTGGGAGGGTAGCTCTTTCCCTGTGCTATTTGGGTATGGAGCTCAGTGGCCAAATCAAAACATTTTTATAATAAATCATAAAGTCATTTATTTTAAAACACTTCTTTGATATAGATAGATAGATAGATAACTTTACCATAGATTAAAGAAAAATGCGAACTACCATACTAATGAGATAAATATACTTATTAATTTCCTTTTACATAAAAAATTAAATCACTGTTGAACATTTGTTATTGCAGCATATAGAGACTCTTCAACATTTTCAGAATTCATCAATATTTTCAGTTTATAATTGTTGATGCTGAGAATGTCATATATATGTGTGTATATATATATATATATATATAAAACAAAGTTGCAGAAGTATGTTTATAGATATATTTCAAACGTGTCTGTAAATTCTGTTCTAATCCCAAAACAAAGTTTATTGAACTTGTTTTCAGCTTTATTTTTATGAAATGTGTGCCACCAATTCAAACTGTAGGTTTTACATATTCTATCATGATAAAACCAAACGATATACTAATGCGAGGATGACATGTTTAAGAATGATTTAGTAGATACTGTTTTCCCATAATTAAACTCTAAACTCCTATAAGAGCAGCAAACTGTGGACATGAAAACAGTACAATTCATAAAGTGGATCAACAGTCTCCAATCACAGCTCTTGTCAGACAATGTTAAATCATTGACATTGCACAGTATGAGGCCACGCACAATGCAAAGTGGCCATAAGTGAGGTTAGGGTGAAGTTGTTCAGTGCAATGAGGCTACATGCTGCTGCTAGAAAGACCTGGTATTCATCACCCATTTGCTTTTGAAAACAATTTTGATCATAATAGTTTCAGAAGCCTTTAATGGCTATCCAGTTTTTTTATAAACACCAATATTCAATTATGCAACCACATGGAATTATGACCTACAGGTTAAGAATTTTGGACATAGACATTGTAAAAATATATCATCTAGGAGTCAGGGTTTCTTTACAAATTGTTGACCAACAGCATCATTGTAAGCATTAAATGAGATAATAGATGCAAAGTGTTAGAATGCTACATGAAAAGGCTTATTTCGTATCCATAATTTATTATTATCTGCATGTGGAATCTATTTTAGTGTTACTTTTTCTTCTTTGAATCAGATGGAAAATATTATAGTGGTTTTGCAATTCAAAGCAATCATTAATTCAACCTTTATTTGAGTTTGTTTGGGACAACAAGGTATTTAACACACACACAATAAATAAATAAATAAATAAATAAATAAATAAATAAACAAACAAACAAACCCAAGTAGCATTTGTTAGAGTTAAGGGAAATAAATTCTACCAAAACAATATTACAGAAAAAGCAGGGACTATAATGGTGATCATAATGCAACTAAGTGACAAATGAATGTATCACAGCTCTTTTGGGTTATTTCAACTAGTGACTTTGAAAGGATGACTTCATGGATGGAGTTCTGAGTTTTCCCATTCTGCTGATTACTGTCAAGCCCCACAAGAAGATCTACTAAGATTATGTGACAATACTATAGACAAGCAAAATAACAATTGATCAACTGTGTCTTCTCTTCTACTTGTCAGTTTAACTAGGTTGCCACCACTGTCTGCTCACTGAGATGCTCTAATTGCCCACCTACATTTGCACTGTATTAAAGCAGTGCTTTTGAAATGTTGCTTTTTCACTGTCTGAAAATTCAAAATGACATGACTCAAGCTAATCGTGTATGTCTATGGATTATTCAGCAGCAGCAGGTTAAAGTGGCCACTTCTCTCTGCTTACCAATACCTGGCTCTTGAGACTGAAAGCACTGCCCAGTATTGATTGAACTCTATATTTGATCTAATGTTCATTTCTTCTAGCAAAACTAAATCCACTATCAAGACAGAAAAGGTTTGAAAACAGAGAAAAGTGCAAATCACACACTCAATTTTCATATAGGATATGGGCTAATTACCATGTATGGCTCACCACGGGGACAGCTTTTCTTTTTTATTATTAATAATCACTCCATTTGTTTACATCGCAAATGATATCCCACTTCCCTGTTATCCCTCCATAAACCCACCATCCCACAACCTCCCTCTCCTCCCTCCCTTTCGCCTCTTTGAGGGTGTTCCCCCACCCATCCACCCCTCCAGCATCCCCCTATGCTGGGGCATCAGACCTACACAGGGTCAAGTGCCTCCCCTCCCACCGATGTCAGACAAAGCTATTATCTGCTACCTATGTCTCTGGAGCCATGGATCCCTTCCTGTATACTCCTTGTTTGGCAGTCTAGTTCCTGGGAGCACTGGGTGGTCCAGTCAGCTGATATTGTTCTTCCTATAGGGTTGCAGTCCCCCTCAGATCCTCCAGTGCTTCTGCCAGCTCCCTCACCAGGTTCTCTGAGCTCAGTCTGATGGTTGGCTCCAAGCATCCACATCTGCATGGGTCAGTTGTTGGCCAGACCTCCCAAGGAACCACCACACCAGGTTCCTGTCAGCAAGCGCTTCTTGATCACTGCAACAGTGTCAGGTAGGGACAGCTTTTCTGTCTAAACTTCTCAGCTTCTAAACAAAAGAGCATACAAATTATAGTCACCCATTCTTATATAAACTTGCTCTATTATAACACATCATGTAACTCTTTACCCTGTGACATCCTTCCATTTGTTCTAAAGATAAATATTAATGGCTACACACCAAGTGTATGCACTATGTAAGGTACTATTGATGAAGTCCTCAAGGTGGAGAATGGGGGAAGCTGGGGTATGTAGAACCTGAGTCAAAGGAGAATACAACAGTAATGGCAAGAAATAGCCTCTGAGCTCCTAGGAGTAGACATTTACATGGCAGGATGATTTCTGTATAATTCTGAGTGAAGTGCTGGCTGCAAACCTTACAGGATCCTTATTCTGACAACAAGCATAATTAACAGCATGAAAATATGTTTGATAAGTGGGAAGCAATGATGATCAAGGCAGCAGCTGTCATCAGTTATCATTCTACAAACTAATGTTCTATCCAACTAAGCAAACCAATGAGGTCAAAATATTCGCTAAACTACAATGATGGCTGAAGTAGAGGACGTGGCTTAGGACATGGCACTTGTGTAGGTACTCACACAATGAAAGAAAATTGTCAGGCTTTAACTGAGAGGATAATAGTGGTGCTTGTGTGCTTTTCTATAGGTAAACATGCCTGAGATTTGTGGAATGTATGAAAACCAGCACTGAGAAAAGTACTTCAGTGGGAGAAAAAAAATCACAATATACACTTTAGCCATTTTCCAAAAGACTGGTAATAGTATGCCACACAAGATGTACAGACAGGCCTCATATATATATTCAGCCAATTTGGGGGAGAGATATAAATCATGTCTCAAGCACAAATGTCTCAGTTGTTTTTCTTCTTAAATGTAAACTGTGCAAGGGAAACGTAAAACTCCAGTGAATCAAGCCTTAAATGTTACTCCTACAGGGAATTTCAAGAATTTACTAGGAATATACTGAGCCGTATAGCTAACATAAAATATAGAAGTAGTGACAGACATTCTCGTAAGGGAGCCAAATTTATGAGCCAAGTTGCTCTTTAAAGGTGAACGAACTTCAGCCTTGACTATAGTAGCACCCTAACTAGCAAATACCCTCCCCTGATGTTAATTTTGTTTGTTGTCAAAATAAGAATCCTGCCAGCATCTTAGCTAGCAAGGTACCCTGGTGTCAATGTCATATGGATATCACTTGACTACCACATTTAGCAATGAAATGTGACTCATTCTTCAACTGCCTCTAATCAATACTTCCAGAATTTATATTCTGTAAACATCCATACTTTGCGTCTAAACAAATAATTTCATCATAAGCTAGTTCTCAGTAAAAACTACAATAAGTTTTCACAATATATTATGGGAGCTCTGGCTATTCAGTTCTAAATAATGGCTCCTTTTGCTGGACAAGTAAATTGAAATTGATTTGTTTCAGCAGCATATGCTGTAACACACAATGCATGCTTACAACAAGCCTATTGACTTTTGCAAACACTACTCCAGTTTGCTTCCTCAAGGACTCCCGGCAGGATTTTTAAATCATCCCACCTTCTCTCCCCTAACCCCCAGAACAAAGCATCCATTTAAATAAGGACTAAACACAATGTGTCCCCAAAAAAGAGTGTGAATGAGCTTTCTTTGAGATCAACTGAGCAGAGCCCAAGGTGAGGAGTGAGCCGTCAGATGAAAGAGTCAAAAAGAAGACACAGACTAAAAGTCAGATCAACTGTTTCTTATAAATCATAAGAAGAAAAGAGGAAAGGGGTGAGAGAGACAGGCAGAGACTGGCTATCTTGAAACCATACCTTCATCCAATTGCTGTTGGGACAATGCTATCATTGAGATAGTCAAAGACAGAGGGCCAGACTCATGAGATATTTCTCTACTCCAGAGGTAGAGCTATAAGCAGGGGATGAAACAGTTCAGGCATGCACATAATGGCTCCCAAACATGCTACGTGCAAAGCTCATGATGCTTCCAGTGCTCTTAGTCACGCAGGAGGGGGGCCCAGCCACATGGAAGAGGAACCTGATTCTTTACTAGTTTCAGAAGAATCTGAGATTGAGTCACAGGCAACACAGAAGTTTCTATGTAGGGAGATTCATCTGGGACCAGAGCCAGCAAGAATGACCTTTCATTATTAGCTCCTGGGATACTTTTTCTATAGCATTCACAAAAGCAACCATCCTTGTTCAGTCTAGGACATCTCTGTGGATTTTTATCCAAGAGGGTTTCCCAAAGGTTATTTCTGTTTTATATTCTTTGCCACTTTATATCATACTGTTTGCACAGCAGGATAGGTATTCTCATTTCTATTTTATGATATGTTAAATAAGGCCAACAAAGGAACAAAAATTTCCGAAAGAGCCAAAAGTTTATAACTGACACTCCAAAAATTTGAACTCAGGTCTTACAACTTTAAATCAAGTGCCTTTCTTCAAAATATTTATATTTTATGCACTCAGTCATTTATTTTTTATATTCAACAAACATATATTGAATGCTGACTTTGTGGCAGGCAGTAGGAGCTCTCAAGTTCAGTTTACAATTCACCTTCAGTAACAACTCTTGGAGGTAAGACAGAATCTATAGTCAATGTGATGGTCTGCATATATTAATCCTGGGTTCTTAAATTGTTTTCTTTAAACCCCAATGGGTTATTTTCATCCCAGCAGAAACAGTTGTCTTGTGAATCAGCTCCCTTTTCCCATAAGCCTAACATCTGGCAAGATGCCTCTTGTGCATTACTTGCTACCAATATCCCTTAATGTGAAAACTGTCACTCAGCCGACCTTCCAATCTAAAGATGTTCTGAAGATTTCTGCTTAAGTATGGGGCTACTGCAGGCTGACCCTGGGAACACTCATGAAATTGACACAAATCTCTCACATTTCCAAACCCAGAAGGGTCTTCTTTGCTACCTGGAGCCATCTATTTGAAGAACCTTCACTTAGTACCAGCTTCTCATCCGACACTTCCCTGCCTCTGCTATTGCTCCCTCAGCATTCCCTAGAGGCTTGCCCTTATACTGAGTGAAAGTAATTTCTCCTGGCATATCTTCCTTGCCTTTTCTTATGGTCCTGTGTCTCATAAATGCACTTTGGGCAGTAAACATGTGAGGCCCCATGGCAGACAATGATTAGAAAGATTACAGATGGATGGAAGGGGACTTGGAGTCCATGATTAATCTATAGCCCCCAAATAGGGCATCTATCACTTACATTTTTGGACAGTGATATGAACACAGGGGATAATTTTCATGCTGTGGTGATATAGTACAGGCATTTGAAAGGACAAACAAAGTCTGGCCTATAAGGCTTTGGCCTCAAAAGTCATAAAAGGACAAAGCTCACAATTGGTTACTGACTCTTATTAACTCTTCATTCCCACAACACACCAGATATTGTCCTTGGATTGCTTCTAGATGAAATCTACGTTTATAGCTGAACTTTTGTCAGTGTGGTCTCCAGTGACATGTACTCTTGTAAACAAAATCCAGCCGAAATTGCTTACTTCACTTCTAGTTTCTCCAAGGTCTGTCTATGACCTTGTGTTTCAAAGGGAGTTACTGTCTCACAAGGCTTATTGGCATCCAGTTGGCCCATCTCTTCACAGCTTTATATACCATTTAGAAGGTCCCCTTTCACCCCACTGGCAATATTTGAAAAGGTTGGTTCATTCACAAGGTCATAGTAGCCATTCTCACTTCTCATTCTGATTTTAGGATTTTAACAAGAGTTTCAAAAATATACTAGTGAGAGAGCCCTTAGCTGCACAGCCTTCAAACCTTTCCACATGAGTCAATTGGGAAGATAAGGCCTTTCAGCAGCCCTGAGTTGTGCTCTTTCCTAGTATAGTGACCAAACTTTCTATTTCTAGTCTGATCCAGGGCATCATCTTCTCACACTGGAGTTAATGAAATTGACATTCGTGTCACATAAAAGTTCTCTTCCATCTGCTCCTTCCTGTTGGTGACTGAGACTATTTCATCTGAAAGAACAGGTTTCCATGTGCTATTGTTCTACTCAAATTCTTCCACCAATAGAGCAATGCCCAGCCTCCTCAGGCTCACACTCAAAGCTACCCCTGAAGTCTTCCTATCCTACCTACCTAAACCTATCTTTGCCTGCTTCTCAGATGAGCTTTTTCTTCTACAGACACCAGCTTTTTCTTGTCCTTGGCACATGTCATACTTTCTTTGTCTTTGGTTCATTATAGAGTATCTTTCCTACTCCCAAACCATGGTAGGTCCTTCCCTCTCTTCTTTGTCTACCAAATCTCACCATAACATTCAGTCTCACTCGAGAGCCACTTCTTTCTTAAAGCTTTCTCTCATTTTCCAACCCATGCCTTAGAAGGATATCATAACCCTTCTCAATCATACACAGTTGGAGTCTATATTTTAAAAAAGATCTCCCGGTGGCTCTATTTGTGTTAGAAATTGAGAGAGTCTCTCATGAACAATCTAAGTTCTCCCAATAAAAGACACCTACAATTTCTGAAATTATGACAATAAATTCTCCTTTACCTTTACCCCAATCCTTTCTATTTCCTGTATCATGTTACAAATACCTTCTACTGTGTGGAAGTAGACAGCAATTAGGAAACTTTGTACCTACCTAACCACATATATTCCCAACCTCTCCCTTCCACCACTTGCATGTCATATAAGGACACATATTTCCTAGATATGATTTAGTCAGGCGTCCCTCCTCTAGGATCACAAGTTTTTCTCATGAATTTTGCAGTCAGCTAATTGTAAGTATAGTCATCTACATTGACAGCCCTCTGATGAAAAGGTAGCTTATTGGACCTACAAGCTTTGGGCTATGGGCAGAAAAATCATTACCAGGTGAGGTTAATTTTGGATAATTATCTTTTGGTAGCATCTTTGGTAGTACAGAGACAGATGTGAAATGCTTAAGGAGTTTGGGTTGCACAGAATGATCTGGGGTTGGGCTGTATGTTAGCTATTGCTATTTCTAGCTCTTCCTATATACCTCACCTTAGGTCTAGACACCAAAAAGTAATCACATGGAGGAAAGTTGGCCAATTCATTTTATGATATCACTGAACAGAAGAAATTCAAAGATTCAAAAATGGGATTAAGCTCTACAAATTTCTTAAACACCTCTCCCTGCTTTTTTCTCTGTGTGTCTTTCTCTGTGTGTCTCTGTCTCTCTGTGTGTCTGTCTCTGTCTCTGTCTCTCTCTTGCTGTGTGTGTGTGTGTGTATGTGTGTATGTGTGTGTGTGTGTGTGTGTGTGTGTGTGTGTGTGTGTGTGTGTGTGTCCCTCTGTCACTTACTTACCACCTGCTCATTCTCTCCCCTTTAGTCTTTTCTTGGCTTCTAATGCTTTGGATTTGATAAGAAAAAAACTTTCATTGGGAGAAAACTGGTAGCAATATCCAAATCAAGAAAAATACAGTTTCAGGCTGGAGAGATGGCTCCGCCATTAACAGGTATGCTCATAACAAAAAGTTTATAAAAACACAAATTCTTTATTTGAAGTCAACTTTTTTTTTATAATTCTATTCAACTATGAAACCTAATTCAACTATAGTTCATTTGTCTTCAGGACAAATTGGGGAAAGTCAATTTGAATTATGAACTCATGTCTGTGTGACAAAAAGTGGATTTCTATTCATTTATTCATCATCATCATAAATTTGGAAACATGAACATTGTACGTAAGACCTTATACAACTTATCACAAAAGAGAAAAAGACCTCAGAGATGTACATATACCATTAATTTTATTACACAGAACTAGTGTGTGGTCTGAGTTTACAAACATGATCCTTACACAATCAGAGTAGCATAATTAGCTAAATTATTCTGTCTGTTTTGAATTTGTTTACAGTGTTCTACTATTAAAGCAACCTTGTTTTCTCAAACTATAACAAAAGTTTCAGTTTGATTCACATTGCAATGAATAAAACATTGACTTCAAAACAATTATAATGACTGGTATGTTCAGTACTTTTATGCAGTAATATTATAAAAACAATAGGTGAAACATTTAATTGCCCAGATCTTTTGGGTTTTATTCTCCATGTTTAGAGGCCATGGACTAGGCAGTTTTGAGCAACACTGCTTTAGAACAGTCCTCTGCCACTCTCCTCTTGGACTGCCTGATTTTCCACAGCATCTTGTTAACCTGGCTACTACTGCAGCTAGTGCCTAATGCATGATCCCTGGAAGACACCAAGGTCATTTTCCTGTCTTCTTTACAAAGCTACACAAGGCATCTCTAGTGACATTAAATTTGGATGCCTTTAAAAGGTTTTCCTCTGAGACTATTTTTTTTTTACCGTCTCTGATTATCACATCCAGCAGCACATTCTGCAGCCAGTGAAAGCCTGGTCCTCTCCCAAGTGAGAGGTCTGGCAGAAGGTTCAGATCTCCAGGTTAAACATTGGACGTGACCAGACTTGAAGTCCCCACATGCAGAGGTCCTGACTATTGATGTGGCCAAGAGATTGTTCAAGGTAGTTAACACTTCAAAAGGCAAACCATGTATTTAAAAGGGGAGATAATAAACATTACATCGGATGTGTTTATAAAAAGATAAAGAGATATAAGATATGTTCTATGGGGGGGGTGAGGTGTGGGGGAAGGGGATGAGGCATCCCTTCCCCCTGAGGGACCAGCCACACCAGGGTATAGTATAGAATAGAGTTTATTCAGGGCATGGGAAGGGGAGCTAAGAGGTTAGTAGAGGCAGAGTAGAGAAGTAGAGGAGTAGAGGCCAGCCATGACCATGTGGGGAGGGGAGGAGGGAATGGGGAGAGAGGGGGAACAAGAGGGCAAGAGGCAAGAAGGCAAGAGAGGAGGCAAGAGAGACCAGAGATAAGAGAGAAAACGAGAGAGAGAGGAGGGGCAAGCAGCCCCTTTTATAGTGGACCAGCCCCACCTGGCTGTTGCCAGGTAACTGCAGGGAGGAGCATACCTGGCTGTTGCCAGGTAACTATGGGGTGGAGTTTAGACAGAATGCTAACAATATCTGTAAGTCCACAACCTGTATTCCAAAATTCCTCCTTTTAAATCTGTTCAGAAAATCATGTTGGCTTCTACAAGTGTTGCAAAGACAAAGTTATAAGGTACATGAGCCCTCAAGCCTTAGGTATCTATGCTTTCTTCTGACATTGTCAATCTGGCAATACATAGTATCCTTAGCCTGTCCACAGAAGACACTTCCCTGTTTGTTGCCTTAGCCTGGACTGCATCTTTACCTTACATTCTTTCTTGGCCTCTATTTTCAAGGTAGTTCTTAGCATCCTTCATGACCATCCTATCTCTGAGTACAATGTGGTAAGTGCTAGAACACATAAATAAATAAACTTTTGTGTTCCAAGTAAAGTTCAGTCAACAGGGGTCTAACCTGAATTATTTCCAGTATTACCCAACCTATAGCTGACCATGGTCCCAAACTAGAGCTCCTAACACTGACCACAGATTGATTTCTGTCCCTTACCACTGTGGGACACCTAGTTGAAATTATAAAAACAAAATGATCAAAAAGAAGGATAAGGAGAAAGGGAATGAAGAGAAAGAAGGAGGGAGAGAGAGGGAGGAAGGAAGAATGTATGAGAAGAAGAGATGGGAAGCTCAAAGCCATCCTGATCTCTGAGTTCCAAGCCAGCCAGGACTACTTAGTAGGACCCTGTCATAGAAAGGAGCTCAAAAAAGAAAAGGAAAACAGATAAAGAACAAGGAAAAGACTCAGAAAAAATCCTATGCTGACCAACAGAGGCAAGGTTCATAGGCCGCATCTTATCTACGTGAGTATTAATGAGTAATTCTACCTTGCTATAAGAAGGCTATCATGTTGCCAACTGTAATTTATAATCCATCAGTAAAAGGTGAAGGTGGACATAGATATGGAAAGCAAAAGTGTCTCTGTGGAAGAACAAAGAAACAGAAACAAGCAGGCCCCCTTCACCTAAAGCATGAGCCTTACTGTCAACCATAGCAAGATGTACTTTTTACTGTGCTTGTTGACATAACCCTGACTCTGCTCATATTGGCAAAAGAAGAACTGAGCCATGGTGTCAGAATATTCACAAAAGTAAATATTTATAAGCAGAACAGACAGTAAATGCCTGAGAGCAATAACCTTGGGAGCACCCAAATGTGAAACATCCAACACCATTGCCATTTGTGATAGCTTTGAGTTGTAAATAACAGTCCTTAAGATAAATTCCAATCTCTTCATAGTATCGTATTTGAAGTACAAAAGAGAATATTTGAATGACCCAAGGCAGTTCATTTCAAACAACTAAGTTCTGCTTACTATTAATTGAAGATCCATGTATGTGCTGTTTTTTTTAAGGAACCTCTAAATCCAACCATTTCTCAGTGATCCCTCTGATGTTGAATACTCCTCCCAAGAGACTTCTCCTATCACCCCAGATGCTCTGCAAAGAACGGCTCAAGGGATGATGGGTGTCCCTATGTTCGGTAGCTGCTGACAGTATGTAAATTCATGATAAGCAGAGCTCATCCATGATAATGAGACTGCATCATGTTCAGGATTGTGATCAACAGTTATTGCCCTTAGAAAAACTAAAAGGAAGGTAACTACTGTCTTTAATAGCCTTACTATCCCTCTCTCTCTCTGCCCCATGTCCTAAGGCAGCAATGTGAGGGCTCCCGAACTCCCATTTCTACATGTTCTTCCATCACAACAGAAGGGGTCCTAGGCTATCATCACAAATAGAAAAAGGTAGCAGGGGGATATGCTCCAACTTGAACTAGCTATATTACCTTGGGGGCGTAACTTTTATCTTAGTCTCAATATCCTGATACTCAGTGTCCTAAATTTATCATTTTAATAAAATGAAAGCAAAGAAGATCAAGGGAAGTAGAATTTATACAGCTCTTAGCATGTACTAGACCCTGTGCTCAAAGCTATTTATATCAATTATTCCTTTAATCTTCTCAAGCAGTTATTACAATGCTGACTCTGGAGATAAGGAATATTAGGTTCAGTGAGGTTATATGGCTGGCTCAAATTCACAAAGCTTGTGAGTGGTAGAAGAGGGATTTCAAACAGGTCAGTGTATGGTGACTGCATTGCTTCCAGGGGCTTGGCTCAGATAATCCCTAAGGCTCCTTCCAGCATTAATAACTTATGAGTCTATGAAATCCTACCATGTACATAGCTGTCTACTCCACATATTCAAGGTGCCAGGTCCATAAACATTTGTGAAAAGAAGAAGGTTGGGTATTATAAATGAGGGCTATAGAGCAATGGATATTTAGGGCCTGAGTTTAACTGTACAAAAACAGAAGAAAAGAAATGTAATTGTTCTTTAGAATCTCATTAAAGGAAAAGGCAGGAGCTAGGGAAGATGGCTCAGTGGGTAAAGTACTTGCTATATGAGCACAAAGACCTGTGCATGAGTCCCTGGTACCCAAATAAAACCCAGGCACTGGCATGATGTGCAGGTGCATCCCCAGTTGTGGTAATAGAACAGAGAGATGCACGCCAGGGGACAGCGGACCAGCCAGTCTAGCTAAAATAGCAAACTCTAGACTTAGTAAAAGAGCCTATCTCAAAAAGTAAGTTAGATTAGAGAGAGAAATACAGATACACAGTATCAACCTACACACACACATACACATACACAGAGAGAGAGACAGAGAGAGAGAGAGACAGAGAGACAGAGAAAGAGAGAGACAGAAACAGACAGAGACAGACAGACAGATCATTAAATGTAAATGTTAGGTTAAATTAAAAATTAACTAGACGAATTCTCCCTCCTTCTTATGAAAGAAAGGGGAAAGGCCATGTGGAAGCTCAGAATCTGTCACCGCCCCCTTCCTCCTTCAATACCAGAAGAAAGAAGTCTGTCTTCAATCAGCCAAATGAACCAAAAATGAGAACTAACCTTTCCCATCAACTGAATCCAAAGTGGTCCACTTCTCTAACCTTGTTTACTTTGTCTTTCTTACATTATAAAGACATCTTCCCTCCTTATCTGTAGCTTTGAAGCCATAATGTGGAACTCAGATTAGACTAATGTGACAGGGTAGCACTGGGAGGCTGAAATTAATTGCTGCTACTCAGGACTAGAGATGTTGGTAAGACAACCAACATAACCGGATAGCAAAAGTTACAAAGTGGAAGGTTTCTGGCTTTTGCAATGAAAAGTAATACAATTGGTTCCCCAAATACTGAATATAAGATACAAAGTCAAATTTGAGGGAGAATTTGTACACTATCACAGAAAATTTTATCTGAAACTCTACACCAATCTTGGGCATATTTACCAAAATGACTTATTAGACATCACTTGCCTAGTATTTAAATCTAAAACTCATGTTTACATAATAACTTCTCAGAACTAATATAATAACCTACTTTATATCCCTGTCTCTGAATCTATTCTCTATCCTGTTGCCATGAAGTCCAGCCCAAACACAAATCTCTCCACAGGATTTCCTTACTTCAAACCCTGAAGTAATTCCTCCCTGCTGTAAGCATGCAAACCTGGAACCCTCACAGAATACCCAAACACTTCATGAGCACTTCTTTCTGCACACCGAACTTTTTGGAGTTCTTAGATCACATCTGGATGTGGCCTTGCTCGTGCTGCTTCCTCTCCCCTCAATGTTCTTTTAAGACCTGTCATCTTTCCGATGAACTCCAATACTCAGAGTCAGATCATATTTGCTTTTCCTTTGTCACCTGCTCTGATATCATTATCATGAATAAATTTATGTCCCCATAGCTAGGACATGGTTTTACCATAGTAACCACAGTCCTTGCTTATATACATATTTGTTGGCCCCAACAGATATGATACTTAGTAAGGACAGTGACTATGCATGACATTGGGATAATTCCTTCTTAGTAATGAGCCACTGAATTAAGAGATAAGAAAGTGAATGGTTAGAAGGGCAAATAATCAGATGAATGAACAAAGAAAGAATCATAGCTATACTAACAAAAACAAGACATAATCCTTTACATATTCACAGTACATCATGCTGCATCAGAATTTTCAAACTACTTTAAAACTTTATATCTTATTTGTCCCCAATAAAATTATGAGGGAGAAATGTCATTGGAATGACATGATCCCATTGAGACTAGAATTCACATTGTCGTAATTATTTCCAAATTGTGTTTGTACTGGTAACCAAATGCTATGAGAAAGAAAAATTGTTTGTTAGTAGATGCTTTTTCTCTCTTATGACCTTTTCTCCCCAAATCAACTTTCTTCGTGCATTTGGTTAGAAGCTCCTTCCACAATGCCATTTTACATTTTGACCCTTTGACGTTCAGCACAAAGTCAGGCCAGTGCTCCCTGGCCTTGTCAGCACTCACAGAGTACAGCAGCCCAGGGCACAAGAGAAAGCTCGAATGTTAAAAGGCCGATTGCAAGTCTCATCAGAAAATCAAATACATAACTCTAAAAATATCCCCCGTGATCTACGCATGTAGCCATGGTGTCTGACAAATTCAATTAAATCTGTCATACATCATTCTCCACAGTGTTATTGAGAGAAACGTAGTAGTATCGAATTTTAATTATTCAGCTCCTATTGATCCCACCATAATCTGGTGAGAATCATTTGCAAACTGACAGTCCCTTCAGGAGACAGCTTCTATTATCTAATTATAAATCTCATAGTGTCATTTGATAAAAGGTAAAGTTTTGTCTTCCCCTCAAATGAGATAAAGAAAACAAAAGCCCCAATTTTTGCTAACAAAATTTCAAATCCAAACCAAAACACTATACAGAAATTTCTTAAACTTATCTGTGAACAGAGCTTATTTTGTGGCACAACTCAGTTCTGGGTCCTCAGGATCTACAAACTGAGTATGTGGTAACTGTTGGCACAATCTCCAATAGCCTATGTAGTAGGATCTCTTGATCAACCCTTCCTCATGCCCTCCAGCATCTCAATGTTCATCCCAAAGACTACTATGCTCTAAGTTTTGTTCTCTTTGTTGGTATAATCAATAAAACAATAGGTGCATTCTTTCGGGTATCCCCAAAGTATTCATATAGCAGAGTGTGGAATGGGGAATTTGAAGTCACTGGAAGATGGCTGGGAAGAAAAAGAGAAAAGAAGCACTTCAAGGACAACTGGGTGTGTACCATCAAGGTTCAGAATGGTACATCATTGTGGTTGTTTCACTACTTGGTAAATCTATTCTGTCTGTCCTCTTTCTCCTTCAAAGCCAAGATGTACGTGTGTGTCTCTTTGAGTACAAAGTGTATATATATCCAAAACCAAGAAGAGACATGAAGAGACAGGATTCCGAAGAAATTCTTGAAAACATGAAAGTCAACAGATCAAACTAAAGTGGGCAGTGGAAGCCTAGGATACTTACAAAATTAAGTACCAGAAACTGTTTCCACAAAGGCAAGGACAACAAAAAGGAAATTCCACTTTTGAAAGTCAGCAAACCTGAGGCAGAACTTGACATGGGCGAAACAACACAGTTGCTCAAAAAGGTCAGTGAAGTGATTATAGCAGCCAAGCTCTGTGTATCCCCTTGTCCTTGCCTTACCATGAGTCAAGCAACAGCAACACGGATGCCTTGCTTCATACAAATACATAAGAGTGTCCTTGGAGTCTGGTTACTTCCAAAAGAAAAGAGGAATGACTATGTCCTGATTGCAAACTATGAAAAATGCTCTTCCAAACCTCAGCATTGAAGGAATTGCTAAAGAATTTCTACTTGCACAGAAAACATACAATGGTTTCATGGAGAATAGCATAAACAGGGGCATCAAGAGATGAAGCAAGCGATCTTGTCTATAAGGATAATTTCAAAAGGGAGAATCAGAAAATATTTGAGGAGCAATGGTTATAATAAAGGACAGGGATTTTCACCATCAATGGCAGATAAAAATACAGTGGAGGCAGAATGTAATACATCAACAAAAGGCACAGGGGAAAGAATTAATGGGATATGCCAAGCTTAGGATGCAAGAGTGAGATAATTTGGAAGTAGAGTGGAGGTACACTGTGGAGGGTTTCACATATCAACTAGAGCCATTTAGATTTTATTCTGTCAGCAATGAGGAAAAAGACAGTGGCAGTTATGAGGAGGAAGGTGACAGGATGAGAGCTGAGATTTTGAAGATAGGAAGATGGGAAGATAGAGCAGAGATAGAAGTAGAAAGAGTAGAGCCATTTAAATATCATCAACAGAGTAAAGCCTAGACAACTGAGGTCTAAGTGTAGTGACACTACAAGAGAAAAGAAGAGTCAAATGACAGATGGTAAAGCATTTGTAATTGATTAGGGTAAAAGCTTCAAAAAAAGGCCCTGTTCCTGTCACATCCATGCACTAATCAGTGACTTAGGGATCAGTAAAAGAGCTGTTTAGGGGTTTTGCTTATTTTTATCATTGCTGTTATCATTTGATCGGAAGAAGCTCACTTATAAGACAGTTTGAGTTTGAGATGCCTACAGGGTATCTACATGAAAATATCCAATAAGCAGTTGGAAATTCAAATCCAAGTTTGAGGAGAGAAGCCAAACTAAAATATATACTTTGTAAAAGCCTTGTTCCACAATAGGTTGGGTCACCTCCAGAGTGAATGACTGAGAAAGGATGATGAGGTGACTAAAAGAAAGGTTCCAAAAAAGGAATAGTTATCTCAGGAACTGACTTACATCTTCAACAGAAGCAGCAAATTGATTTCGACTAATCCAAAGCAAGTAAGTTGAGCAAGTGATCATAGGAAAAACGCAGTAGACAGAAATTATTGGGCTAAATGGTATGCCCTCTAAAAACATTCAGATGTTTAGATTGAACTATATTGACACAAAAAAAGTGTATATTACAGTTGGAGCTACTAGAGTACAGAGAAGTAACCTTGTATCCTCCAAAATCACATATCCAATTGATGGAAAGGCTAGCAGCCAGCTCTTAGGCATGATCACTTCAAATATTCATTTCTCTGCACACTTGTACCCCTAATTCACAATGTTTTTTCCTGCCACAGTTTGTTGCATCTGACCCTAAAAATTACAACTATAATTGTAGGTGTTTGGCATGGTTGAGATTGGTGTAGCTGATTCAAAGCTTGTGTATTTAGTCTGTACATTTCCTAGCAAGAGAACCATGACAGGTGTGCATCAAAACAATAAGTATATTTTAAAACACTTGCTGGTCCTCATGTAAATGAATATTTTTTTAATCGTTATTGTCAATACTTTTAATTTTATTATTTACATTTCAATCTGATCACATCTTCCCTTCCTTACTCTCCTCCTAGTCCCTCCCTCTCATCTCTACTCCAGCCCCATCCTCCCTGCCTCCCATTCTCTTCAGGAAAAGGGAGGCCTCCCATGGATATCTACCAGCTATGGCATATCAAGCTACAGTAGGAATAGTTGCATCTTCTATTGTGGCTAGGCAAGGCAGCCCAGTGAGAGTAAAGGGATCCAAAATCAGACAGCTGAGTTAGATACAGTTCCTGATCCTGATGTTAGGAGTCCCAGATGAAGACCTACCTGTACAACTGTTGCATATGTTCTGAGGAACCTAGGTCATTCCATGCATGCTCTCTGGTTGTTGGTTCAGTTTCTGTGGGACCCTATGGCCCCAGGTTAGTTGATTCTGTAGGGGTTTTTTTGTAGTATCCTTGATACCTCTGTCTCTCTCAAGTCTTTCTTCTCCCTCTTCAATAGGTTTTCCCAAACTCTACTTAATGTCTGGCTGTGGGTCTCTGCATCTGTTTCCATCAGTTGCTGGGTAAAGCCTCTCAGAGAATAGTTATGAGTAAGATGCTTCAAAAATGGGTATGTTTTAAAATCACTTGCTTTTCCTCATATAAACAAACCTTAGAGGGGGTCATGTTTTTATCTCATTTGTGAAATCTGACTTTAAAAAATAATATACAAGGTGTATTATTAGGAAAAAGGAAACAGACCAGGGAAAGCAGATGAGAGAAAACACATATGGGGAATCTAAGCAAAATGCAAATATATATATATATATATATATGTATATATATATATATATGAATGAAAATATAAAGCATACATTTATTAATAATTTTACAATAAACAAAGTTTGAGGTTAATTTATATTTCAAATTCAGATCATTTACAGAAACTCATATACTCCTAAAAATGCTCTATGCAAAATAGATGTTTCTAAATTTAGTCTTTTTTCCTCCCTTACTTATAGTACATTTTCTAAAATACATTCTGTCTTAGTTAGAGTACCTATTGATGTGATGAAACACTATGAGCAAAAGCAACTTAGAGAGGAATGAGCTCATTTCATTCACAATTACATATAACAGTTTATCATCAAAAGCAGTGAGGGCAGGAATATGGAGTCCTCAAGGCTTGTTCAACCTGCTTCCTTATATAACCAAGGACTACTCAACAGGCTGTCCCCATACACAGTATGCCGGGCCTTCCCCTGTCAATCACTGATGAAGAAAATGCCCTAAAGGCTTGCCTACCTACAGTTTTACCTTACTCAGATAGCCTAATCTTGATACAGTTTCTAAATTGGTATTTTCTCCTCTCAGAAGATTTTAGTTTGAGTTTTATCAAGTTGACACAAAATAGAAGTAGCCAAGACTATTCCCAAGACAAACAAACATATTGTATCATCAAAATAGTTCAATACTTCCAAGTCATCAAGAAATCTTAATACATGCCAGAAGTACTCTCAGAATACTACAGAACAAGTCCTATATCCCATAGTATGCCATACAGCTATTCCCATGTACAAGCTTCAGCTTTTCTTTCTACATCTATTTTCTATTATATAAAATATATCAAGCTCTGTCTTATAATTATACTACACTGTTCCCAAAACACACAATATACACTTAGGCTTCTCTATATATATCTTTGCTCATACAGTTCCTTGTGCGTGAAAATGGCCTTACTCCATAATCACTTGTCTAAATCCCTATCTATTTTCCTGAGATTTAGCTCAAATTTTACTGTGACATATCTCCTACACCTTCCATAGGTAAATATGTTCTCCTTCCTGGGTACATGCCCTGGGAAGAGAAAAGAATCTGAGGTCAACATAGATGTCATTGTGGGGCACACATAAAGTGCTACATTCTCTTTCATGCCAGTCAATTTTATCTATTTAATTTAACTGCCCCTAAAATACGTTATGTTTATCACTAGTAACATAATGATGAGACAGAAAGTGTTCTGATTTTAAAGATTGTCAAATCAGGGAAGCAAAACCTTTAGAAGTAAACTATGATAAGTATAATAAAGTTTAATAAAGGCAAGTCTAAGGTACTACGGAGCACAGTGGAGGCTCACTAAAGCCAGTTTTAGAGAGAAGATTAACTACATGGAATAAGCAACACCTGCCTTGAAACCTTAAGTTTAAATCAAAGAGTACACATGGAGGGACCCATGGCTCCAGCTGCATATGTAGCAGAGGATGGCCTTATCTGGCATCAATGGGAGGGGAGGTCCTTGATCCTGTAGAGACTCTATTCCCCAGTGTAGGGGAATGCTAGGGCAGTGAGGCAGGAATGGGTGGGTAGGTGGGTGGGGCAGCACCCTCATAGAAGCAGGGGGAGGGGTCTGGGATAGGGATTTGCAGAGGGGAACCTGAGAAGGGGCACAAAAATAAATAAATAAATAAATAAATAAATAAATAAATAAACAAATAAACAAATAAAAGTTATATAAACAAAACAACAAATAAAGGAGAATGACAAAAGACAAAACTAAAAAGACAAGTCATGCCAAAATCACACTTGGCATTAAGGACACTGACATAGAGTGTTAATTGTATTTCAATGTAAAGAGGAAGGAAAGAGCCCTAAAATAGGCATTGGTTTGATTTGATTTACATTTTTCAAAGATAATTTTGACTGCTGAATTGAGAATGGATTAGGAATAGATGGTATAAGAGTGTCATCAGGGATCCCTGGGAAATCTCTCATAGCAGTGCTCTGATTTGGATATGATTTGAGTGTCCCCAAAAGTTTCACATGTGGAAACTAAATCTGACTATGGTGTTCATAGGTAGCACCTTTGAAAAGAGATAATTAGATTAATTTGTCAGGGTAGAGCCCCATTAGGATCAGTGGTAGTTTTCCAAGAAGGAGACTTGCCAGAGTAGAAGTGAACTTCCTAAGTCTTTTCATGTAATGATTTATACCTCCTTATCCTGTTTTCCCACTCTACTAACAATAAAACCATCATAAGATAAGGTACCTAGACTGAACATGCAGAACTACAAGCCAAAATAAACCTCATTTTCTTCAAAATAAGTCCTTCATATATCATTATAATTTAAAAGAGGATTAAAACAAGTATTTGAGGAAAGAACAGTAGCTTGGTTTATGTTGTGGGAAATATTAAGAAAAGAAAGAATATATCAGCATGTTCCCATGCTATGCCCTGGTTCTCTCATCCCCCATGGGCTGGCCAGCCATGCACTGGTGGGCAATGGCCAAGCTGCTTTTGTCTTGTGGAGCTCTGACTCAGAGCTAGGTTTCTACCATGCCAGCCCCATGCTTCAATACCTCCATGGCCTCTGTGGTTCACATCAGGCAAACCCACACTTTGCCGTTGTACCTTTCTCTCTGGAACCCAGACTAGCCATCTCATGAAGGAAAATGCAAGACAAACTTAGCTCAGAAACAATAGTAACTCAATCTCTGGGCGCATAAACTAAAACCTAATCTTGTAAGCCTTATCAACATCTGATTCCTCAAGTGGCAAATCCTTGTGGATCCGCCATGATACCAGGAGACTCTAGTAGCTACATCTTACCTATCTGCTGTCCCTGTCCCAAAAGGACCCTCTCTCTCCTCCTCCTCCTCCTCCTCTCTTCTCTCCAACCCAGAAGTCCCTCCTACATGCCCAGTAATTGGCTCTGTTATTCATTAGGGGACTGGTTCACAAGAAGTCACACAAGTATCTAACTCACTTCTTGTCCGAAGACCCTCCCAGGAGGGCAGAATTAGCAGAATACAAACAGCCCCAGGGCTATCCACAACAGGTTTAGGCGAATAATAGCTTTCACAGTTTGGGCTAAACTATAGAGTTTTCTATAGATATAATTAATAGAGACTAGACAGTTTTAAGGAACTTGACAGAGGTAAAACTTGAAAGCTATAAGGACTGACTGCATGACAATGACACTACTGAGTCTCAGAGAAAAATATTATTTGGTCCTCGTTATCAATGGTGAATAGGTAAAGCTCCTTTATATACAAGTTTTATCTGTAGCCAGTTAATCCCCCATTCGTATTTCATGGGTCTTATACTATTTTATTGATATTACTCCCTATCATCAGGCATAGGTGTGGTTGCATATCATAAGACAATGGGAAACTGAAGGTTCAACCCTAGTTTCTAACTGAAAACAGTGGATAGCATTGATTTTTGAAAAAAGAAACTAGAGAATAAGTAAATTATGAGGTCAGGTGTGAAGTTGAAAGACAATGGTTTTTGTTTGGGTTCTGTTACATGTGAGGTCCCTGTATCACTTAAGCCTACATCTGATATTCAGGAAACAGTTGGTTAATGTTTTATTTTTTTAAATCTTTAGATTATAAAAACAATGAAGACCACAGAGATTGGTCAGCAAGTAAAGCATTTACCATTCAAGCCTGATGAACTGCTCAGTGTTTGAAGTCACATAAACATGGAAGAAAACTCACTCTACAAAGTTGTGCTTTGACCTTCCCACATGTGATGTGGTATATTTGTGACCCCTACCACATAAAAAAATAATAATAACTTTTTAAAGAATAAACAGGAAGAGGAAGATGAAATCATGAGAAATTCTAAGCCGGAGTGTTAGTTTTTGAAGACAGCATAGCACTTAGTGTGTTACCTTATTATTGACCATTGTTTTTTAGATTTACAGTAAGAAGCCAGAAAATAAGCATAAAAATGTGAAAATTGGTCAGTTTTTGAACAGATGACATGTCTATTGGAGAATGTGGAACTCATCTACTATGTCTGAGCTGAAGTTAAATAATGTCTTTAATTTCAGTAGTATGCTTTTGATGAAATTGGGTGTACAAGACTTTGGTGCATATATGTTTGGGACTGTAATGTCTTCATAGCATAATTGTTCCTTTGATGGGAATGAAGTATCTTTTAGATTTTCTGGTGAGTTTTGTTTGAAGACTTTTTGTTCAGCCTCAGTTGATACATTTACAACACAGCCTCTCCTAAGGCTCAAGAAACATCATGGAAGCAGGCGCAGAAAGACTGTAAGAGCCAGAAGATCAGAATACATGCTACTAGATTGTACAAAAAAGGTAATGAAACCTAAACCCAGCAAACAAGCATATATGTGTGACTACTTAAAAATTCAGCTTTGATTGCACTTATGCAAGTGAAAAACTACATGTGATAAGTCAGAAATGTCTATACTTGGAAGAGAATATCTAAAAATAAATGTAATGCTAATGCTTTATTGTTATGCAATTTAAAATGTGAAAATTGTACAGTTTTACCAGGAAAGGAGTGTGGGTGCATTTAAAGCTATGGAAAAGCTGCTGTGCACAGGGCTGAGGTAACAGTTAAAGAGATGAAGGGATGAGCACAGCTAAAGAGAAACCTTGCACTCTGCATTTGGACAAAAGGAATGGTGCCTTGAGGGCAAAATTCCACCCAACAAGGGTTGTAATGCATAAAAATGCAAATGCATTTGAAATGAACAGGCTAAAAACAGAATGTCTGAGAACACAGAGCCTCTAAGGCATCCTACTGGAGCAGGGATTTTTTTTTAAACAGATGAAAAGTTTAAAAGTACATCCAGGAAAGTACACAGATTTTCTGTAGCTCTGGTCTGAGGGGGCAGCTTATATCTCATGCTGGTTGTAAAATTTAGTATGTCTTTTGTAGGCATGCAAAATGGAAGAACTACATTGACATGGTGACCCTGGCACCAGTTACGACTCAACTTCATGGTCCCCTCACTGCCACTGTAATGGAACCCCCATGCATGCTCCTGCTGCCTCAACTGCAAAGCACTGCCATGCTTTCCCCAGAACTGTTCCATCTTCCATCATTTATTTTTCTTTCAAATGTTTTATCACAGCAACAAAACCCATAAAATACAAGAAATCAGTTTTGAGAAATGTGGTCATTGCTGTGATAAAGCAGACCAAGCGGTTCATGGGTTTTTACCAACTGGTTTATGAAAAGAATTTGGAAGAGTTTGTAGCTATAGGCTAGAGAAACACAAGAATGCCTAAAGCAGAGATTAATGGGCCATTCTGGCACATTCAAAAGATCAGAGTGCTGATAGATAGACAGACAGTGAACATGGTTTATGAGGTTTCAGAGGGGAACAAGAAACCAATCAGGAACCAGGCTAGAGGCCATTCATGTTAAATTCTAGCAAAGAACATGGCTATGTTTTACCCATGTCCTGGGAATTCAAGACAGGCTGAACTCAAAAGTAATGGACTAATTTGTTTGCTAGAAGAAGATTCAAGATGGTATAGCATTCAAGATAAAAATAGTATAATCATTAGGATGGCTTTAATGAATTAAATATGTCTGCTTGAAAAGATAATAAGCACCTATAAAAGAAAAGAAGACCAAATATCACTCAAAATCATAAGCAATAGAAAAATAATAAAAATCAGTATGGGAATCTATAATACAGAAAATGGAAGACAGTAGATAAAAATAAATGGTTTTCTAATGAGAAGAATAAAATTAATAAACCTATAGCTAGGATAAATAGAAAGATGATTGAAATAAGTTAACATAGTCTGGAATGAGAATGAGGACATCACTATAGATTCTATAACTATTAAAAGAATATTAAGAGATAGTATAAATAGCTTTAGTAATAACTGTGACAACCAAAGAACAATTGAAAAATTCTTTGCAATATAGAAACTACCAAAGTAGTTCAAATAGCAAATATTAATTCTTAGAAATGGATAACCTGAACAGCCCTATACCAATTAAATAAATTGGAATTATAGTTAAAAGCCCTTCCAGGAAGAAACTTCCAGGCCCATACGATAACACTGGAAAATTCCACCAAACAGTTAAATAAACAATACTGACTCAATATAGGCTCTTTCAGAATGCCGAGAAAGAAGGAATATTTCCCACTCTTTCTATGAAGCCAGCAATGTCATTATGAAAACACAAAGAATTATAAGAAAACTGCAGATCAATATTTCTCAGAAACAGACACATTCTTACTTAAGACAAACACAACAATAAATAAAAGGAATCATGAACAAGGCTTATTTATCCCATTATTCCAGGGTTGAGTTAATATGGGAAAATCAATCAAAATAATGCACCACACTAGGAGATTCAAAAGAAACATACACATGGTTATTGTAAAAGATGCAGAAAACACATCTGACAAAAATCTAACCTCTATTCCTGATTTTTAAAAGTAATTCTTAGCAAGGTGGTCATACAGAGAGACTTCTTCAACATTAGTAAGGGCATCAACGAAAACTATCTCTGACAATCTGCTGAGAGATAGGAGAACATGAAAGAATTGAATAAGTGCCATTCTTGAATGTCTTATGTATAAAGGTATATATGGACTCATATAATTTAATAGGATATATATATATAATATATATATATTAAGTATTATTATCATTATTAATATCAAAGAAATGTGAATGAAAAGCATGGTGAAATAGCATACCAAGCCTGTTACACTGATATTATCAAACAAATAAGATATACCTAGAATGAGTGGTGAGGGTAGGGTAAAGAAAAGTGGCCCATTACATATGTTGGTAGAAACACAAATTAGCATAGCTACTTGGAAAGGAGTATGGGTGTGGCGTCCAAAATTCAAAAATAGAATCACCATAATCCAGTAACCCCAATACTATGCAAATTCAAGTCAGTATCTTGAGCTATCTCTACTTTCATGTTCACTGCAACTTTACTTCCTGCAGACAATATACAGAAACTGTGCAGTGAAAAATGAGTAAAGTGGCATTTTACTTGTAATATTTTCAATGAATGTGGAGGACATCCTCAGTGAAAGGGGCCAGACATAGACATAGACTACTTCTTGATAACACTTACAAATGAAAATGGTTAAAAATTTGCCTATGCAGACATCTTCGTGGTTAAGAAGAACTGCTGCACAATTATGAGGATCAGAGTTTGGATCCCACCATTCACATATCAAGTCAGCATCTACTGTATGCCTGCAACCTCAGAGTTTGAGGCTGTGAGTCTGATAGAGCTCTGCTGTTCACTGGCTTCCAGCCTAACAGAAAACACACACACACACACACACACACACACACACACACGCACGCATGTGCACGCACACATGCACGCACGCGCGCACACACACGCACTCAGGGTCAGGGAGACATTCTGTCTGAAAGTAGTCGGTGGAGATTAAAACATGACATACGTGACATATCATGTCTTCTGGCTTCTGAGCATGTGCAGAAATATATACAAGGGAACATATAGTCATACAGACAGACACACATATGCATGCACACATACATAATGTAATGGATAATTCTTTAATTGGAGTAAAAAAATTGAATGGTTTCAGAGGCTGGGTGTGGAGAAAAAGAACAGGGGTGGGGAAAGGAAAGAGATTGGTGGGGGGAAGCAGGAATATTAGTCAAAGCACACAAACATTTATGTATAATATGAATAAATATTGGGGATCTAATATAAAGAAAGGTGTCTATAGTTAATTCTGTTGTATTCTAAAAATATTCTTAGAAAATTAATCTTAAGTATTCTCACCACACATTTAAAAAAACGGTAATTATGTGAGGTGACAGAGGTGCCAACTAGCTTGATTATGGCAATCATTTCAAAATGTATACACATATCAAGTCATCACACTATTCAAGTTAAATTTATTCTACTTTTATTTGTCAATTATATTTCAATAAGAGAGGGGACAAATTATATGGAAATAAAATAATGAAGGCACACATTATACCCAATTAATTCTATTAATATGAAATACCAGGGGGGAAAAAACTAATCCATCATAACAAAAAGCAGTTAACTGGTTGCCTGGGGCTGAAAAATGTAAGTTTAACTAAGAAGGAACAATTAACTTTTGAATAGTAGAAATGTTCTATATCATAATTTGGTGGTGGTTACACAGGTGAATAGATGTGTTAAAAGTCATTAAGCATATACTAAATGCATGCTGTAGAGTCTATATCCACACATCTATAAAATTTAAATTAAAGTTGAATATCTATTAGTCTGATTTCAATATCTGAGACTGAGTAACTGATAAAAAGAAGAACACTTTGAACCTTTCCCCCAGTATTCAAATGGGGAGGTGAGATAAGGAAGACTAGCATACGGACAAGGGGGGAAGGTCAAACAAAACAAAGAAAACATCAAAAAGCCACAGAAAAAAGCTACTATTTGGTAAGTCAATTCAAACCCATAAAAGAAAGGTTGAAGGCAGATTCCCTGCAATGCTAAACAATGCTGACACTAGCAGTAATGAGACAGACAGACAGACAGACAGACACACACACACACACACACACACACACAAAACCTCCAGTGCCAAATATATCCTATTTATCTAAGAGTGGTAAGGGAGGTTATGGAAGCCCTACAAATAATACAAGGTCTTGTCATTTCTCTTGGCTGTCCAACAGAACAAGTTTATAAGACCCTATTACAGAAAACACTATCTACCTTATATGTAAGAAACAGAATCAAGCTGGAACACCGCTGGAAGCATCCTTCCTGATACTGAGCTGTTGTAGTGACAGATAGTGTTATGCAACCAGCTTAGAGGGGAGCGTGAAAGAGAAGCAGAGGTGGTATCTTCCTGATGACAGGAACCCATGTCCAGTAAAATTTAAAAAAAAAAAAAAAAAAACTAGGACTAAGGAGGTCTTAGACTGTAAGGAGAACCTACCATAGCTACTTAGCTAAATAGCATCAAACTGCTTCCTAAATATCTAGGTTATATTTCCTCCAGAAGAAGGTTACTGCAACTCTTACTTGGAGAACAATCTCTTTGCAGTGAATGAGGGTGAATGCAGAGGATCATGTTTGTATAAGATGCTGAAAACAAGGGATAGTAGAGGGTTCATCCTCCCACCCACCCAAATGACATTTTACACACTACTTAAGGATTAAGGGACATTAAAAAAGTGGGTCTGGAAAAATATAGAAGATAAGAAGGGCTGTGAAATGCTACCTTCTTAGTGCAACATGGCCATAGCAATTATGAACCCAAAGCAGTTGGTCTACTGTTACTAGACCTATGCAAGTCGGGCCTATGTAGCAGTGAGCTGTGGGTGGCAAAGGGACAGAGAGGGCCCTACTACTTATTATTGACCTATTACAAAGTAACAGATGTCTAGAGAGAGGGAGACATAATAACCAGGTATGTACCCACTGGTGTGTCCACCAGGCTCTAATGGATAGTTCAAATTCCATGGTCACATAGATTACCCTGGCTGAACTCTGTGGAACACAGAAGAGAATAAAAAAGTAGCTTCAAAGTACAGAAGAGAAGATGGGATTAAAGGGAAAATTTTGTTCTCTTTTGTGTTAAGGGAGCAACTTACCTGAGGTTGAGTAACGCCCGATAAGGTAAGAGGTTTAACAACAGAAGGCACATGTCAATAATGTCCTTTAACCTTTCATGCTATCCAAGCTTTCTGCTTCCCTAATTGATGACAGTCCCCCTTATAATAAGAAGTGCTGCTTTAAAAAAACATTTGCAAAGACAGACAAACTTCCAACCAGAAATCTTAAGCAGGGTATAGGTTTGTGTCGGGGCAGTATTATATGAAATAGTCTTCCTATAAGCCTCAATGTAATTACCTCGACCTGACTACAGCCTAAAAGGGAAAAGCATCCATATTTCCATGCTTTGGATGTGGCTGCCTTTTGGGTATCTGAGGTTAGCAACCAGCTTATTCCCTATATGTATACAAATGTTGAGAGTGATCTTCTGAACTGATCATTAATTATTTTGAGCTATCACATAAATTTTGCTTCATTGTAGGTCCTGTTTGTCCACTTTGTAACTAAAAATCCTATATACACTGAAATCAGTGAACTTAAGCACACTTGTGAATTTTAGAAAGCTTATCAGATTCCTTTCCTAAAGGTAGTTTCATTCTCAGCATCTACATATGTGACATTTCTCAAGTAAGATCTGCAATTAAACCAGAATTGAAAGTGTCAAAACTGACAGGGATGTGTGTAATATTGGAAGTTTCAGATGCTTTGGCAAAAGTGGGCCAAAGGATTCAGAAGATAAAGAGGATTTCAGTGTGTGTGCCCTTTTCAAAAATGCCTCTAATGGCCATTAGCCTTGTTATCTTAAACAAGAGAGTGTGGGAGCAAGACAAATACCAGTGCTGTCAGCTTAACAAATAAAAAGAATGGTAGATACAGTTTCAAAGAGATCTTGCCACTTCTATCCTAGCCTCTAGCCTGAAAGCTTGGAGTAACAGATCTCATAGAACTCTCCAGAAAGATTCTCCCTACTTTTAGTATAAACATGTTTGTATCATTTGTTTTCAGAGTATTCCTGTCCTATTTACCAGGGCCTGTTTCTTCTCTTAGAAGTAATAGAGATACACTACATTTCCCCTTCTTTCTGGGTCCCTTTAATGACACATAACACATTTATAAGGGTCAATTACTATGTAGCCAATGGTCAGAGCTTTAATCTATAGCTAAGATTTAGGGACTCTACAAATGACAGAGGTTCAGTCTATGATCAGGTTTAGGGTCTCAGCCTGTAGGCCTATCTATGACCCTGGGTCTAGGATTTGAAATTTTTGTGGGGCCCAGATTAGAGCTTGGGTTGAGATGATCTCTATGTCTTGCTTTCAGTCTACAATGCAGAAACAAAGTAAAGCTATCTGGCCCAAATTAGAACTGCTGCCTTTCTCTTCTTACCACAGGGTTCTGGCTAGCTGAGTTAACCTGCCAGAGTCTGCTTTGGAAGAGTTTAAGAGAGCACCCTGGGAGCCACTGCTTTGGGTCCTTCAACCTCTGCTGACAATTAGCTGAGGAAGTCATTTCCTCTCACCACGACTCTCATTACCCAATCTTCCAAGTGCAGAACATGGTCATTATTTCTCACCATGGGATGAGGAGGTGGGTTGAGAAGAAAGCAAGAGAGGGACTAGAAGAACAAATTAACATTTGCAGTTTCTTTTCTCCCAAAAGCCTTTTTCTCTTATTGAAAACAAAGCAAGCATTCTATTTTAACCCTCTAGGAATCCAATTTTTTCCCAATTCTTATATACATAATTTGGGTGCTTGTTTTCTGAAACTGAATGTAGTTTATTGCCCTACACACAAGGCTGCCCTAAGTGATTATTTTTCTTTCTCGCTGTTGGCAGTCTGTGTCCCTTCTGGACCCTACTTCCTTATATAAATACATTTATATGTGCACACACAGTTGGTAATCAGATTTGAAAATACTTCCAATGATATCTAGATGCCAATGTCAAGCGGGCCAGAAAGTAAACATAGTGATTCTTCACAGTGGTAAAGGATTATTTTATCCCTTCATTCATTTCATGTTGCTACAACAGAATGCCACAGGATGGGTAATTTATAATGAATATTTATCCATTACTTCACTGTTTTGAAGGCTGAGATGTCCAAGATCAAGGTATTAGCGTCCTCCAAAAGTTTTCTTTAGGTATGATGACATAGAAGGAGCAAGCATATAGTACAAAGATTCGGGGAGGAGGGAGAGAGAGAAGGAAGTAAGAAGGGAGATGGAAGAGAGGAGAAGAGATGGGACAGAAAGAATGTATAAGAAGAGACTAGCCAACTCTCATGATAACTCTTAGGCCAGTTATTTATGGTGCTTTTATGATCTAGACACTAGTAATATACCACTTTCCACATTATCACAATGGTCATTAGATTTCAGTACAAATTTTAGAAAGGATCAATATTTAAACCCTGGCATCTTTTGAAAAATGAGTTCATTAATGATATCTTTATGCAGAACAACTTAAAATGGGGAAGGAAAACTTGTTTTAGTCCAACTGCCATCCTGTACGGTGTTTGCCTGGTTCCCAGGCAACTGGTACTATTGTTACAAGCCAGAATTTTAGTAGATTCTAGAAACATGGGTGATATAATTAACTCCAGAGAAACTTACTCTTGATCTTTAAGAACTCAAAGTACATACAAGTGATGACATTGATGATAACTATGAACAATTTATATCACACAGATTATGTATTTATTCATCATGTGTACAGTTGCACATATGGAGGTAAGAGGACAACTTTCAGGAGTTTGTGAGCTCCTTGTATCACATGAGTCAATGGATTGAACTCAGGAACTTAGGAGAGGACTCAGGCATTTTTGCCTGCTATGCCATCTTACCAGCTCCATGCAGATTGTAGGTCGGGGTAATGCTATTTGAAGCTACTGTTCTTTTGGTAGTCTAGCCTATATGACAATGGCCAGCACTCTTTTTTCCAGTTCCATCCGTGAAATAGTTCTGTGTCCATTTCCTGGAGAGGAATATGACTGACTCAAAGTATGAAATGAAGTCAATGAGTTTGCAGGTTGAAAGTTTACATTCTGATAATAATACGTAATAGAGATATTGAGTGGCATGTTAATTGAAGAATGGAGTATTTTGTATTTCCTTAGACTGTTTCTATCATCATGGTGAGAAAGGAAGAGACAGTAAATCTGAGTATTTTTGTTTTGCTTTGTTTTGTTATTTATTTATTTATTTATCTATTTATTTATTTATTACACTCCATATTTTATTGCCCTCCCTGTCCACCCTCTGACTCTTCCACATCCCATACCTCCTCCCCACCCCCTGTCTCTACAAGGATGTCCCCATCCCTCCACCCCCCACCCCACCTGACCTCTAAACTCCCTGGGGCCTCCAGTCTCCTAAGGGGTAGGTACATCTTCTGTGTTTGAACACAGCCCTGGCAGTCCTCTGCTGTATATGTGTTGGGGGCCTCATATCAGTTGGTGTATGCTGCCTGGTTGGTGGTCCAGTGTTTGAGAGATCTCGGGGGTCCAGGTTAATTGAGACTGCTGGTCCTCCTTCAGGGTTGCCCTCCTCCTCAGCTTCTTCTAGCTTTTCCCTAATTCAACCACAGGGGTCAGCAGCTTCTGTCCATTGGTTGAGTACAAATATCTTCATCTGACTCTTTCAGTTGCTTGATGGGTCTTTTGGAGGACAGTCATGATAATAGTGTCAGGACTTGGGACCTCCCCTTGAGCTGAATCCCACTTTGGGCCTGTTGCTGGATCTTCTTTTCCTCAAGTCCCTCTCCATTTCCATCCCTGTAATTCTTTCAGACAGGAACAATTATGGGTCAGAGTTTTGACAGTGGGATGGCAACCCCCTCCCTCATTTGGTGCCCTGTCTTCCTGCTGGAGGTAGGCTCTATAAGTTCCCTCTCCCTACTGCCTGGCATTTCATCTAAAGTCCCTCCCTTTGAGTCCAGAGAGTCTCTCATCTCCCAGGTCTCTGGTGCATTCTGATGGGTCCCCCCAACCTCCTACCACCCAAGGTTGCCTGCTTCCATTCTTTCTGCTGCCCTCGGGGCTTCAGTCTTTTTCCCTCACCTAATGCCAGATCAGGTTCCCTTCTCCCCCACACCTCCTGCCCATTTTCCCTCCCAGATCCCTCTCTCTCTCTCCCCATTTGTGATTGTTTTCTTCTCCCTCACAAGTGGGACTGAGGCGTCCTCACTTGGGCCCTTCAGCTTGTTAACCTTTTTGAGTTCTATGGACTGTATCTTGGGTATTCTTTACTTTTTGGGTAATATCCACTTACTAGCAAGTACATACCATGCTTGTCCTATTGAGTCTGAGTTACCTCACTCAGTATGATATTTTCTAGTTCCATCCATTTGCCTGTTAAACTCAGATGTTCTCATTCTTAATAGCTGAGTAGCATTCCATTGTGTAAATGAACCACATTTTCTGTATCCATTCTTCTGTCATGGGACATCTGGGTTGTTTCCAGCTTCTGGCTATCAAAAACAAGGCCACTATGAGCATAGTGGAACATGTGCCCCTGTGGCATGGTGGGGCATCTTTTGGTTATATTCCTGAGTAGTATTGCTGGGTCTTCAGGTAGATCTATTTCCAAATTTCTGAGGAATCTCCAGATTGATTTCCAGAGTGGTTGTACCAGTTTGTAATCCCACCAGCAATGAAGGAGTGTTCCTCTTTCTCCACATCCTTGCCAACATGTGTTGTCACCTGAGGTTTTGATCTTAGCCATTCTGACTGGTGTAAGGTAGAATCTCAGGGTCGTTTTGATTTGCATTTCTCTGATCACTAAGGACTTTGAACTTTTGTTTAGGTGTTTCTCAGCCATTTGAGATGCCTCTGTTGTGAATTCTCAGTTTAGTTCTATACCCCATTTTTTGATTGGGTTGTTTGGATTTTTTGGTGATTAGTTTCTTGAGTTCTTTGTATATTTTAGATATTAGCCCTCTATCAGATGTAGGGTTAGTGAAGATTTTTTTCCCAATCTGTAGGTTGCTGATTTGTTTAAAGATGATAACTCAGGGAGAAGATGCTTGTAACCTGTCTCCTGATCAAAAAAGTTGAGAAATAGAGAAGAAAAGAAATGTCTGTGTCTGGTAATGGTTACAAAGGATAAGAATGATTTTCCAAATGAAGAATGGTACTATACTAAGTCATTATAACTGAAGTGGCCAGGTGAAATGATGTCAAAGATACAACTAGTCCAATACGTGGCCTTATGAAAACATGTATACAAAAGCAAGGAAAAAACCTCACTGTATGAAATGATCTTAAGTCTGTTACCATAGGGAATTAGGGACTCAAAGCAAAGTTAATAGATAAAAACCTCAATTAATGAATATGACTTGAACCCACCACCCCAATACATAGAAGAATATAATAAATTGAAGTAAGAAGTAATCAATATTATTATTCCTTAGACTGAGATTAAAGTGGCTTCTTGTGGATATTATTACATAGTATCTACCCCCTAAAATAGTATCACACATAGAGCTAGGAAAGCAGAGGCCTGAAATGGCACCTTACAGGTGCGCATAATATCAACTTCTAACTACAGGTAAAAATTAGACACCAATTAAATAAGGACTGTGATTCCTGTGGATGACACAATTTTCCCTAGGAGAAGCTGTCTGTCAAATTTACACACACACACACACACACACACACACACACACACATATATATATATATATATGAGACAACAGATTTTCATGCAGTACAATTAATTTTCCTGTCTTTCAAACTTCTGATCTTAGACATTGGCTAATATTTCATTTGCAGCCCTAAACACGGAGGAACATACACACATCAGTGCACACGCACGTGTGCACTCATGACATTGCTTAACACCGAAGCCTCCAGATGAATACAGACATTCTCTTTTACTTCTTAACTTAGTTCTAGATACAGTTTTAAAATGCTAGCTCAAACAGGCAGGTGATTTTTAGATGAATTGTTCACTTCAGACTTCCTCACTTCGCTCTTCAGAGGGATGGGTGTCTGTCTACATGTGCTCTTTAGTTTTCTTTGTCATCTCCAGTCCAAAATGATTCTACAGCCCACTTTCTCTGAACCATTTCCAATTGCTGATGAGCTTGCCCCGGGAGTGCATTTCCTCAGCTCTAATGCCCAGATCACTCTGTCATACTTTCTTCTCTGCCGATTTAGTGCTCTTCTGTGTTTCCTTCACTAGTTTCCCATGTCTGCCTCTCATTTTTCCTGATTTATAAGATTCAGCACGAGGAAGCAGCATAGTGTGGTGACAACAACAAAAAGCACTGGAGTTAAAGTCTTTCCAGACAGAAAGCTCAAGTTCAAGTCTCTTTCTGCCATTTACTGGCTCAGTGCATTTTGACAGGTCATTTGGTAGTTCTTAGCCCTCACTGACAGTGTTGAATTTGAGCAAAGTTCTGCAAACTGGAGATGTGTGTGGAAACCTGGTCCAGCTGATAAACTTTCTTTAAATGACACAGTATTCAAAAATTTTTAAATGATTTTAGGTAAAAACTATATGCTCTATTTCCTCAAAGTGCTTACCACATCCCAGTGTCTTTCACTCCCCAACTTCTCCCATAGACAGTTCTTCTTAGGATTGCTGAATTATGTGCTTCTTGTGAGTAGTACTCATTCAACCCTGGTTGCTCTTTATGGTTTTTACACTGTTATTCTTCCCACAGACACCTGCTACTCTACATCCCTTGGCCACGATAACATTTCAAGTCAAGCAACTTCTCTCTGACCAGAACGGCATTGTGACAATAAAAGTTAAGAGCCTGAGAAATAGAAAGACTGAAGGCAGGAAAAAGATTAATGTTGAATGTTGTGACTTGAATTGGGTTTTAATGGGCAATTATTTGGACTATCACATGTCTTCCTGGACACCATGCAGAAAGAAAGTGTTCTAGCTCCATTCCATCCACAATCCTGAGCTAGGCCAAGCCAGGCCACCTCCAGATATTCTGGCACCCTATGACCTACTGTGGCAGCAAAAGAAAACATCATAATGCACTGCCCATGTTTCAATCCTTTCAAAGAAAAATGCTTTAAAGCATTCATAAAAGCATCTCAGTGGGTTCCTGTATATCAAATCTCTTTTGCAAAATAACATTTTGATGTGTTAAATGTAAATCAATTGGAAGCACATAGATTCAATAGGTCCTAAAATGTGCTCAGGCTTAAAAAATTAAACGAAGGAAAAACATTTTCAGTGTGGAGTCTGGGAATATTTGCTTGCTGCAAAGTATTGGAGCACAAACTATTTGTTTTGCCTTCCACAGAATCTGAACTACATCAGCTATGATAGGTCTTCTGGACCCTACTCCACTCTAGTTTTGTCCCTGTTTTCTGACTTAAACTCAAGAAAACTATAGCACCAAGTCACAAACCATCACTAGGAAGGGAAACACTGATCTCATCCAACTTAGGAATCCTGTTTGTAAATGACGCCCTTCTGTGTTCCAGACCACAGTCTAAAAAACTAAATGCTTGCACCAGGATTTTGGATGATAGGTAGATACTCTGGTCAAACTACCCAGCTGTAACTCTCTTCTATATCAAATATGTAATTTAATGAGAGAGAAATCATTTCTCTAAAGGAATTTCCAGTGAAAACTAGATTAAGAAGAATACAAGGAATAAATTACTAAAACTGGTATTGACAAACAAAACATAACCACAATTACATGGTACATAGTCATATACATTGCTACATGCAATAATGTATTCATAGTTGTTGATAGTAATGATTATAAAATAACAGCAATATTATGTCCATTGCTACTTTTCACTAACAACAAACAACCTTCTGTTTATCAGTTCTGTTAAGTGATAGTGCCTTACTTACTCTTCTATTGCTGTGAAGATCCACCATGACCAAGGTGACTTATAAAAGAAATTATTTAATTGGGAGCTTGCTTAAAATTTTGGAGGGTTAGTCCATCATGGTGGGAAACATGGCAGCAACAGGCAGGCATGGCACTGAAGTAGTAGCTGAGAACTTAAGTCTTATCAGCAAGATGTCTCTGTGTGTGTGTGTGAGAGAGAGAGAGACAGAGAGAGAGAGAATATCACAAGAAGAGGGCTTTGACATCTCAAAGCCTACCCCCAGTGACACTACTTGTCATCCTACCTAAATCCTTCCTAAAGAGTCTACCAGCTAAGGATCAAATATTCAAATATGTAAGCCTATGGAGGCCATTCTCATTCAAAGCACCACAGATAGGGATTACAATAAACATTTTATATCTATCAGTATCATTTTTCTTATTTAAGCTAGCCCACAGTGCTGCTTGGTAAGTGCTATTAGTCCTGTTTGGAAGATATGAGAGCTGAGTTGCTTGTAACAGAGTTATATGAACTCAATACACACTCAGTGTTTTCTAACTATGAATATCTCTATTTAATAGGGTGCATTCTTCCTTCTTTTTTAACACTTCAGATAAAGAGCTAGTCCATGCCTTATTTTTTTATCCCCTTTCTGATAAAAATTCATGTTCCTAACTCAGTAGGAAACCAAACTCTGGCCTCTGGACGTTTAGGTGTTCAATCCATATTACTAACTAAATGATTTTGTCATTTGGTGTCGGCTGTCAGAGACATACATAAGCAGCACTCTTGATAAGAGCCAGTGCTTTTAGCTGTCTTCAAGGGCATGCCTTTTAATCCCTATTGTACTGAGACAGGAGTCTATAGCAGTCTTGGCCAGGAAACAAATCTTCGATACAGTCAACTGCATTACATAGTGAGTGCCATCCCCATTCTGGTCATGAGGTTTCTTACATGGTCAAGCCAGATTACTTCCGGCTTCCTCTTTGTTTACTAGGGAAGAACCTCTATCCTTCTCAGTTTACATCTTCAACCATTTTACCAATAGTGTTAAGTTAACCTTAATTTGAGTTTGTATCCAAGCTAAGTAAGATCAATAAATCATCTACAATTAGTATATACAAGTATGAATGCCAGATAAGCACTATGAGAGAAAATTCAGAACCAGGAGACTAGATTCAGAAAGAAAATTTCACATGCTTTCTCTCATATGGGGGAATCCAGAACTTCAAACATGAAAAGTTGTGCTGGAAAGATGACTCGGTAGTTTAAAAGCACTGGTTGCTTTTTCAGAGGACCCTGGTTTGGTTCTTAACATTCACCTGTTTGATCCTAGCCAACTGTCTCTCCAGTCCTAGGGGATCTGATACCCTTGTCTGGCCTCTGCAGGCACTGCATTCACATAGTACACAGACATACATGCAGGCAAACCACTCATATAGATAATGAAAACAAGCACTTTTTATTTTACAGAACTGAACCAGAGAGAGGTACTTATTTAGAAAGTAGAAAAAGTCCAATGAAAAGTGAAAGGAGAAACATAAAAAGAGTAAAGGAAGGTGAATAAGATCAAAGAATGTCCTATATATACTAGGTGATGTCATAATGAGCTACCATTTTGTACATTGATTATATACTAACAATAAACATATAAATAAAATGTATTCATTTAAATTCATTTTAAAAGTCACATTGTTGCTTACAGTGAAACAGAGTGAGCTTTGTTAGCACATCCTTCAAGAAGTACAGACTCTCATGCCAAAACATACACACACACACACACACACACACACACACACACACACACACTGTCTTAGTTAGAGTTTCAATTGCTGTGAAGAGACACAAAGACCAAGGCAACTCTTCTAAAGGACAACGTTTAATTGGGGCTGGCTTATCCATCATCATCAAGGTCGGAGCATGGCATTGTCCAGGAAGGCATGGCTCGGGAGGTCCTGAGTATTCTACATCTTCATTTGAAGGCCACTAGGAGAAGACTGTTTCCAGGTAGCCAGGAGGGGTGTCTCAAAGCCCACCCCTACAGTGCACACTTCCTACAAGGCCACACCTACTCCAATAAGGCCACACTTCCTAACAGTGCCACACCCTGGGCCAAGCATATTCAAACCAACACAAACACACACACACACACACACACACACACACACACACAGTTCCAATTCTCTAGTTGCACCTTCTACTCACCTCTGTAACAGTATAAAAAGGTTCTCATTTTGCTCAGCTTCTGGTGTTTTACTTCAGTTTTTCTTCCTGTCATCTATAAGAAGAAAGCAATGTGGTATTATAAAGATTGCATGAAATAGTAGAATTAAAACTTTCAAAATTGCCTAGTCTTTATGAGATACTTATCAGTTTAGGGCATAGCTGTTTCCAAGGACTTTCACTGAATTCTTATGATTTTCAGAACAAGGTTTTAAAATTAGTGTTCTTAGTGGTGAGTTCTGAAATCACGTACATACAAGCAACACTAAACAGACTCAAGAGATTGTACTTATATATTCAGGCATATATATATATATATATATATATATATATATATATATATATATATATATATATATATATATATATCAAAGAAAAAGGCCCTGAATTTGAAAGTAAGTAATGTGGGAGTAGAAGGAGTAAAATGATGCAATTGTATTTTAACTAAAATTTAAAATTATTAAGAAAAATAAAATGTTTCCCATTCAAAGCCATCTAACCTGACAGTCCTCTCCACCCTTTTCATTATCCATGTAAAATAAAAGTCTGACTTCCAGTTACCATGTTTAGCAATGACGAGTTAATAAGTGTTAAAAGTTACTAGGTAGATCTAAGGATCCCAATTAGTAAACACACAAATTCCTCTACCAGTTGAAGTTAGAAGCATCATTAATGTGTGATACAATAAGATGTTATAGCAGAAGCAGTGTCCTATATCCAAACAGGCCTGAAATCCTACCTCTGCCAACTCTTAGTTATGTGATCTTGTACAAGTATCTATATTAAATAGACATAAAATAGACTGACAAATATCCCATATACATTTGTAGTGAGGATTAAATTTGTTGTGATAGATAAATCACCTGGTTCAAACAAAGTATTCCTAAACTGCTTATTATATTTTAGCTGAATGGAGTTTATCACGGGATATTTCTGACCAACTCATACTGGAGAACAATTATTGAATCAAAAAAGTTCCAGAACATATAACAATTTGCCAAAAGTTTGATCGATAGCACACTCATCCATTAATGTTGCATGATAAGAAAATGCAACACACAGATAGGAACACATACACCCCAGATAGGAAGCTCATGAGTGAATATTGCACAGATATCACCAAAGTCCAGTTTGGTGAACCTATGAATTTCATTGAGGTTATGTACAGGAGTGTGGGTATGGGGTTACTTACAGGAGCAGAAATTATTTAACTACAACTTCATTATCAAAGTCTACTCCATCGTGGGCAACAACTCACAAAATCTGGGAACTTGGAGCATGCTACACAGCCTGCAGGCGGTTCAACAGTTTGGAGAGTATCCCTTCCAAATGACTCAGTTGTTCTAATTTTTTTCCATGCAGCTCAGCTGGTTTCTTCTTCTTGCAGGCAGTTTGGTTTGGTCTGAGTCTTCTTTGTAGCTTGGCTTGTCTGAGAGTCTTCTTTGAAGCTTGGCTCCTGTGAGAATGACTCTAAAACTTCTTTATCGCTTACCCTGGCAGCAAGAGAGGCCTAATGAATCTGGTCAGTTTCTGGGACTTCCTGAAGCTATTTTGAGTTGTTTACCTTCTGACTTAAGGAGTTTCACCAAAGGATACAATGCATCAGTCTGGGAAGAAACGATTTCACAACAATAAACCTTGAATTTCTAATAAAAATTGAGAATGAGGTAAGCATAGTGCTTATTGGAAACAGACTGTCATACCAAGCAACTGAGTTAAAATATCAGTGCCTCTACTCACCCTGCTAATCTAAGTTTTGGACAAATTTCATTACTTCTTGATGCCTCTGCTTCCTTGCCATCAGTAAAATGGTGGTAGCTAAATAAATAGAAGAATACAAGTAAGCTTCTAAACCTACTCGAAAACTATTCAGTAAGTGTTGTCTTCAGTTAGAGTAGACGGGCTATGAGTAGCTATGGTTAAAAGAGGACCTGAATATGGGCATCCTAAAGCCCTCTCACCTTATCATAGCTCCAGCTCAACTTTCTACCTAGTCCAAGAATGTATAGAACTTATCACCACTTGACACTTTTATCTAGGGGAACTAAGCTGTCTTAAAATGTCACTTCTTTATAGTGTCAGGCTTAAGGGATGGTTCAGTAGGAAAGAGTGCTTGCTGCTCAAGTGAGAGATTCTTGGTTTAGATCTCCAGCACCTCTGTCAAAAGCTGTACATGGTCATATGTGGCTGCAACCCCAACACTGGGAGGAACAAAGACAAGAGGATTGTGTGGGCTTGCTGGTCAGCAGCCTAACCAAAACAGAAACTCAAAGTTAAATAAGAAACTATCTCAGGGGAATAAGGTAGACAGCATTAGACAAAGACATTTGGCATCCTCCTCTGGTACATGGGTACAAGCCGTTACACATACACGTTATACATATGAATCATGTATATTCATACACAGAGATACAAAGTAAAATTTTAAACATTAACTCTATTACAGACATCAAAGCTTTCTCTTGTATTGATTTAAAATGTACCACCCAGAAAAATGGGAGGTGCTCTAGAAACAAGAGACAAAACAAAACAAAAAAAGCGATAAATTATATCAAAGATTAAACCACAATCTAAGACACAGAGTTGTTGCCAGAAATAGAACTGCAAATATTAGAACCCTCCCCCGCCCACAGTGCACCTCCACCTGGAGATAGTCATTAGGAGGCAGAGAAAGTTAGGTCAGAGCACAAGGATGGGACCCAACTTACAAATTCGTGGTTCTACAAGAATGAGAAGTGATGTCTCCCTCCCCTTCCCACAATAGGCACTTAGGAAAGGCCTTGTGAGCACACAGCTATAAAGCAACCTCTGCAAGCTGGGAAGAGTTCTCTCACTAGAAATTGAATTTCCTGCTGCATTTAAGCTTGAAGCAGCCTACATCGACTACCATAGGTACTGTAAGGATTAAGCAAGGCACTGTGTATAAAGTGTCAGGCATGAGTCCAGCACTCAGAGCATAATTATTTTTATTGTTAGTTCTTAGTTAGGTCCTGAGCAACTGTAGTAAGGAAATCAAATCATTTTTCCACATGAAGCTGGTCAGATAATTAAAGACAGATGGCATGGAGGACCCACTCCAGTACTTTGCCAGACATATCCAGTATTTGCCTCTTAATTTAGAATCATTTCATATGCCTCTTTCCTAACTACACTGTAAGCTCCCTGAGAGCAGAGACCATGGCTTAATTCTTCCTGTAGTTTCATTGCCTTGTTACATGGAAGTGAGGCATAAACATCGAGCAAATGAGTGAATGATCATACTGCTGTAACCTGTTAGTGGGCATTTCAAAGCCTTTGGGCCACAAATACTTTGCTTCTTTTCTCCCATACAGCACCTTGCACTTCCACTGAGCTCTTTAGCTAACAGCAAGCCTGCTGCCCCTTGGCCACTGAACACACTGTGGCACTGAGCAGAGAATGACCAATCATGATTGTCAAAAGAATCTCTCTGAGCCTATGAGCTCTTGACTCCTGGTGGCCCCCAAATTGCAACATGTGTTACTTATTGAAAGGCAGAATATGTACCGGCTCAGAACATTCCCCATAGAAAAGGCAATGTCAAATCTCAGAGGGAGTCACATGAATTCAATGCTAGCATTGTACAAGGCACTGTCAAACTTCTCATCTCTGTCCTATTACTTTGAGTGAAATGACTGCAGCTGTTTTTGCACAGAGCAGCATATTAGAAATAATTTACTAAATAATTTTCTAAATCTTTTGGAAGAACAAAGTCAACTGGGACACTTACTGTTATTTGTGCATATGTATAGCTAAATTACTTTTCTTTGTGTGAAGTCGGGCTAGGTGTGGAATGGGAGTTGATGAAGCTATAATCAACTGGGCTTGGTACAACGCTGTCAAAAGACAAATCCATTGTTAACAAGGTGACATTTCATATTTCAAAACAATTTCCTAGAAGAGGTAGAAGAAAACAAAGACAGAAAAAGGAGGAAGAATGATCAAGGGGCAGAGGATCAGGCAGAAGGAACACCACAAAGGTGGATCAAGCAGAAGAGAGTGAGAACAGAATTAGAATCGATGAAAGAAAGTGCTGTGGCCACTAGCATAGCAACAGCACTTTGAGAGGGAAAGCTGTCTGCTGCTGGAAGAAAACTTGGATATATGACATAGACAGGTGCATATTTCTCTTAAACAATATGGGGCAGATTTGTCCACAAACTCTTCTGTTCATTTCCTCATGTGATCTATGGTATGTGTATAAGCATACTAACAACAGCAATAGCTACTATTCATTTAGTGTTTACTATGAGTCTTACTGAAGTAATATGTTAAATGTATATATTTTGTAAATGTATATATGCTGAAGTAATATATTAAACCTTACTGAAGTAATATATTAAATTTTCACAATCTCTTCATGAGGTAGGTACTATCATTTCCAATTTACAAATGGGAAAACCGAGGCACAGGAGGTTATACAAAGAAGTCAACATTGAACAGTTTAGGAGCAGAACCTTGGTTTAAATTTATATTTAAGAGACACTGCCTTCTCTTGCTGCTTATATCAACTGATTAGATGAGGGCTTGAAGTAGTTCCTGTCCATCTTCAATCATGACAATATTTTTATGAACTCTAAGCTGTGATCATAGCTAAGGATTTTCTTCCTTTAAAAAGATGTAGCCTTTCATACTGGAATCTGACTTGCTAAGTTTCGGCCTATCCTTTTGACCATTTCCATTAAGTGTGCAGGAACTGCTAGCTATAAGAGATGGCCGTGGAGTGTGAGAGAAGCTGGGGGGGGGGGGGGCAAGAGTGTTAAAGACTTCAGAGAGTTCAGCTGTGGAAGCACAGCTATGTGGCTGGATGCTGCATCACATGTCTCTTCTGTTAGATAACCTTTTCTTGTATAGCCACCAAAAGCCCCCAGGGCCTGCAATAAGGACAGCAGAGGCTGAAATGGCCTGGTAGCACCTGCTGCCTTCTCTACAGGACAGGAGATTGGGCTTCACAGGCTCTTTGGAGCACTCCCAGAATAGAGACCCCCCTTTGTAACACGGCTCCCTCCACTGAAGGACGCTAGCTCCTCCTGCAGGTTTGTCCTGAAAACGACCTCTGTTTTTCTTTCTGCTGTTGTCCTTCCCATTGGAAATAAAAGATCCACCCCAGGCCGTCATCCTCACCCTCCTACTAGTGTCCCCCTCCACAGAGAGAAGAAAGAATCACTGTGAGGCTAGGGCCAGCTCCCTCTTCTGCTCCTGGCCAATTACTCTGGGCCTAAGCAGGAACCCGGTTGGAGGGAGGTTTGATGAACTATTCATCACACTACTAAATAATTCATTTCCCTTTGAGAACAAGCAGCTCACAGGAGCTGTGAGGTTTTCTTAAGTTGACACCTTATGAGAGATGAAAACTAAAGCAAAAGCTCCCTTTTAGAAAAACCACAGTTGCTTATATGCCAATTCCAGCTTTTCTCCTCCACCATGCCCAGTGCTTCCTTTCTGCCCCATTCCCTATTATTAGGCTTCTATTGTTTTCTGGTTCTCTTTTTTGTTATTCAGACAACACTCTGTACAATCTGTGCTGCAGACCTATGAACTTTATCCTCAGCTCCTCTAGTGACAAAAGCATTCAATGAGTACATTATAACCCAGTTCCCTTTGGGATGTAGAAACAAGGGACAGGCACAAGCCCTTGCAAAGGACTGTGTGTGTGTATGTGTGTGTGTGTGTGTGTGTGTGTGTAATGAAACACACACAGGGCATTTCAGAGTACAAGATATGTCACTTTCTTCTGATTTCAGGTTCCCTGACAGGGTTCCACTGCTCGCCATTCTGCAAATATCATCTTTTCCACTTCTCTGACTTCTTTAGTGAAACCTCCTCAGATCTCTCTTTCAGATCAGCTGGTGCCAAACACACTGCATTGCGTGAGGCCCTTCTGCCTATATCCTCAGACATTCATATACACCGGTACCCAGTACACCAAGAGATGGGGCTTGTAGAGGTGTAAAATCTCAGGCTGAGACTAATTATGTTCTCTGGTATTGGTACTGCCTCCTCCTGACTTTACATTTCTGGGGGTTTTGACTTCACCCTGGCAACGAAGCACCTCACCCCATCTGCTATAAAGCAGTGGCAAAGGAAGAGAGCAATACAAAATCCCAGCCCCTCCACTCCCACACTGACCTTTGTCTATTAACCATTTTCTTCCCTCCTACCAGCAGAGCAATACAATAGGTAAGAATCAGAAATAATAAAAGGATTTATAGAAAACAGTTAAAAGTACACATACCTCAAAATAGTTTTAACTCCCCAAATCACCCTGTTTTGATAACATAGCACATATAAAATAAATACAATTAGACTTTGCACTTATTTAGCAAGCAGAAATCTTCACTTATTAAGGCAAACAAGGAAGCAGCTTAAGGTACATCTCCCTTTAGGTAAAATAAGGTGGAAATTCAAATTTCTAAGATACCTTCCTCTTAAAGCCAGTTGCTCTGTTGCATGGAAAAACTGGTTCAAGATGTTTATATTTGTCAACAATGTTCCTATTTTGTAAGAACAAGATGAGTTTTACAAGCAGAATTGATTGTTATAAAATAACATATAGGCTCCCACCCTTAACCAAAAAGCTAGCAGCAGTTGATACCTAGTTGCCAAGGAAGAAGTTTACCACATGCCCGGGAGTATCTGGCTAACACAAAACAAACTCAATGGTATTGCTGTAGGCTGATTCATGTTCCTTTCTTAGAGCTTTTTGTTTGGTTGGTTGCTTGGTTGCTTGGTTGCTTGGTTGATTGGTTGGTTTTCGTCTTATTGGTCCTTCACTTGTAGATTTTGGAATCCATTTTGTGGGGTTTTTTGTTTGTTTGTTTTGTTTTTGTGCGTTGGGGGGTATTTTTTGGTTTAAGGCATTTTGTTTTGTTTTGTTGGTTTTTTAAAGAAACAGAAAGAAAAAGCATGGAGTTGGATGGGTAGGGAGGAGCTGGAAGGAACTGGAGAAGAGGAAAATGTGATCAGAATAAAATGTATGAAAATAATTTTTTACTGTTAAATAATTTTCTACAGCTAAAAATTCAACACTACTTAAGAGTCCAGAGTATAGTCAAATATCCCAGAGCTAAACACAGCTTGAAGTACACTGTGAACAGACCTAGAAAGCTTCAATAATTGGAAGTCTAGCATCATCAAAATGTCGTAACTATGCATCAATTTCAAAGAGTGATATTTCCCAATAATACAAAGAATAAATAGAGGTTTCATTGATAAAAGCTCATGATAATTTTTTAACCTGCCTAACTAGATATTTTTGAAATATTATTGTGTATCTATGAGGGCATTTCTAGATCTAGTAGACTGTGAACTGAAACACTAGATATCAGGCTTCCACTTTCAGAAATGAACTTATACCACCAGCTCTCTGGGGCTCCGGCATTCCTACTGAAGATCTTTGTACCTCTTAGCCTCCATAATCAGATGAGCCTTCTCTCTCTCTCTCTCTCTCTCTCTCTCTCTCTCTCTCTCTCTCTCTTTCTCTCTCCCTCCCTCCCTCCCTCCCTCCCTTCCTCTCTCCCTCTTTCTCTCTCCTCTTTCTCTGTGTGTATGTGCATGTGTATTTGTGTGTGTTTATGTGTGTGCTTTGTCTATGTCTGTGTGTGTGTTTGTGTGTGTGTGTATGTTTGAGAGAGATGGGAGGGGCATAGAGAAAACTTATTCTACTCTATGAAAAAGCAGAGGAGACAGATTGGACATCACTTTGATTAAAATCAAATCTTGATTTGCCAGTTACCCACTGTGTGGTCTCAGGTGACTTCCTCAGCTTTCCTATATCTCAGTTGTACCATCTAGAACACAGCAGCACTAGAGTCCTATTAGACTAAGAATAATGGGCTTAGTAATATGTGTAAGGGCCACACAATGGTACTTGGCATGTGGAAATATCTATACTTGTGTCATCATGAGAACATATTTCAGAAACTCTAATCGTAGAACATTTTAATGGGGTATGAGGGTATTAATAAAGAAAAATTTTAAATTAAGAAATACTTTCATATTATATTCCTATACATCTCTTGAAAGATGACAGATAGAGGTTACATGTAAGCAAACTAGACACCATGGGCCAAATTTGGCCCACAGCCTGTTTAGTACAGCCTATGAGTTAAAAATGATCTTCACATTTTAAAATCTTGGGAAACAGTCACAAGAAAAATATTTTTGACATGTGATAATTACATGAAATTCAAATTTCAGGTCTATAAATAAAATTTTATTGGAGCACAGCCATGCTCAGCCATTTCTCTCTGTGACTGCTTTTCTTCTATAGCAACAAAGCTGAAAGAGACTACATGGCCCAGAAAGCCTAAAATATTTACTCTCTGTCACTTTACGGAACAAAAGCTTTTCAATCCTTCCTTTAAGTCACTATTGCTTAGAATCAAAATCATCATGTGAATCATGTGGTAGAAAGCCAATTTGCTAGGAAAGTTCATCAAATACATAGTAGGGCTGAATAATAACCTTTATTTATCTAAACTCTTAAGGACTCTATCTTGGCCCAGGACTCAGCCTTAAATATACCATCTAAATACATTCTTTCCTCTAATAAGACCATTCCGTATTAGCATATATTATCTGTGCAAAATACTAGGCTTTAATCAGGATATTTTCACATCTGAATTCAATGTACATAGAACACATTCAGCCTCCTCTAACCCGCATCATGTCTCCATCTCCTAGTTCCATATTCTGCCTTCCTCCCTAAAAGGTTCCCGTCTGCTTTCATGCCCTGCTTATTTTGTCTAGATTATTCATGTGAGAGAAAACATGTGATAATTGTGTTTCTGAATTTGGCTTATTTCACTTGATATAATGATTTCCAGTTCCATCCACCTTTCTGAAAATGACATTATTGCATTTTTTATGAAATAAAACCCTTAAGTGTATCTGCACCATATTTTCTTCGTCCATTTATGAGTTGATTATCAACTAGGATGAATCTACACCATGGCTGTTGAAGATAGTGCTAGAATCAACATTGATGGGCATGTATAAACTGTATCTGTGCTATGCTGATTTAAATTCTTTAGAGTCAAAACTAAGATAACCAGATCATAAGTCAGATCTAGTTTCAGGTGTCAGGGGAGCCTTCCTTCTGACTCCCATTGTGACTACACTAACTTATATTCCCATCAAAAGTGAGCACGCCCTAAATTTTACTGACACTTAAATCTTTATTTCTAGGCAATAATTTCCACTGAAGTAGACTCAGATATACCACAGCATATGTAACATGTTCACACACATGACTAATTGATACTTTTGATTTTACATATCTAAAGCTGGACTTTGAATTCCCCAGTCCCTCCCTGCTCTGGCAAACTTTTTTACATGCAGCTTTCGCATCAGATTTGAATGGCACTCATAACTAGTAACTGAGGCCAACAATCTAGAAATCTTTTATTGCTCATTTTTAATCAACCTTTTCCATTAACATATACTAACATCACACTAGTCTAAAATATTGGCACAGCTCACATGACTATTGCAGTCACTGTTGAACTAACTGTTCTATCCCTTTCCACTTGGTAAAGTTGAATATTCAAAAAGGGAAAATCATGACTTTTATAGTGAAATATCATAGACATATGTTAAGGATCTTAGTCATTCACTAATTAAAGAAGAATTAGGAAAGATTTTCAATAGAGTCTGAAGACCATTTGAGAGATTCATTATGTACAGGTAATTTTAGAATATGAATTTTAAGTTAAATATAAAACCCAGGGTTAATATCTAAGAAAGCCACAACTATAATCATTGGATATAATCATGATATATATATTGCATCTATATATATCATGAATCTATATCTATACCTAAATTAACGTTCAGCTATAAAATAGCCCAAACAACAGAAAGTCAAGAAAACCATTGATAATCACCACTTTGGCTTCTTCTGAATTTTACTTAAAATTATTCTGATACACTAATTTTCCATGTACAGACTACTATCCCACCCAGCAAATCAATGGATAATTTTAAAGGACAAACAGGGACATGAAACTAAAGTACAAACTGCCTTATTATATTGTTCAGGACTCTGATCTTGAACTCTCCCACTGCCTCATCTATGTACCTTCTTGCTCTTCTGGCTGTCCTTGAAATTTCTACACTTAACCTGAAACATTGAGCTCTTTCTAACTCAGGGTTTTTTCAGGTGTCCTTCCTTTACTTAGATATAGCTTTGTAGTATAGGACTTAGGTTAACTACAGCTCCAAAACACTTCGGTTGCCAATCTCTTTATTCTCTTAGTCTCTTTTATTACTCTTTATAGCATTTGTCACTGTAGGTTTCAGTTTGTCTATGATCTTATTTACCTCTTCCCCCATTAGGAAGTAAACAGCACAAAGACAAGTTATTTTTCCTGATCATACACAAGTGCCTCACCCCCTCCCTTCTCTTAATGCTCAGCACAGTACTTGGCAAAAAGTCACTGACCAACAAATATTTGTTAAGTCCACTTCTGAGTTCTTGAATTGATTCTATCATTACATGACAACTTTGTAATTGGTAAAATTCTTTCTCTCCTTAGAGTTTAAAGTATACCATCAAGGTAGTGTGTATATATATATATATATATTATATATATTATATATATATATTATATATATATACATATACATATATATATACTATATAATATATATATATTACAGAGTACTATGCTGAGTGCCACATGAGCTATAATAATAATAATAAATAACTGTCATAACTAAATTTTACTGAGTACTTACTATGTAAAACTATTCTAAAACCTAAAATCCTTACATATAGATAGATAATATCACATAACTGAATAGAAATATGCAGCAGTGAGGAGTGGGGTATGGCGAAACCTCTAGAAAGTCACAGACACCAGGCATGTGAGAGGCTCCCAGGACACAATGGGGATGACCTTAGCTGAAATGCCCAACAGTAAGGAGATGGAACCTGAAGAGATCACCTCCAATAGATAAACATGGCGCCCAGTAGAGGGATGGGACCACCCATCCATCTCAAAATTTTTACTCCAGAATTGTTCTTGTCTAAAGGAAAGGCAGGGACAAAAATAGAGCAGAGACTGAAGGAAAGACCATCCAAAGACTGCCCCAACTTGGGATCCATCCCATGCACAGGCACCAAACCCCAACCCTATTGCTGATGCCATGTTGGCCTTTCAAACAGGAGCTTGGCATGGCTGTCCTCTGAGAGGCTCTACCAGCACCTGACTGAGACAGACACAGATACTTACAGCCAACCATTGGACTGAGCTGGGAGATCCCTATGGAAGAGTTAGGGGAAAGACTGAAGGAGCTGGAGGGGATTGCAACCCCACAAGAAGAATAGCAGTATCCACTAACTGGACCCCTCAGAGTTCCCAGAGTCTTAATCCACCAACCAAAGAGCATACAAGAGCTGATCCATGGCCTCTGCTACATATGTAGCAGATGGCTGCCTTGTCTGGCCTCAGTGGGAGGGGATATCACTTGTGGAGGCTTGATGCCCCAGAGAAGGGGGATGCTAGAGGGGTGAGGTGGGAGTGGATGGGTGGGTGGGAGAGCAGCGCCCTGTTAGAGGCAAAGTACATGGGGAACTTAGAAGGAAGACAACATTTTAAATGTAAATAAATGCAATAAGTAATAATAATAATAATAATAATAATAATAATAATAATAATAAAAATCTTGAGTAAGGTACTGCCAATTCTACTTTGGGGAAATAATTAGCAGTATCACAGTCACTACATGGAAATAGTTAAATGTTACTGGAATGTAGATGACCTCACTGTTGAGAAAAACTTTTAGAAATAGATGTGAATTGAGCTGTGCTTCAAATAAAGAATAGTAGTTAGGTAATTGAAGAAGACAAAATATATCATTCCAATAAGTAATAACATAGGCCAGCCTCCTGGTAATAGCATATCAAAATTACAAAACAGAAGTAGAGTGATTTCACCAGTCTCAAGTTGTCTGGTGAAACTGAGAGACAGTTCATAAATGATAATAGCAAATATATTTAGGAGGAGTTGGAGTGTCATCTTGAGGAGTATGGCTTTGTTCCTGCAGACATTGAGAATATGTTGAAGAAATTTGAAAGCATTCAAATTTTTTATCCAATAAGATTAATGTGGCAATTGAAAGGTCATTGCTAAAACCCGAATGCAATACAATATAAATGTATAATGGAGTGATTACAAGAGAAAACTAAATCAGAGAATAGATTATCTGTAATCAGTGACTAGGTTAGTCTTCCTATGGGTATTAGCAAGATGACCCATGTTTTCCAGTTAGGGAAAATGGGGAAAGAAATGGGAAATTATTGTATGGTTAATGAAATGAAGTTTGGGAAAATGTTAGAATCATTCAAAGTAACAGAACTATCAATTTAAAAAAACTTATAGTACTATAAATTTCATAGTGATTCTGACTTAAATGCAACAGCATAAAATATATTGACTATATTATCAAGCACGCCTTCATTAGAGGATAATATTGCTATAACCACTTAAAAGGGCAAAAACACCCCATTTGGTGAAAGATAGGAAGTACAGTTTGAAAATTCAGTAATTAGGATTCTGTTTACCATTTTATTGTTAAGTCTAGTAGCTTGTTTGAAATAGTCTCCTGATTTCATTAAAGTAATTATTGCCTGTCAGTAAATGATGGGTTTGAATTTCTGCACATATGCTAGAATTTCACGCATCTTGTACTTCACAGTAGGAACCCAGTCTTAGTCAACACTATCTTCCTCTGACATCTGCACTCAATTCAATGCATAGGGTCTTACTTAAGCAAAGACATAATGGTCCTTCAAAATAAAAATGTAAACAGGATTAGGGATTTCATTTATGTTAATATTTTTAATTTTTATTTTTGATACTTTATTTACATTTCAAATGTTTCCCCCTTTCCAGGTCTCCCCTTTGGAACTCCCCTATCCCCTCCCACTCCCCCTACCTCTATGAGGGTATTCGCCTACCCACCCACCCACCCACTCCCATCTTCCCTCCTTGGCATTTCCCAATACTGGGGCATCTAAAACCCTCAGGCCCTAGGGCCTCTCCTCCCCGTGATGGCCAACAAGGCCCTCCTCTGCCACATATGAGGCCAGCGCCATGGGTCCCTCCATCTGTATTCTTTGGTTGGTGGCCCAGTCTCCGGGAGCACTGAGGGTCAGGCCAGTTGACACTGTTGCTCCCTCCATGGGGATGCAAATTCCCTCAGCTTCTTCAGTCTCTTCTTCAACTCCTCCATATGGGACCTCACGCACAGTCCAATGGTTGCTGTAAAGTAAATCTTGGGTATTCCAAACTTTTGGGCTAATATCCACTTATCAGTAAGTACATACCTTCTTCATTCTTTTGTGACTGAGTTACCTCGCTCAGGAAGATATTTTCAAGTTCCATTCATTTGCCTGCGAATTTCATGAAGTCATTGTTTTTAATAGCTGTGTAGTATTCCATTGTGTAAATATACCACATTTTCTGTATCCATTCCTCTGTTGAGGGACATCTGGGTTCTTTCCAGCTTCTGGCTATTATAAATATGGCTGCTATGAACATAGTAGAGCATGTGTCCTTCTTACATGTTGGAGCATCTTCTGGGTATATGCCCAGGAGTGGTATAGCTGGGTCCTCAGGTATTATTATGTCCATTTTTCTGAGGGTCCGCCAAACTGATTTCCAGAGTGGTTGTACCAGCTTGCAATCCCACCAGCAATGGAGGAGCATACTGGTTACATCAACTGCATCAGTCTGTCAGCATTAGCACAGCAAAATAAGGAACAACAATCCCAAGAAATCAAACCAGATCTCAGGTTGAAGGGAAATTAGCAAGCAGAGAGAAGATCTTACCAGCCCTGTGACATTACACAGAGGCCTATGATTAGGACAAAGTTCACAGTCAGGAGTCAAGAGCTTGGGTACTAACAGCCATAAAACAGAAATCATAAAATGTAATTAGTATTTTTTTAAAGTGTCTATTCAAACTTATTATGGTGATTTCAATTTAAAAAAATGACCCTCATATGTTCATATATTGGAAAGCTTGGTTCCTAGTTGGTGGAATTGTTTAGGAAGGATTAGGAGGTGTGGTGTTGGAGGAGGTGTATCACTGGGGATGGGTTTTAGGGTTTCAAAAAGCTTATACTCTTCAAAGTTATTTCTCTTTCTCTCTCTCTGACCCATGTTTGTGGATGAGATATAAATTCTCAGCAATTATTTCAGCATCCTGCCCAAATGTCAGCTCCCACGCTCCCCCCTCATGTTGGTCATGGACTCACCCTCTAAAACTATTAAGTTACAATAAACTCTTTCTTATATAAGTTGCTTTGTTAGTGATGGTCTCTTCACAGCAGTATCTCTAAAGCTGAACCTCTAGCCCTAAGATAATCTTAACATGCACAAGCAGCCGGATGAGAAAAGGAAGTTAGGAGAATGATAAGTAAACCTGGCCACACATAGATAAAATGTCCAAGTATATAAAGTAGTGCCTATTTTATATTTCCCCCTTCAGTTCCCCCTGCCAGTTCCTCAACAATTTTGTTGCTTGTCAATTTTCATTTCTCCTAGTACATTATTCATAGGCAAGACAACTATAAGTCTGATTTTTAAAAGTAGATGACTTACTCACCACTAATAAAAGGAAGAGAGAACTATAAGAACAAGGTTTATGAGGCTACAAAGGGAAATTCTGGACATCAGGCATATAAAAGCAGAGGGAAGCTTCCATTCAAGACTGAGAGAAACAGACATAGGTTATGATGTGAGAAACTAGTGCCAAGGAGAAAACAAAATGAGACTGGCCTAAAGGGAGCTGAGTTCTAGGTTCTGCTTTATGTTGCAACTTCTTAGCCCAATACTCTGATATATTCCATGTGGATCCTGGTTATACCAGGAAGGAGGAGTGAGGAAAGATAAAAAATAATAAAGTGGCCTAATCCTAAAATAAGTTGTCATAATAATAAAAGGCATCAATTGACTCTCTTAAATTTTCAGTATACAAAACTGTAAAACTACCAACCACAGAGGTGAGTTAAATGATTAATTGCAAGAGAATTTTTAGCTTTATTCAAAGATCAGGGAATCTCCAAATACATGTGATTAAATAATCATTTACATTTTTGTGTTTTACAAAAACACATGATTAAATTTTATCAGGAATTATACTTCATATTATAAATATCAAAATAAATCTGTCCTTGTCTTCCCCTTGAATGAACAATCCTGTCAGGTGTTCTTAAATAGCCAAAGACTGCCACATGTCTTAGAGATTTTCCAGAATAAGACTATAAGATAATAATGGAATTATATGCAGTATGTTAGAGAGATGGTCTCAGGAGGGACATGTGTGATAGGGGAGAGAAAAAAGGCAGACGGAGACGCACTGCTAAGCATTGTTGGTTGTACTCACTGTGATCTACCATGCCAAGCCCATTAGAGAACTCTATGAAATATTGCATAAAGCTGGGGTGTGATTATGCACAAATTCTTAGCTAAAGACCACTTAGACAATAGGAGAAGGATTCATGTTAACTCTCTAACACGTACTTTATGCACTCCAGATACCAGAGAAAGCATGCAGGCCATAAATCACAAGTGCTGATGGTTAAAATATCACGTGACTATGCACAGAAAAAGTGAGCACCCAAGACGTGTGCATAGAGCACAAACTGTCTGCTGTAGCAAACAACTTCCAAAGAAGGTGAAAAAAAAAAAGCTCAATAACACTGCAAGGGATCATTTATTGTTATAATTCTTTGAGTCCATTAAGATGACATATAAGACTGTTCTAATTGCTATAATATGCAAATACTAGTGATGATAAAACTTGAAATTAAAGTTTCAAGAAGGAAAAGACCATGGATGTCTGTGATACTAATATAAGCTCCTGTTTATAAGCACTGTGTCTGGCACATAGAAAGCTCTCTAATCAATCAATATTGGTTGAATCAATGAAGAAGCCGGAAAGCATAATCAAAGAATATTTGATTCAGTTCATGTTTACGCTGACCTGCTTAACTAGTCATCTACACTATCTTATTGATTTGCACAGAAATATCTTCTCTCACAGAGGTCAGTGAATATTTTACAAATCACAATTATTAGTGAGAAAATGAGTTTCTCTTTAAGCTAACAACTGAGTTAATTCTACAATAGCACAAAAGGCAGGTTCTTAATTAATGTGCTAATAGTTCTTCCCTATGTATTGTCATTAACTCCAGCTAAATCTTTAGCCATAACGTAATGTGTGCATATTTCTATGCCTCATACAGATACATTTACATACAAGGAAATAAATGATAGACCATGCAAATGGGTTGATCTTATCATTATCAATTTTTTTTTATGGTATACTCTCAAGTTTTGACAATTGGTTTAGCACAATTTAGTTCCAAGTACTTAAAATATACTTGAATGAGAGGAAATACCATAATGCCTTTCCAGGAGCTGCAGAAAGAAAGTTCACAAGAAAAATAGGGCAATCTTGCATAGCAACTTGTGTATTTACATATCAACACTCCATTTAATGAAGAACACTAAAAATAGCAGATCAACTAAGTCCAGAAGCTGCAACACAACACATCTTGCTTAATTCAAAACAATAGCAGTGAAACAAGTCTGGCTTGTGTTTTAATGTTGAGGAAAACCAATGTTTCTTTAAAGGGAAAAAAAGCCTCTGCCTTGTCTTCAAACCAGAAGGAACAGTATGCTGATCACATAGGCCCTGGGCCTTATCTCCCAATCTCAGCTATCACACTGAACTCACTTCTCTCCTGCAGCACTGTCCTAGTGTTGACAGTGAGTCAATTAGTCATCAGTGACAAAGTGTCCACTGTGAGCTGAACACTGCACTAAGCATTACTGAGAGGAAACAAAGAAACGAGGCCCGGTCCCTGCCTTTGAAGACTGGTCCCACAATTGCTTACAAAGGACATACAGTCTTAAATAATAACCCCCTGCAGATGCATAGAAAGCAAACTCAAGTTGTGCCAGTTAAGGGGATGAAAGAAAGACTAAAACAAACAATGCTTCAAATTTGAAAACACATACAGTGGGCAGAGGAGAAAAACAAATGCTGAAAAATGTCAAGTTAAATAATCAAAGGAAGGACAAACCACTTGCCTCGAATGGAAGCAGCAGCTTGGAGGCCACTTGGCCAGCACAGTGTATTTTTAAAAACTGTGCATTGGACTGTTTATAACAGGGATGTGTTCATTTCATTCCTGATTGTTTTGCACATTTACAGTTGCTTACTGGCCTGGTCAAGTAAAGACATTAGAATTCATTGTCCATGAATTAAAGACAGCCATTTAAAGTTAAAAATATGGTCTGAGCTCCCGGTTTCCAAATGTGGCGGGAGATCTCTGCCTGGGCCACCAGAGCTCCATAGTCAAATAGTGCTTGGAGGAAGCTAGCCTCCCAGAAGTGTGGAAAAAAACAGTGAGGGGGGGTAAGGGGAGGACCACTGCTCAGCGGGACTCGCCCAGAATCCTTGGGACACAGGGACTAAGGAACAGCCAGGGGAAAAAGCCTTCTGCTTTCCATCTGTGGCTGGAGACCTCTGCCTGGGCCACCAGGGCTCCATAGCCAAATAGCACTGGGAGAAAGCTAGACTCCCAGGAGTGTGGGCAAGCCTGTCTGCTCAGAGGGACCCACCTGGAATCCCCAGGACACAGGGACTGAGGAGTGGTCTTCTGGTTTCTTTAGGTGGCTGGACAGTGGATCCTGTGACACAGGGCTCCATGCTAAAATAGTGCCAGGAGAGAGCTGGTATCCCAGGAGTGTCAACACACCTTCAGGCACAGGCAAGACCACCACTTCTGTTTGAATTCACTGGATCAAGAGGGACTCTTGCAAAGCCATCAGGACACAGGAACCAAGGGACAGCTGGGGACTAGATCCTTCTGGTTTCTGTCTGCACCCCAGAGCTGACCTTGTACTACAGCTCTCCAAACCCAATTCCTCTCAGGGAGAACTGGTTTTCAAGGAGTATTGACACTGAGGCTTGCAGGAAGGTCAAGCCACAGTCTGAGAGAGTAAAACCAGCTAACACCAGAGATAATCAGAGGGTGAAAGGCAAGGGCAAGAACATAAGGAACAGAAACCAAGGCTACTTGGCATCAACAGAACCCAGCTCTCCCACCACAGCAAGCCCTGGATACCCCAACATACCAGAAAAGCAAGACTCAGATTTAAAATCACATCTCATGATGATGATAGAAGATTTTAAGAAGGAAATAAATAACTCCCTGTCTTAGTCAAGGTTTCTATTCCTGCACAAACATCATGACCAAGATGCAAGTTGGGGAGGAAAGGGTTTATTGAGCTTACACTTCCATGCTGCTGTTCATCACCAAAGGAAGTCAGGACTGGAACTCAAGCAGGTCAGGAAGCAGGAGCTGATGCAGAGGCCATGGAGGGATGTAACTTACTGGTTTGCTTGCTTGCTTCTCCTGGCTCGCTCAGATGGCTTTCTTATAGAGCCCAAGACTACCAGCCTACAGATGGTACCACTCACAATGGGCCCTCCCCCCTTGAGCACTAATTGAGAAAATGCCTTACTGCTGGATCTCATAGAAGCATTTTCTCAACTGAAACTCCTTTCTCTGTGATAACTCCAGCTTGTGTCAAGTTGACACAAAACCAGCCAGTACAATTGACCTCTTGTCAACTTGACACACAAATACTTCACTATTAAGCCTCAACCCTTACTTTCTTATTCATCCCCAAGCTCTAAACAACTTTAAAAGTCCCACAGTCTTTGCAAATTCTTACATATTAAAATTTCAATCCCTTTAAAAATGTCCAGTCTCTTAGAATTCAAAGTCTTTTAACCATCAAAAGTCTATTAACTTTGGGCTCCACTAAAATACCTTCTTCCTTCAGGAGGGAAAATATATCAGGGCACAGTCACAATCAAAAGCAAAATCAAACTCCAGCCGTCCAATGTCTGGGATCCACTCACTATCTTCTGGTTTATTCCAAGGGCTTGTGTCACGTCTCCAGCTCTGCCCTTTGTAGCACACACCTTGTCTTATAGGCTCCAGATGCCTGTACTCCACTGCTGCTGCTGTTCTTGGTGGTCATCTCATGGTACTGGAATCTCCAAAACACTGTTGTCTTCCACTGCAACTAGGATTTACCAACAACCTCTCATAGTCTCTCTTCATGGTGCCAAGCCTCACCTCCTTTGTGTGATCCCTTCAGTCCTGGGCTGTCAACTGCAACTGAGGCTGCACCTTCACCAATGGCCTTCCACGGCCTCTCATAGTGCCCATGACTCAGCTGCTCTTCACGACTCCTTCATGCCTTCAAAACCAGTACCACCTGGGTGACTCTTACACATTACCAAGTCCAGCCACAGCTCAAGGTACAAACCCGGCTATCTCTGGAATGTATCCACTGTGCTCTCAGAAAACACTTCTCAGAAGATTTCACCTCAATGATGCTGGTCTCCTCTCAATCACCGCCAATTTCCCAGCTCCAAACAACCAGCATCAATAGTCCCAGCAATGCAATGACTTTGCTTTAGTAGTTCTGGTATCTTGTTAATCACAGGCGATCCTTCAGCCCCAGATAACCAAAACCACAGAACCTTCACATTCAAAATAGCAATGGCCATGATAAGAGTCTTTAATCTTCCCTCTGAAATTTCACAAGTCAGGCCTCCATCTTCTGCACTGTTCTCAACATTATCTTCCAAGCTCCTACAGAACGCCCCACAGAGCTCTTAACATCCCATTGGCTCTTCTAGCTCAAAGTTCCAAAGTCCTTCCACAGTCCTCCCCAAAACATGGTCAGGTTGTCACAGGAATACCCCCACTTCAATGGTACCAATTTGTCTTAGTCAAGGTTTCTATTCCTGCACAAACATCGTGACCAAGATGCAAGTTGGGGAGGAAAGGGTTTATTGAGCTTACACTTCCATGCCAAAGGAAGTGTAAGTGTTCATCACCAAAGGAAGTCAAAACTGGTACTCAGACAGGTCAGGAAGCAGGAGCTGATGCAGAGGCCATGGAGAGATTTAACTTACTGGCTTGCTTGCTTGCTTCTCCTGGTTTGCTCAGCTGGCTTTCTTATAGAGCTCAAGACTACCAGCCCACAGATGGTACCACTCACAAGGGGCCCCTCCCCCTTGATCACTAATTGAGTAATGCCTTACTGTTGGATCTCATGGAGGCAATTTCTCAACTAAAACTCCTTTCTCTGTGATAACTCCAGCTTGCGTCAAGTTGACACAAAAACAGCCAGTACACTCACTTAAAGAAATACAAGCAAACACAGGTAAACAACTAGAAGCCCTTAAAGAGGAAACACAAAAATCCATTAGAGAATTACAGTAAAACACAATCAAATGGGCAGAATTACAGTAAAACATAATCAAACAGATGAAGGAAATGAACAAAACCATGCAGGAACTAAAATAGAAATAGAAACAATGAAGAAATCACAAAGGGCGACAACCCTGGAGATAGAAAATCTAGGAAAGAGATCAGAAGTCATAGATGCAAGCATCAGCAACAGAATACAAGAGATAGAAGAGAGAATCCCAGGTGCTGAAGATACCATAGAAAACATTGACACAACAGTCAAAGAAAACGCAAAATGCAAAAAGCTCCTAACCCCAAACATCCAGGACATCAAGGACACAATGAGAAGACAGAACCTGAGGATAATAGGTATAGAAGAGAGTGAAGATTCCCAACTTAAAGGACCAGTAAATATCTTCAACAAAATTATAGAAGAAAACTTCCCTAACCTAAAGAAAGAGATGAACATAAATATAGAAGAAGCCTACAGAACTCCAAATAGATTGGACCAGAAAAGAAATTTCTCCTGTCACATTAGAGTCAAAACACCAAATACACAAAATAAAGAAAGAATATTAAAAGTAGCAAGGGAAACAGGTCAAGTAACATATAAAGGCAGACCTATCAGAATTACACCAGACTTCTCACCAGAGACTATGAACGCTAGAAGAGGCTGGGCAGATCTCATACAGACCCTAAGAGAACACAAATGCCAGCCCAGGCTGCTATACCCAGCAAAACTCTCAATTATCATAGATGGTAAAACCAAAATATTCTATGACAAAACCAAATTTGCACAGTATGTTTCCACAAACCCAGCCCTACAAAGAATAATAGATGTAAAACGCCAACTCAAGGAGGGAAACTACACCCTAGTAAAAGCAAGAAAGTAATTTTTCAATAAACTCAAAAGAAGATAGCCACACAAACATAAAAACAACATCAAAAATAATAAGAAGCAACAATCACTATTCCTTAATATCTCTTAACATCAGTGGACTCGATTCCCCAATAAAAAGACATAGACGGACAGACTGGATCCATAAACAGGATCCAGCATTTTGCTGCATTCAGGAAACATACCTCCGTGTTAAAGACAAACACTGCCTCAGAGTAAAGGGCTGGAAAACAATTTTCCAGGCAAAAGGTCCCAAGAAACAGGCTAGAGTAGCGATTCTAATATTAGATAAAATCAACTTTCAACAAAAAGTCATCAAAAAAGATAAGGAAAGACCCTTCATACTCATCAAAGTAAAAATCTACCAAGAAGAACTCTCCATTCTGAACATCTATGCCCTGAATGCAAGGGCACCCACATTCATAAAAGAAACTTTATTAAAGCTCAAGGCACATATTGGACCTCACACAATAATAGTGGGAAACTTCAACACCCCACTCTCATCAATGGACAGATCTAGGAAACATAAGCTAAACAGAGACACAGTGAAACTAACAGATGTTATGAACCAAATGAATTTAATAGATATCTACAGAACATTTCATCCTAAATCAAAAGAATATATCTTCTTCTCAGCGCCTCATGGTCCCTTCTCCAAAATTGATCATACAATTGGTCACAAAACAAACCTCAACAAATATAAGAAGATTGAAATAATCCCATGCCTCCTATCAGATCACTACAGATTAAGGCTGGTCTTCAATGGCAGCAACAACAACAGAAAGCCCACATACACATTGAAGCTGAACAATGCTCTACTCAACAATAACTTCCTCAAGGAAAAAATAAAAAAAGAAATTAAAGACTTCCTAGAATTTAATGAAAAGGAAAGTACAACATACCCAAACCTATGGGACACAATGAAAGCAGTGTTAAGAGGAAAACTCATAGCTCTGAAAAAACAACTGGAGATAGCATACACTAGTAGCTTAACAGCATACATGAAAGCTCTACAACAAAAAGAAGCTAATACACCCAACAGGAGTAGAAGTCAGGAAATAATCAAACTCAGGGCTGAAATCAACCAATTAGAAACTAAAAGAACTATACAAAGAAGCAACAAAACCAGGAGCTGGTTCTTTGAGAAAATCAACAAGATAGACAAACCCTTAGCCAGACTAACCAGAGGCCACAGAGACAGTATCCATATCAACAAAATTAGAAATGAAAAGAGAGATAAAACAACAGATTCTGAGGAAATTCAAAAATCATCAGATCCTACTACAAAAGCCTATACTCAACAAAACTGAAAAATCTGGAAGAAATGGACAAGCTTCTACACAGACACCAAATACCAAAGTTAAGTCATGATCAGATAAACCACCTAAACAGTCCTTTAACCTCTAAAGAAATAGAAGAAGTCATTAAAAGTCTCCCAACCAAAACCACTCCAGGACAAGGTGGGTTTAGTGCAGAATTCTATCAGACCTTCAACAAAGACCTAATACCAATACTCTTCAAACTATTCAACTAAATAGAAACAGTAGGAACACTAATCAATTCATTCTATGAGACCACAGTTACACTGATAACAAAACTTCACAAAGACCCAACAAAGAAAGAAAACTTCAGAAATTTTTCCTTTATGAATATCGATGTAAAAATACTCAATAAAATTTTTGCAAACCAAATTCAAGAACACATCAAAACAATCATTCACCCCGGACAAGTAGGCTTTATCCCAGGGATGAAGGGATGGTTCAAGACCTGGAAATTCATTAATGTAATCCACTACATAAACAAACTCAAAGAAAAAATCCACATGTCATTTCATTAGATGATGAAAAAGCATTTGACAAAAATTCAACACCCCTTCATGATAAAAGACTTGGAAAGATCAGGAATTCAAGGCCCATACCTAAACATAGCAAAAGCAATATACAGCAAACCAGTGGCCAACACCAAACTAAATGGAGGGAAACTTGAAGCAATCCCACTAAAATCAGGGACTAGACAAGGCTGCCCTTTCTCTTCCTATCTATTCAATATAGTACTTGAAGTTCTAGCTAGAGCAATTAGACAACAAAAGGAGGTCAAAGGGATAGAAATTGGAAAGGAAGAAATCAAAATATCACTATTTGCAGATGATATTATGGTATACTTAAGTGACGCGAAAAACTCCACCAGAGATCTGCTGCAGCTGATAAACAACTTCAGCAAAGTGGTAGGATACAAAATTAACTCAAGCAAATCAGTAGCATTCCTATACTCAAAAGATAAATAGGCTGAGAAAGAAATTAGGGAAATGACACCCTTCACAAGTGTCAGAAACAGTATAAAGTATCTTGGTGTGACTCTAACCAAACAAGTGAAAGATCTGTATGACAAGAACTTCAAGTCTCTGAAGAAAGAAATCGAAGAAGACCTCAGAAGATGGAAAGTTCTCCTATGTTCATGGTTTGGCAGGATTAATATAGTTTAAATGACCATCCTGCTGAAAGCAATCTACAGATTCAATGCAATCCCCATCAAAATTCCAACTCAATTCTTCATAGACTTAGAAAGAGCAATTGTCAAATTCATATGGAATAACAAAAAATCCAGGATAACAAAAACTATTCTCAACAATAAAAGGACTTCTGGGGGAATCAGCATCCCTGACCTCAAGCTGTACTACAGAGCAGTAGTGATAAAAACTGCATGGTATTAGTACAGTGACAGGCAAGTAGATCAATGGAATAGAATTGAAGACCCAGAATGAACCCACACACTTATGATCACTTGATCTTTGACAAAGGAGCTAAAACTATCCAGTGGAAAAAAGACAGCATTTTCAGCAAATGTTGCTGGTTCAACTGGCAGTCTACATGTAGAAGAATGCGAATTGATCCATTCCTATCTCCCTGTACAAAGCTTAAGTCCAAGTGGATCAACGACCTCTACATAAAACCAGATACACTGAATCTAATAGAAGAGAAAGTGGGGGAAAGCCTCGAACACTTGGGTATAGGGGAAAAGTTCCTGAACAGAACACCAATGGCTTATGCTCTAAGATCAAGAACTGACAAATGGGACCTCATAAAATTACAAAGTTTCTGTAAGGCAAAGGACACTGTAAATAGGACAAAATGGCAACCAACAGATTGGGAAAAGATCTTTACCAATCCTATGTCCGATAAAGGGCTAATATCCAATATATACAAAGAACTCAAGAAGTTAGACTCCAGAGATCCAAATAATCCGATCAAAAAAATGGGAACAGAGCTAAACAGAATTCTCAACTGAGGAAATTCGAAGGGCTGAGAAGCACCTAAAGAAATTTTCAACATCCTTAGTCATCAGAGAAACGCAAATCAAAACAACCCTGAGATTCCACCTCATACCAGTCAGAATGGCTAAGATAAAAAACTCAGGTAACAGCAGATGCTGGCAAAGATGTGAAGAAAGAGGAACACTCCTCCATTGCTGGTGAGATTGCAAGCTGATACAACCTCTCTGGAAATCAGTTTGGTGGCCCCTCAGAAAAATGAACATAATACTACCTAAGGACCCAGTTACTCCACTCCTGGTCATATACCCAGAAGTTGCTCCAACATGAAATAAAGACACATGCTCCACTATGTTCATAGCAGCTATATTTATAATAGCCAGAAGCTGGAAACAACCCAGATGTCTCTCAGCAGAGGAATGGATACAGAAAATGTGGTACATTTACACAATGGAATACTACTCAGCTATTAAAAACAATGACTTCATGAAATTCGCAGGCAAATGGATGGAACTTGAAAATAATATCCTGAGTGAGGTAACTCAGTCACAAAAGAATGAACATGGTATGTACTCACTGATAAGTGGATATTAGCCCAAAAGTTCGGAACACCCAAGTTTCACTTCACAGTATCCGTTGGACTGAGCATGGGGTCCCAGATGGAGGAGTTGGAGAAGGGACTGAAGGAGCTGAGGGAGTTTGCATCCCCATGGAGGGATCAACAGTGCCAACTGACCTGACACCCCCGGTGCTCCAGGAGTCTGGACCACCAACCAAAGAATACACATGGAGGGGCCCATGGTGCTGGCCACATATGTGGCAGAAGAGGATCTTGTTAGTGATCAGGGGGAGGAGAGGCCCTTGGGCTTGAGGGTGTTAGATGCCCCAGTATAGGGGAATGCCAAGGAGGGAAGAGGAGAGTGGGTGGGAGGGTGGTTGGGGAATACAGTCATAGAAGCAGTGGGAGGGTGGGATAGTGAGGTTCCAAAGGGGAGATCTGGAAAGGGGTAAACATTTGAAATGTAAATAAAGTATCGAAAAAAATAGGGTCTGAGACCTTAGTACCTTTGTTCTCAAAATGTGGTCCATGGAGCAAATGGAGCACCTTCTAGGAGTTTATTAGAGGTGTGGCCTCTTATATGGGTTAGTTTTCTATTATTCTAACAAAATATCTGAGATGAACTACTTATATATAGGCAAGGTTTATTTTAAGCATGTAATGTTCAAGGTTTCAGGCAATGGTTGGTTGCTGTGTCACCTCAGGCCCTGTGATATGGTGCACCAGAAGACAAACGAACCTGATCACCCTGTGCTGATCAGGAAGTGGAAGACACAGAAAAGTGAACTGTTGTATATTCTATGATTTACCTCAGTTCTGTTGAATTAGAATGTTACCTTTATTTGATTCAAGTCTATTCATCTGTGCCAATTTTACTTAGGCTAAACAAGATGTTGATGTAGGCGGCCCTAATCCTCACCTTTCCCTGGAAATACCTCTGTATTGTTTGGGACTATAACAGAATATAGACAATTCCCTGATACTTTCTATGCCAACATCTTTCAAGATTTTAGTGAAAGAGTCAAAGGAGGTGCATCATAATATTCTTCAAATAAGAAGCAGAAAAGCATCAGGCTCACATTTGTAAGATTGTCATTGCCAAGTTGGTGTAGCCTAAGCAGCCTGGCCAGGGCACTGTGGTTGGTGTGGCATTTGTTGTTGTTGTTGTTGTTGTTGTTGTTGTTGTTGCTGCTGCTGCTGCTGCTGCTGTTGTTTATTTCTTTGTTAATAAATCTTTGTTACTAAACATTATTGATAAACCTTTTGTTTATTTCTTTGTTAACAAACCTTGTCAGTAACCCTGGCCTGAGATTTATTGAAAGTATTACATAAAAGAACAGATTCAAATGGCTCCATGAAAGGTTTCAAAATTTATCCTAGCTGTAGGCTGAGTGGTCTAAAGGTTGGAGAGATTGCCAAAGTCCAGAAATTTCAGCATTTCCTTTCAGGAATGACCTCAATGATCTCGTGATATAGGGCTGAGCCCTCAGGAACTTAATTACTTAATTATCTCTCCTCAGTCTCTCCACCTCCTACAACTTGATAGAGATGTCTCTCCCAGAACTTCTCTGAATCTGCTTCATTGGATGCATACAATAGCCTGCTTCATGGTCTTGGTGTGAATGAGGCCTATGTTGGCAGATCCTGGTAAAAGGCAATGTGGTGGTTTGAATGAAAATGACCCCCATAGGCTTATATATTTGAATGCTTGGTCCACAGCCGGTAGTACTGTTTGGAAATGATTAGGAGGTGTGGCCTTGTTGGAAGAGGTGTGTCACTGGGGTGGGCTTTGAGGTTTCAAAAGCCCACATCATTTCTAGTTAGCTCTCTCTACATCCTACTTACAGATAAGGCTGTAACTTCTCAACTGCTACTCTGGCACCATGCCCAAGTGCCTGCTGCCATTCTCCCCACCATGATGGTCATGGACTCTATTACCTTTCTGGAATGGTAAGCTCCCAAATTAAATATTTTCTTTTATAACTTGCCTTGGTCATTGTGGTTTTATTCCTAGCAATAGAAAAGGAACTAAGACAAATGGTGAGAGTAGACTTAAGGCTCTTACATGACCTCCAATACTTTTCCCTCAACATAATTACTATGGGAGTTGAAGCTACACTGGAGACTACCCTGCGTATTGTTAGCTTCTCATGGGCTTTCTAAGGCAATTTCAATTCAAGTGCACAAATTCCAAGGAAAATCCTTTGGGTGACTCCTACCAATTCCTTTCAAGCCACATCTCAGTCACTCTAAACTCTTGCCTGCACTTCTGCCATCTCCCTGGCTTTCTTATCCACAGAAAATCAAAAGAGGTTGCATCGATAGAGACTGAGGCAACTCCATCAGGGAATGTGGGGACATTAGAAATAAATGAGATTTCCATAGGCAATTCCTAGAAAGAATAAAGATATAAATACTATGTGTAAATACTATAGGACGTTTCTCTTCAAATCCATATCAGTGTCACCTGGATATCTGGTTAACATTCCCTGTAAGCAGATATCCAGGTGACTTTGTTGGAAGAGGTGTGGCACTAGAGGTATGCTTTAAGATTTTAAAAGCCCACACCATTCTATGTTACTCTCTGCCTCCTATTCGTAGATAAAGATGTAAATTCTCAGCTACTGCTAAAGCATCACACCTGCCTGCCTGCTGCATACTCTCTACGATATTGGAGGATGATATTTTAATTAAGTAAGTCTGAGAAGGAGGCCATGAGTTTTCACTTAAACCAGCATTTCAACTGATCCATATCCAGGTTGACAAAAGAACACATTTTTTTTCCTAGTTTTTTTTTTTTTTTTTTGATACTTTATTTACATTTCCAATGTTTCCCCCTTTCCAGGTCTCCTCTTTGGAAACCCCCATCCCCTTCCCCTCCCCCACCTCTATGAGGGTATTCCACCTCCCACCCACCCACCCACCCACTCCCGTATTCCCACCTTGACATTCCCCTTTACTGGGGCCTCTAACACCCTCAGGCCCAAGGGCCTCTCCTCCCCCTGATGGTCAACAAGGCCCTCGCCACATATGTGGTCCGAGCCATGGGTCCTTCGATGTGTATTCTTTGGTTGGTGGTCCAGCCTCCAGGAGGACCGGGGGGGGGGGGAGTCAGGCCAGTTGACACTGTTGCTCCCTCCATGGGACTGCAAACTCCCTCA